>JAVGVS010000003.1:4467962-4807620 GCA_032718565.1 Distichodus sexfasciatus
TATATATATATATATATAAAATAAAAAATCACCCAGTAAATTTATTTATTTATTTATTTTCAAATTAACAATTGACAGATTTGACAGTATATCTTATACCACACAATGTACTACATAATAATATATAATATGCAAGTGTACATCTTTCTCAGTCTATAGATTCATTTCATGCATTCACGTAGATTCATGGATTTCTATAGTTGCAACCCAGACTTTGTTTCTCTCACATCATGAGGCAGGTTTTATTGTTAGAAGAGAAAAAGCACTGCGCAGTAACCCTCCATTTAAAAAGGACACCGAAACTACTAGTTATGGATCAGTAACAGGTTGATGTGAAACAGCTCGTCAGGTGACAGGTTCATCAGATCTGACCGTGCGGAAAAGACGCAACTTGTTGATCGCAAAGAAGGTGCACGTTTGTGCAAATCCCGCCGCTTTCTGGCGCCGAGTCAAAACGGCGTCGCTCTGGGTCGTAATTGCCATGCGAATAATTTACTTCTTAGGAGCCTTACGGTGGCGTCAGAGCATAATAGTGCGCAACACACTTCGGACATGTCAACATTCATCTTTTCCAGCCTTCTGCGAAAAAACACCGCGTTTATTATCTGCAAAGCCACGGATGACACTTCCAGCGTCTGGACCCGGAAGCTTGTTATTTTATTTTGTCACATGGCTTTGAGATTTCAATAACAACAAAAAATGGCGACAATCACGTTGTTCGATGTGGGCTTGCTGCGTCATTAAAGATATTCAGGTAAACACGGGAACGGGGCGTGAGAAAATGCTGGTAAGTGTCTTGGCAATTTGTAAAATATTGTTTGTAGCTGAGAGGTGAGGCGTTTTCAGGTTTTATTTTAAGTTCTCCATATACGAGGTGTTTGTTTTTGACATGAGAGGGGTGTGTGCGCTGCTGGGCGTTAGCGTACGATTGCACACTACAAGTAAAAACATTTGCAAGACGAAGGGAAGATTTTCGCACTTCAGCGTGCCAAAATTATCCTTTTGTGTTAATTTGCTAATTGTGCGTGATATGTCAAAGTTTAAAACTGTATTTGTATTACATATATAATTTATTGTAGTGCATGGATCTCACAGTAAATTGCACTTTTTGCACGTTTTTATACTTATATCGTTAGTAATATTGAAGTATTGCCACTAAGGGGGTTACACAAGTTGCACCCTTTTTAAACAACGTTATGCCTCTGTCATTACCTGTTACCGTGTGGCGTCTGTCAATACGACGTCTGTACTAGAGTTAATTCTTTAATGAAAAATCACACCTGAAACATAAGAATTCTAACTGTTATTGGAGGGATATTTTTTGAGATTGACACGTTGCGCAGATGTTATGTTAGATGCTTTTGGCAGACGCTTCTCGCGTCCTGTGATGGCAAACACGACGAGCTGATCGAGTTGTTTACAAGAAGAGATTTGCACCGAGGGCGGGGCTCGGGGGCGGGGCTTGGCAGAGCTTGCAGCGCGATTGGACGTCAGCAGACGACTCGAGCGCGATGGGCGGAGTCCTATCATAATAACAAGTCTGACGTAAGGAGGATGGGTTTGTATGAATTATTAAGTGATCTGTTGGCACTCTGCCTTTCAAAAATATGGGCGTTTGGTATTTCAGTGTATAAAAATGCTTGCGGTTTCCTAAATGGATGTATAAAAACGGTCTTTTTATGGCATTGTTGATGTTTTTATTGAAAGAAATTAAAAAAGAAATCTTGAAAACAGGATTGAAAAAGTAACATATGACTTTTATTCATATACTGTATGTAGCTCAATAAATTATACATAATACAATGTACTTTACTATAATATGTAAATAAAGTTATACTTTAAGTTATATAACGTGTAATAACACTCCAAAGTAATGTATAGTATTAAGAGTTTTTTACTAGTTAATTTATTATATTACTTTGCTATTCTGTCGTATACTTTGTATGTATTATTTTTATAGTGTGCACGCACACACACACACACACACACACACAAAGAGTTATTGTACACTACAATTAGCAGCTTGTGTTTTTGTCCCTCAAGATATATTCTGGGTATTTGATGTTATGTAGGGCAACATTTTAACACTTCTTGAAATAATTCGGTTTCTACTTGAAAATAAACAATTACTCAAAAGTAATTTTAAGCTTTATTCTTTTTGATCTTACGACTACATGAAAAGAGCGACTTTGCTTGTGACATTTTCAGGGGATGTTTGCAATGTCTCGAGATAAGCAATCTGAAGATGGATGGATGGATGGAGGAGTGTGTTGTGCTCTGCCCTGCTCGATGTGACAGGCTGCCCTGGTTCAGTTATCACAGTGCTGATGCTGTCCGTCTTAAAGGTACAGTACTGTGATAACTGAAGGATGGCGGCCATCTTGACATCATGTACTAATGAAGAAACTGTACATGCACACACATTATGGAAAATATAATTATACAAATAATTTGTATCTTTAGACATTTAGAGCTGTCTAAAATGTCAGAATATTGTTTCTATGACTTACATTGTTGTATATTTGTACTTAAGTGAGTTCCAAATTATACCACGTTTCTGATATTGCACAGACGTTTGCTTATACATGTATATGTATAATTTTTTGTGTATTTATGTGAAATAACATTTTACAAACATTTTGTTTGTAGAATATATTTCTACATTTTTGTTTTTCAATAAAGTTACATTCAGTTATTGTCTGACTCCTAATTCTATTTTGCATATCCTAATTATAATAGAGTGTGATACAGAATCATGAAGATATATATTTCAATATGAGTTTCTTTGTAACTCACATACAGCCGTCGTACGAAAACTGACAATCCTGTTTCATGTTTTCGCAATCAGGCTGTAAATCCCCTCTTTGCTAGTAATGTAAAGACTTGTCATATATTTCTTTTGGCTTCTTTCACCATATATCATCTTTTTGAGGTATCCCTGAAAGTGAGTCACTGTACATTCCAGATTATTTTCATTTACAATTGTTTCCATTTCATTTGCAAATAGGAACTGACTCTGAAGCAGTTATAGAGCTGTGTTGCTATAATAATAATAATAATAATTTTAAAAAAACATTATCTAATGTATAATTATGAAATTTAATATAATAATTGATTTTTGTCAAATATTTAATCCATTTCTCAATGTTGTATTTATTAACCCCTTCCCACTACTTTTTTGATCCTTTTAATATCCACGCACGTATGTCATGATAATTAAACAGAGCTACACAATGTCCTTAATGTTTTATGGGATCTTTTTGTGGATGTGTAAAAGCTATGCTTCTGACAGTGCTTCTCTGCATTACTCCAAAGACTCACGGCCCATATTTAGCCTCTGACTCATTTAGTGTCAGGACTTTCCAGCTGGACTTTAGCTTTTCAAGATGGTGTCACGGTGTATTATTGTTTCTTGTTACACATATGTAACTTCATGCATGTGACACAGACATTGCTCTCACATAGTCTCATAACCTTAATCACAATCATATCATATTTATAAGAGCTTAATGCATTCAAGGTTAAATAAGTTTAAATATAATATTGATATCGCTTGAAACCTTAGTTCAGACTAGCCAATGTTCCTAAGTGCTAAAATAAGACAATATCCACTGGGAATGGATGCCGTCTGTACATGTGTTCAAATCAATACATTATTGATTCGCGCCAGAGTCCGTAAGTGCTCCGCCACGCCAGTGTTCTTGTGAAACTGCAGCCCACAGTTTCTGGCAACTCATCTGATGGTGAGAACGGGAAGTCCCTCCCTCACAGGACAGACACAGCCTCATGGTCTTAAAGCCGTACTCCACTTCTAGTTGATGAAACTACGTTTCATCAACCCCCCCACTAAAGCTGAGTCAGGACACGATGTTAAGATGATCCTCATGCTGGTAATGGTGATGACGATGATGATGATGATGACGGTGATGACGATAATGATGATGATCATGATGGTGATTATTGTTATTATTAAGACAGAAGAAGAAGGGGACAATTGTAAGCTTAAATGTTAGGGAGCTGACCCTTAACTGTGGTACGCCTGAGCCAGGTGCCGTTGCCAAGTACTGGTCCCTGGATGCTGCCAAAAACTTCTGACCACTGCTCCTTCACGGATAGGTCAAAGGCAAAGGTCACATTTTATTGGGGTGCACAGTGTGTTGTGCTGTGGTGTGGTGTGTTTACAATGACAAATAATCACTCACTTAAATTCACTTTAAAATAAAAGAAGAAACATGATATGGAGTAGCCAATTATTGACTTTTCATTTATTTTCCAGACTAAATCAGTTTGATTCAAAACATTAAACTATTAACAAATATGCAAATCTTTAACACATTTCTTTGCAAAAAAAAAAAGTTATTCACTTCATTAATATACTAACTTAGCAACAATTCATCAATAAACACCATTGTCACTATTGTTATAAAGTGAATTTTAAAACAACTATAAGTGTTGCGAATGTGTTAATTCGAATGATTGATAGACAATTCATAAACACGAATACATAAATTTTCACCCTCTTCAGCAATCATCAGCTATTACTCATTGAAATTATGTTGTTAACTAATGTATATTTCCCATTTTCTTTGGTACGATTTAATAGTCTTTAACATTCTAAATTTACTTGTCAGCGAACAAACCTCACCGCGGAATCAAATACATCATCACAAAGCTCTTTACAGCGGGTTGATGTGCCTTTAAAATACACGCAAGCCGAGCGGCAACGCTAATCTCCACCTACACCTTAACCCGATTGGCGCCTAATTGATTGACAAGCCCTGAAGCCAATAGGAAACGTGAAAACTGCTGCCCATAACACCCTGTTTTCGGGAATCTTTAGACGCTTGACAGGAAAGATTAGCTAGCTGCTGTATATTGAAGTTAAAGTCAGTGGCTGGCTAACAACGCGAACTCGGCTATGAAATTTCATTTCGACGAAGATACTACATCCTCACGTTGTACTGGAGCGGATTTTACATCGACCACGCTGAAATTTAATGCCGAAAAGGTGTTCTTTTAAAAAACTCCAAACATCTGTGATGATCGGAAAGCAGCGGAAGTAACTTAGCTTTAGTGGAGAGGTAAGAAAAAAACCAAGCGACGTCACGCAGCCCGCGTTAGCCACCCAACTCCAGCGTCGAAGTCGCAACTTTTTAATTTGCTTCGTTTGTTTCGAAATTTACTGTGATTACTATTTATCGATATATCTCACAGTTGGGTGCCTGCAAGTATTCCGAACATGTCGGATTCGATTAGTTGTGTTATTCGATAGATTAACCGCGACATTAATCAAGTCAAAGTTGTTGGGGGCAAACTGGATAAATATATTGCTTCAGCTTCGCCCCGCCGACAGTTAGATCAAAATGTAAATTGCAAAAATTATTATTTGCTGCTTGACACAGAAGTAATACTTTGCCGATTCTCATTATTCGCGACAACGAGATCTGCTAGTGAAGTCTTTTCCGACAACTTATCCAGATTTAAAGAATTCTTGGATAATGCTGAAGAAAGCTTTTTATTATATACATGTTTTGGTTTCAAGTATACAAACACTACATCACAAAATCAGCCAAATTGTAGGATTTGAGAATGTTGTTCTTCTTTCCCAATTGAATTATTGAAGTAATTTTGTTTTAAAAAAATAGCCTGCATGATTTAGATGCAATATGTATGTTTTCCGCCATGTAAAAAATACAGAACTTTCATTTTAAACAAAAATAGCTGAATATAGCATTGGTTGGGATGAATTTGAAGAAGAGTGAATCTGACTAGAAAATAGTTATTTTGTTGAGAGGGAAGAATGCTTTCTTAACCTATCCAAGAACACTTAAATCTTCGTAAATTATATTTAAGAATGAATTTTCTGTTTTCATCAAGTAACAAAAATGTGTAACGTGCAGTTCTTGATGTGATTGCCTTTACTTGACATTACATATACTGCCATGTTACTACTGGACCTGTGCTTGTCATAATGCTGAAAATTTATATAACTTAAGTCAAGGTACTCGATTTCATAAATGCTTCATTATTGCTTTTAATTCAATATTATGTATCTTGTTTGAGATGATATTTTGTTAATTATGCTGCTTTGCTGCTTTTTGTGCTGACGATTCATTATTCAAAATTAATTGTTTTGCTGATTAAAATGTGTATCATTGGGTTTGATTTACTGTGGTATACACATGGCATACTGTCTGTATCCATGTCAACCTCCATTCCTCCTTCCTGAAACAATATTTCCGTAATTGAAATGCTTTATCATTATGTTTGACTACCCTCAAAGTATTTACTGTTTTTCCGGAAAGAGGATAGTCATAGACCATCAGATAGAGCAAAAAATGTTTGTGTGTGTGTGTGATTTTTTTGGGGGGGATGATGAAATGAATGAGTTCTTTCACATTCCTAATATAAGTATTAGTTGATTGGCATCAATACGGACAATGAAAGTGTGATGCAAGGTACAGAAAAGCAAATGTTTTATTTTCATTTGGATTTTTGTCACTTGATTCTAGTTGATATTACTGTGTCAGAAATCTGTAGAATTAAAAAAAAAATTAAGCCAGTACTTACTGAGATTTGGTTGTATGATTTTTTTCCGCAAATATTCCTATTTAATGAACTAGTTAATGTATGGTGTAAGTCTTGCTTAAAAAGACAATCCTTATTGTACATTGGTTTGGTAGAGATGGTTATAGTATAGTAATGTGTTGGTTATAGTAATGCTATACACCTGTCTAAGTTTGTGTATTTCTGTTTATCTATCTATCTATCTATCTATCTATCTATCTATCTATCTATCTATCTATCTATCTAGATGCAGATTGATAAATGCTGTAGTAAAATTAAAACCTTTTAAATACACTACTTTAAATGAATTTACTGCAGCTCTACTTTGGCTCAAACTGTAAAGAAATATTTAGGGCAAAACAAAATAAAAACAAAGGCAGTTCAGTTTTTTTGCTGCTGGCGATGATCTTTGCTTGCAAGTCGTCGTACCCTGTTCATAGGGATTTCATAATTGAATTTTGCTATTAAGATGATGCATGTGAGCTGATGGTTTGCATAAGGAAGCTATACACATGTGTGACTCACTCTGCTGCCACTCGTCAACCGGCAGTACAGTCATGAGGTTCAGCGAGGATTATTGCAGCTTTCTTTACCCGACGATAGACAGGAAATGAGAATCAGTAGAACAATGGTGACATAAATGGCAGAACGTTGGCAGTGGATTTCAGAGTGATGTTCTGCTTCTTATGTTAGAAATGTGAAAAACTTTGATATACTTTTGTAAAAATGATTGATTTTTAGAAAATGTCGATGAAAAAATGAATGATTTAAAAGAGATCTCAAAGGGAATAGACATTTCTTATTGCCATCAAATTAAAAAGTAGAGGGTATTTTTTTCTTCACCAAATTGCTTATAGAAGATGGAGTAAAGTGGCAGAGAAAGTCAGTAATGTGGTCCTCTTACAGAAAAACAATGTAAAACAGTTGGAGCTTGCATAGAAAGTGTAAATGATCTGGCTGATGTCATGCGTGGTACACAAAGTTCTTTTGTGACAGTTTTGTTGCTCCTCAATTTTATTGTGTGCTGGCAGGCTCAGGATTAACTCCAGACTCAATCCCAGTGCGGACAAATGTGAATGTATTGTTATGTTCATTTGTGTTACTAAACCTAACCTATAATGGCAACACTATATGATGGACTTTCCTTACTGATTTAAATCACACAGAACAAATGGGATTATTACAGGATTCTGGCATATTATAATTAACAAAGAATAACAAGTGTTTGCTAACAACATACAGTTATGTGGGTCTACATTTCCAGCATTTTTTAATAAGCCAAACTGTTTCTCGGGTTTGGCCTATAACTCAATTTTGACTCATTTCTGTGAGAGAACTATATTTTTGCGCAAGATGGCGTTCCATATAAGAGTCGCGTCACAATAACGTGGTGGACATGCGTCTGAATAATTACTGAAAATATAAAGTAAATGGCTATAGTGTGAGTAGAACACTGGTTGCTTTTGTTATTTATCAGCTAAAAATGAGTATTGTCTGTAATAAATGGGAAGATTTGACAGAACTAGAACGCTTCTGCAAATGACTTTGTGCCCGCTAACAAACAGATCATGTGTTTACATCGCAAAAAATGTCATTCATGCATTTCTATGCAATTACTTAAGTTTTAGTGGTGGCAAGGCACGGCACTGGTTCTCGTCTCCTTCTTATTCTTATTTTATGTTGGTCGGCATCCAGCTTAACGGTGCTTTACTGCTCCTTCGGCTTTGGCTAGCTTACTGTACGTATGTGAATAAAAATGTAGACCCAACTAATTGATAATTAAATTAGTTGCCAACTATTTTTATAATTGATTTGAATCAATTTAATCGAATAGTTGTTGCAGCCTTAGTGTGCATGCACTGTGCATATAAACAAGGCTTCATTTCACTGGTTATAATGGCAGTAGTTAATATTTGTTTGTTTTTCCAGTTTTGCATGTTCCACCCGTGTGCATTTACAGTGTGATAACCCTTTGAAAATCTATCTGCCACAACCTGAATAAAGAACAATAAACACCAAACCCTATCTTACATCTGAACATCACAGACACAACATCGGTCGCTATTTGAAAGCAGGCTTTACTACTCCATATTTTGCGCCACTGTTACATTTGGAAATATTACAAAACCAAAAAACTAACGTAATTCAGGAGACTTTAGGCCTCATGCCTTAAGTGTTGTCAGTTTCAGTCTTTAACAATGTCTGTAATGTGCTGCTCTGTTTCTGCTGCAGTGTTTGGATGCCAAAGCTAGCGGCCATGGAGCTGGGTCGGCAACTGTGTGGGAAGGTGAAGAAGCAGAAGAAGGTTGAGCTGGCTGTCCCTGCTCACATGAAAGGCCTGGAGATTCACTTATACCTGCCTGACACCCACCAGCTCGAATACTTTAAAGACTGCCACACCGCCGAGGAATTGTGCATAGAGGCTGCCAAGAAATGCCGTACGTACCCACTTAAACTCAGACATTGTATAGGTTTTGTACAAAATTAGTTGACTCTCCTGACAGAGTAACCTCAGTTGTGTTTACTTGGGATTTCTGCCACTGGCAAGTTCAACTTCCATTGGAAAATACTCTGTTAGGTGATTCTTATCTGCTTGTCTTTTATGGCTGTGTTTCTGTTGTGTTGATCAGGTCTTCAACACATTAGTTTGGATGGTTCTAGACTATTAGGGAAAATTGGCAAAGCAGTGTTGCCAGGGTTGCAGTTCGAACGGTGTTATAATGGTGTTATATTTGTCCAACGACATCTTTAAATAAATATAATAAGCAAGTCTGACATTACTTTTAAACTTTGGACATTTTGGCGAACTGATACAGACCAAAACTGTACTGTGATTTGACCAAAACTGACCAACAATCATCCTATATTTAATTTTTTTTTATATTATATGGTGCATGTTGTTGAAATGAGATTGGAGTTTAGAGCAGTAAAGGTCTGGTAGTAAAGGAGATGATTTGGAAGTTTATTAATAAGTTGCAGCTGCTTATTCTTGTTTTCTGTCATATTAATTTTCTCACAGTGTGGTGTAAGGAGTGTGATACAGAATACAGGAACTAAGCAAAATGACTTGTTCAATTGTAGCTATAATAATGGAGATAATGTAAGCAGTTTGTAATGAACAGTGATATCAAAACTGCTAAACAAGCACAAAAAAACATCGGCTGATGCTGATAAAGATATTGGTTCTGCTTTCATTAAGTACAGCTCATATTTAGCTGTTTTTGGTAATCTTTTCATTTCTGCATCTAGAAGTGTGTTTTTAAAAATAAAAACATTCAAGTTGCAAATTCATATACATAATGTAATAATTTTGTGTCAAAAACCAAAACACCAATTGTTTCTCTCATTTCATAAGAGTAGGAAATCTCAGTGGTGTTGAAATTGCTTCATCAGTGTGTTTAGTGTGAGGTAACTTTAGCAGCATGACCCTTGGTAGAAGCAGGAAACACCTGATGCAAGTTTTTAAGACATTTAATCCTGTCCAAATAACCTTGCATACACAGAATTCCCAAATATATTTGTAAGAGGATCAGAAAAATGTCATCTAGAAAAATTGATATGACTTTTCATGTCGTTATAAAGCTGCTAAATCTGATTCTTGAATATGGTTAATGTTTGACAGCTCTGTTAAACGGTTGAAAGTTTCTAACCTAAAATTATTGTAGTGTAAGCTGTTTGGCTTTATTTTTGCTGCACATTGTATATTTAAATGACATAATTAGATTTATCAATGACCGTCTATAATTTCTAAGGGTTAATGAGCCTACTGTAAAATGTTTTGACAGTAGTTGGACATAAATTCACATGTTTTTTCGTGTCATCTTTGCTGCTCTGTCCTGTCTTTGTTGAGTTGGTATGTAACGTTCAACAGCTCACACTGTACTACAGCAATGGCAGTCTTGCATGCAAACGCTTGATGCAAATCGACCTCTGCAGGCTGGAGTCCAAGTATTGTTTGCCCTGTTTTTTTCCACCCTACCTTCTGTTTGCTGTTTAGCACTGTACAGTGCAACCCTGTTTCTAAACCCACTCCGAGTGGAATGGAATGTCTGTTTCTTGGCTCATAATCAATACATAGTAACAAAATGGCTGCCGGGTTGTGAAGTCAGCCCCAGAATTTTTCTCTAGGTTGAATTGTGGCCAAGACCACGAGTCGATCTGGGCAGTGAGAGGAAAGGGAAGTTCCTGCATGTGTAGACAAAGGCTTTCGAAGCACAGAGTGCCGTGAGGCATTTCTTAACAGGCACACTTATGTACTTCACTGTAAACAGTAATAATCAAATAGAGTGACACGGAAGCAACATATTTTGGTGTTTACTCATCCAGCAGGAGCTGCAGTGTTTGGGGCAGTGCTTATGTTTTACAGCTACAATCTTTATCAGACACTCTTATCCAGAGTGACCTACATTTCATAATTACTGGCACAGTTTCCGTGGAGCAACTTGGGGTTAAGGGTCATGCTCAGGGGCTTAATGGTGGTAATGTTGGAGGCAGAATTAAACCCATGATCTCCTGGGCCATAGCCGAGTATCGTACCGCTAAGCTAGTGCCCTAAAAAAATGCAAATTTACCACACCCTAGACCAGAATGCTCCAGGTTATTTGGAAAAATTAGTTTCACGTTGTATGGAATGTGTGATTCACTGAGTTATCACAAGTTCACTTCAGCTCACCGATACTTTATAACCTCTCGTTCCTTTTCAGTAAGGATTCTTTTTTCCCAGAACAAATGCTTGATAATCCCCACATTTATACTTTGTGATGGTGATTATGAAAACCTGATTCTCCTACAAAAGTAGTTTTGACGGAATGCAGCTCCAGTTTCTCCTTCTCGAAATTTCATAGTTGCATTTGAAAACGAACAGAGGAAAACAATGCGTTCTGTTATGCTTTCCTGACCTTATTCTAGGAGGTTAAAAGCAGTCACAGATGGATGAGATGTGCAGCAGTAACTGTAGCCCTTTCCAATTTTCATTTTCAGCCATTATTAAAATCATATTCTAATGTAAACAAAATACACAGGCATACATGGCTAGACCACAAGTCTTACATTTTCCAAAATGGAAACTTAACAGCGATTATAAAAAAAGTGATCCATGCATCTGTGGAAAAATTCCTATTCAAACTATAACTAACCCATTCAAATTGATTGTATTTACTATCCCATATCTTTTAATAAAACAAATGGAAGAGAACTGGAAGCTTACATAACTTCGAGATGGGATGTTGTATCTTTGCTCCAATGTGCACAACCTAGAATGAACATGACGTTATTTTGATGCCAAATTTCTGAGCGTTCAGTGGAATATCCGAGAGCAAAATCTCTTCACATGCTAAACTCTTCATGCGCTCGCACTCGACTTGGTCTTGCGTTAGAAATGTCAGAGCCATGTAAAGATAGAGTCGTGTCTTTTCACTACATTGAACCATTAAAAAAAACAACGGTGAATCACGAAGCCGGGCAGTAAATGCGGTCAGTAGATCTGCAGCAGAACAGATCGCTTGGGATGCACTTTCTAAAGGCAAGATGTTGAAATAATCAAATTGTACTTTAATGTTAATTAAGACATGGTGTAAATTTACTTGAGAACAGACTTGGAGAAGGTTGATTTGCCTTGCTTTCCACCTTTTGCTTCCATCAACAGTAGAACCAATAAAAATGTAAAATTGATATAATTATAATATTATCTTCTTTTTCCTCTTCTTTTTCTTATTGTTACTATAAAAGACAGTGACTGCTCAATTAATAGCATATATTTAGTCTTTGCAAACGTTTGTACATGTTGAATAAGTGACTTTTTGCTCCTTACAGCTGTGTGTGTTACTTTTTCAGGAATTTCACCCCTGTGCCACAATCTGTTTGCCCTGTATGAAGAGAGCCAGAACCTTTGGTATGCACCCAATCACATATTTAAGGTTACAGAAGACACCAGTATTAAGCTTCACTACCGTATGAGGTAAGAGAACAAGTTAATAACAATACAAACACAATATTAGAAAAGGAATGAGTTTTCTTTAATCTGACACTTGTATAATATACAGTGTAAATATCTCAACTTTCTTAAAACCAGATTTAATTCTAAAATTTCATTGAATGAGGCCCGTCAGGAGTGTCGATCTACCAGGTTTGGGAAAGCTTTTATATAGATTCACATGTTAGTTGCTGATGTTAATTTGTCTTCAGTAAGAAATTCTAAAGATGGTAAGTTTAGTTGTCTTCACAAATACAGGCAACCTTAATAAAGATACAACAGCAAAAAAGGGGTTATTTCCTGGTAGTTCCAACATTTTGTATGGAATTAAAGTTAGAATTGGATTAATGTTCCGCAAGAAGATGTTTTAACAGATTATTTACCAAGCCAAAATGTGCCTGTTAAAGTAGTCCATGTTGTCATTTATCCCAACAAATTTCCCCAGAGCACCACCATGCTTCACACTGAGGAATTGCCAGTGTGTAAACAGACTCATTTTTTGTCCAGTGGCGTCATCGCAGCTCCAGCTTTTTGAAGCTTTTTTTAACCTTATTTTTCACAGACCAGTTGGAATTGGGTGCCGATATTTTAATAGCTAGTGCATGCTTTGAAGTTCAGCGTCCTGTACCTAGTTTTACTTGCAAATTGACTAACCCTTCATGTCACCTCATATTTTTTACCACAGAGAAACAGGAAGTGGATGGCCACTTAGGAGTTCCTCAAGATCTGGGTGTGCTTAAACAGTGCAAAAAAGAGAAACTGATGATCATTACATGACTGAGTTTTAGGGTCCTTGTTTGTGCTTCACTTGTTTATGAGACAAATGCTCACATTTATTAATTATTTTGGGATTTTTTTTGTCATTTACATGTTACTGAAGTTGCCCAAAGTTGTGGCGGGCAGGTGGAAGTGCCAACCCAGAATGAAAAAAAGTTGTCCATGCACAAAGATTTAGTAAATCACCAACAGAAATGGCACAGTTTAAGTTGCGCATACATTAGTGTTTTTTAGTAGAAATTACAGTTACATGCCTCTTATAACCTAACACTGTACTTATCACATGTGAAAAAACTTGCCCTTGAGGCTATTGCAAGACATTTCACAATGCTCCAAGTGCTTTTCAAGAGAAAAGTGTACACGTAGTCATGAAAATGTTTGCTAACAGTGGCTACTGATTTCTTCATCCAAGCCCTCATCTTTAGCCTGTCCACTCCATAAGGGTTGCACTGTGTGGACAAGACTATTAGAGCAGACTTGTGGGAACAAGCTAAAGTTACCCAGGCCCCAATGAGCTGAAGTGATGAAAGTGTAGGTGGGAAACTGTGACTTATAAACATGCGGCCTGTCGCATTTAAAGCTGCAAGTGATCTGTGACTACTTTACTGACCGTCACTGATAGGTTATGTTGATTTTGTAATATGCAACTTGTGGAGAAATCCAAGATGGAGTAAAGAGAAGGAACTTTATATTGTTATTGTTATACTTTATATAGTTATGCACAAACATATGTAAAATTGGTACAGCAGAAAAAAAAATGTAAACATAATGTAAGTGGTATATATTACAGCTCCAATTTTCATATTCTCTACACTTCACATTCTCTTGAGAGTTGTGATGAAGAGTGTCTGTTATATTAGAACTTGTGATACCATAAGGGCTCTTTCAGCAGTCAATAAAAACTTAGTAAAGCCTTTATTAGATTGGCCCCACATAATATTCAGTTGAGAAGCTTCAGCCTACACTTCCCATTATTCTCAAGTGTGCAGAACTGTTCATGACCCATTTTCCCTTTAGAAAAAACTCACAAGAAGTGTAATTTCAGAAAAAAGCTGAAACTGAATTTGAAAATTCATAATACAGGAGTGCTAAATACTTTCTGAGTTGAAACATCTAGTTGCTAAGTTATGGAAATATTCTTCAGTGTTTTCTGCCTGCTGCTTTCTCGTCCTTTTTTCATCAGAGCTCTTCGATTTTTTTTTTTCCACAGACTCCATCTGCTCTTGATTATTTTAGTTTTACTGAACCAGAAGAGAACACAAGAAAAATATTCATGAATTTGTTACATAATTATTTTTGGAAAAAAAAACCCCAGGAAGAATGTAGACTTCTTCAAATCTCTTGAAAACCCCCTCATGGCTCTTGTAACACTAAGACTAAAATATGAGAGTATTGATGATTTTAGGCAGGGTGGGTGGGTGGGTTTTGGAACCACTTACTCCATATGAGTTTCATACCTGTTGTGCACACAAACAGGTTATGGTCAGCCCTTGCACTCCCTCTCTTCCGCTGCGCTACACGCGACATGGCTTTTATTTTACCCGTGTTACTTCCTGTTTACAATGCTTCACTGCTCATATGGCACCTTTGTGGCGCAGGTACTCGCTACTCAGTATTTACGTACTATACGGGACTAGTTCAACTTTTGTGTGACCTGAAATGCGCGAGCATGCCCAGAACGAAGGATAATATTTGTTGTTTGTGACTTGGGCTGGTAAAGTATTCACAACAGTCATATCACATTGACTCTTATCATAACGCGTTTTGTTGTTGTTGTTTTCCTGTGATCATGCAGGCTAAGTTGAGACATGCAGATGCCCGGATAGATTTGCTATAATACTGTCTTAAGTCTTGCAGTTATAAATGTATTTCTCTTACTCTCTGTCTGTCTTGTTCTGTTTTTTTTGGCATGAAAACTTCACAAGCACACATACACACACTTGCATTACTAAGATAGACCTCCCTCTCCTCGCAGGTTCTATTTCACAAACTGGCATGGCACTTCTGAAACCGAGTCTCCGGTGTGGCGGCATTCTTTGAGCAAACAGAAGGGGGGTTTAAACCCTCAGAAAGGGCCCGAAGGAACGCCGCTGCTCGATGCCGCCTCCCTCGACTACCTGTTTGCCCAGGTGGGTGTGAGAGGATGAAGAAACCCAGCCAACTGAACCATAAAAAACTCTCGGGTTACACCGCTTGGTGGTTATGCAAATCAACCTGCTATCTACACGGCTGTGCACGGCTATCTGACACGCGTTTGTCTTTATATACGAGTCTAATTTCAGCAGCTTTGTAACACAACTGGAGCACTGGAGGAGATTGTGCATTGATATTGGATATTGCAGACTGTCTGAGTCTAAACTGAATTTAGCGTTATATACTTAATCGTTTAGTGCACCCTTGAAAGTTCCTGCAAACAGGAAAGTCAGGATCCCTAAGCATGGCTTAAATCACTAAGCCAAGCTGCAAAGTTTAATCCCTCTAATGAGGCCAGTTTAGTTGAATGCTTGGATTATAATAGGAATTATAATGAGATTTTCTATAGGGAAATTCACACTGCATTTTAAAGGTCCTTTTGACTGTAATCTAAATCCATATACAAATATAAATGTGCTTTTAGATTAAAAAAGAATGCAATTGACAGAATTGTTTTGTGTGGCTGTGATGAATCGCATAGAACACGTTTAAAAGGTTGAATTTCAAATGCTGAATTTGTCCTATAGGAGTTTATGAAGTTGCCTGATCCCTTTTCTGGTTTTCATATGCCATAGGGCCAGTATGACTTTCTCAGGGGTCTTGCTCCTGTTCGAACCCCTCAGAGTGAGATGGAACTGCATGAGATAGAGAACGAATGTCTCGGAATGGCCGTCTTAGCCATCACGCACCACGCCATGAGCAACAACCTGCCCCTGTCAGGAGCTGGAGCTGAGACCAGGTGAGCCCTCCTGCTGTTTACTCATATGCTCGAGGTCAGTATCGAAAGAAATATAAGAGACATGACAAAGTAAACATTTATGTGAGATGTTCTTCTGAAGCATGGAATAATGGTTATGCATGTTTTGTCTGTTTGCTTATTTTGATACAACGTAGAGATGCGTTGCAAAGTCTTTCTTTACTGCTGCTAATTTCAGTTCTTGTTTGTGTTGAGGTTTCTAATGCCTTTCATTTTCACTTCTCTCTGAGCAAATATTAAGTTGCTGACTTAAATTAGACAGCTGCAGTTTAACTCCATTTTCTCTGTGGTGAACTTTTATTTGCCCGCAAAGGGCGTTTTTCTGCCATTTTCCCATCTGAACAAACCCAATAAATTGGAAGAGTTTGCTTAGAAGGAGATGTTTTCAGAAATCGCTGACCTCTTGCTATATTTAATTGTTATAAATAAACATCAGCACCTTGTGGATGTGACGCAACGTACGTCCGAGTCGCATCTCTCTCTAATCTTCTGACGAGATTTTAACTTTCTGCGACATTTTGAGGTTTTGCTTTTGTGTCGTCTGGCCATAAAATATGATGGGTCATCTCCTCTCTTTTTGCACTGACCATTTTTATAGATGCTTTTCTTGATTCTGAGACTTTGCAAATATTGATTTAGTCTTGCCTCCTTTTTTACCAGTACGTAATGTATGCGGACTAAAGACACATGTAAATATCACATGGATCATATAAAATGTGACTAATCCGTGCCTAATCTATATTTTGAATTGCTATGTTAAGGGCAAATGCCACACCTAGACCTCCAGCTCCTTTGTAATAAGAGAATAAAAGCGTTGTAATTAGAATTCCTGTTCCTAAAATAAGACTGTTGCAGTTAGACAAGAACCATTGAAATTTGTCATTAAGTCCATTCACTCTGAATTTTACTTCCTGTCTTTAAACTAACCTTTCCAAAGTCTGCTGTTAAAAAAGATTGCAGCTATTTTAAACCGCTCATACCTTTATAATAAAAAAAACTTTAAAATAAATCTTTAAGTACTCTTAAATATATTTCCATTATGGTTATCTGTTTTTCCCGGTCTTATTTCTGTTCCACCCACATTGTCTTTACTCCCAGCTACAAGCGCTTCATCCCCGAGAGCCTCAACCGCACCATCAAGCAGCGTAACATCCTGACCCGAATGCGCATCAGCAACGTCTTCAAGAATTTCCTCAACGAGTTCAACAGCAAGACCATCAAGGACAGCAACATCACTCTGTACGACCTAAAGGTCAAGTACCTCTCCACCCTGGAGACGCTGACATGGGGTTTGGGCTGCGAGGTGGTCGAGACCAAAGGCCTGCTGATATCCGGGGAGGGGGAGGGTTCGCCTGCTCGAGCCCCAAGCATGGGAGACGAGGGACTCGCCTATGAGGTGCAGGTGTCTGGCACCGCCGGGATTTCCTGGAGGAAGAAGCCTCAGCCGGTAAGTGATGCCATGCTGACAAGTTGATGCCCAATTTGTGCTCGAATAAAATATGGGAGAAACTGAAAATATATATTTGGTTTTAAATAAAAAAAAGGAATGAAGAAATGATACACAGATTGAAAGTCAATAAAGGGATAATCTACTCAGTCTATGTCACCAACAAGCTATGAGATTTTGTCCTTTTACCTTTTAGGTTGTTAATTCTCTGTTAAATTCTGTTCTCGTCAGTCTTTGAGTTTGATTCAGGTGGTGTTGTCAGTCATTGTTTTATATGTCGTCCTCAACAGAGTGTCCTCGCCAAAGACAAAAGCAAATCATGGAAAAACAAGACAGACAACAAGCAGAGGAACAACAAAAAGAACGATTCCAGCAATGAGTGGACCCTCTTCTCTGACTTTTATGAAATTACCCACATCGTCATTAAAGAGTCGTGCGTCACCATTTACAGACAGGACAACAAAACCATGGTATATCAGCCACTACTGATTACTGAACGTTCTACCTTTAAGTTCTAAAAGTCATCCACCACTGACTTGTAGAAGATCTAGCTCTAAGACTAGTTCTTTAAAGTATCACAATTTTTATTTTTTAGTACTAATAGTACAAAACAGAATCTCTTGACTATATCTATATCTGTTGATCTCATCTGTTCTTGTTCTTGGTGTGCAGGAGCTGTACTTGGCTTATCGTGAAGAGGCTCTGGCCTTTGCTGCTCTGGTGGATGGATATTTCAGACTGACTGTAGATGCCCATCATTACTTGTGCACTGATGTGGCGCCATCTTCTGTGGTCCAGAATCTGCAGAATGGCTGCCACGGACCCATCTGGTAGAGTATAACCCCCAAAACGTCATGCTCACCTGGCGTTTCATGGCTTGGGCTTGTGGATGTTGGCATGCATGAGTGAGTCAAATGTTTGGTTTGTGTTCTGTCCACAGCACAGAGTATGCAATTCACAAGCTGCGACTGGAAGGTAATGAGGAGGGATCGTACGTGCTGCGCTGGAGCTGCACCGATTATGACTACATCATAATGACTGTCGTTTGCATGGAGGTAAACACAACCACATACTAGTGCAAGTTTGTCATGACAGTATTATATTGATTCACTAGACAACAATTTGATGTCTTCCAATATCACAAAGTCTGCTACGATAGAATGCCGATGCAATTCAGTTCAGTAGCCGGTGACGATATGAGACAATATCACATGCTGATTTAACAGAATCACTCCCATTCATTTCAAATCACAAAAAGCAGTCCTCTCCTTTAATAAGAACACTGTATATATGATTACAGTGACATTACAGGGTATATGATGCCTGTTCGACGTTTGTATTTTGGATTGATGCTATGGGCTTGTTTTTTATTGTTACACCCCATATTCTTTTTAGGGGTAGGAACTTTACTTCTGGAATCAGACGCTAACAAATTGAAAAAAAAAAAATGTCGAGAGTTGGGTAATGTGCAATATATGATACGTGTGGGAATATGAAATGAATTATTAACATATGATGAGCTCTTAGAGGAGCAAACAACAGCATTTCACTGTTGTGCTTTTATAAAATCTGATGTAGTGATGATATTCAATATTTGGCCCGGGTGTTGCCTCACGTCCAGCGTCTTTCCTCTCTCTAGGTGGACCTGTGCGAGTCCAGGCCTGTTCCCCAATACAAGAACTTCCAGGTGGAGGTGAGCTCACAGGGCTACAGGCTGTTTGGCACCGAGACTTTCCGGCCCACTCTCAAGGAGCTGCTGGAACATCTCCAGGGACAGAGCCTGCGTACCGAGAACCTGCGCTTCCAGCTTCGCCACTGCTGCCCACCGCAGCCCAGAGGTACACTAAACCTGAATGTTTTGCGAACGTGATGTCCTTAAAGGAAACGTTTGCCAAAAAGTCAGGTCTCATCTTATCTTTCGTGTGCATGTTTGCATAATAGTGGTGCGGAATCAGGTTTATCATCCTATAATGCATTGTGCTGTTCAACAGGAGACTCTCTCTTTAGTTCTAAGGAAGCAAATGTAAAGTCCTGTCTCTTGGAGTCGCCGACACCCGTTTTGTAGATTTAGGTCTCAAACAAACATTACATGAAATTTGGAATTTGGACTTTGGAAAAGGCTTCGGTTTCAAAAGTATAGTTTTGTGATGTGGTCTGTAAACTACAGTGCTTGGTAAAATGTGACTGTTTTCATATACAGTGCTGTGGATGAATAAGTAAAAATCATTTTAAGACATGAGTTTAATGCACAATCATTTGGACACTACAATATTATGCAGTAGTTTTGAGCCATCTTTCTTTTAGAATAGGCAAACATTCTTATGTTTTTAATATGGTGTTGAGGAATAGTATTTCTATATGTGTTTATGTATATGTTGCAGTAAATCACTTTACCTGTGGTTCATTTTCCTAGCAAATATATAATGAAATGAGTGGTGGCTAAAGACTTTACAATAATGTCAAAATGTCAGAGTACAATAATGTCAAAATTTGTTTGCATTACAATAATCTTTTAAAATTTTTATCCAAACAAATTAAACACCATAAATTGATCTTGATTTCAGCCCAACAACTCCAGTACAGTTCGTGTGTCTTGTCAGATCGCTCCACACTCCAATCAGAGTTACGTGTCCGCTGCTAAAGCCGCTGGATTAGTTACATGCAATTGCATCTTAATGTTTCGTGTCACATTTTAAGTTGTGTTTGTGACAGTGATGTACGACTACATTTCACAACATGTTGTTTCACCCACACATAGACATTCTGACACGTTGAGCACATAGCCCAAAACTGACAGCAAGTAGAGCAGTGTTTTTTCCCCCACCGTCAGCATTTTTCACGGAAGGCGACGACCCCTGGGCCAGACTATTACTGTAAAGTCACAGATGCTGTTAGGATGCAGATTTGTTTATATCTGGGGAAATTCTAGTGTGTATGTTAGTTCAGAACATTAATTCAGAAGTCGGATTGCCGGTGTCGTTTTTTGAGGTCAGCTGAAAGTGAACCTTGAGGTGATCTCCTGTTATAGACTTGTACATGTACTGGTCTTTAAGGATATAAAGACTTGGAGAAATTGTTAGTGCAAAGTGCTGATGCATATTCAAATTTCATGATTTTGTCTAAACCATTCAAAACTAAAGGCCTCCGCAGGTCTGGGACCAACGCTTAAGTTCTGCGTCACCGCTTGAAACTGATGCCATGCCAATAACTTTCACACCAGCAAGACAGCACTACTGGAGCACCAAGTTTACATTACTCTAGCTGATGCAAAAGTACAACATCACTTCTTAACAGTGTATATAGAAAAGTTCTATTCTAAGTCACTGGTACAAGTAAAGCTTGTAATGAGTAGTTGAGGTGGATAAATTATTATTTTATTAATAATATCTCAGAGGTTATTGGTTAAGATAGTGGTTTATTAGGCACACCTATGTTTTTGTTCTTAAGCTTGGTGGTGTACAGCAAAAATAAGGGTGTGAAAACAAGAGGGACACGCATGTGTTGCCGCGTGACATGATGATAAATAAACTTTTAGATATAGATGAAGGAAAAAACACGGTGACTTATACTGTGTATTGAAATGAGCCAAGTTTCGTTTGTGAGTGAAAATCAGTGAAACTGAAGAAGTATGAATTTTTAGAGGAAATTTTGGAGAAATCTGGAAATCCCCTAGTTGTAGTCGCTGTGTTTTGTTTACATCGCCATGCTGTGCTTGTACATGCTGAGGTGCTAGTGTCAGGGCAGGAAGTGTAGTAAACGCGGTTTTCCGCTGTTGTTCGCTTCATCTCAGGCGGTCTTGTGAAACGCGTTGCCCTTCTTTCAGGTACTGAAACTGATGTTTGTGTGTGTTTGTGTGTGTGTGTGATGTTCTTAACGTTAAGTCACTCAAGACGAAGTCATTATGTTGCAAGCCTCATGTATTTAAGACTTGCCACAATGCTTTTTTTTGTTGTTGTTGAAACAACTTCGCAGTACGGACCATGTGACACTTTAACTTCCTCCTTTTTCATTTGGCTCCTGAAACACACAGTGCACACAAACTAAAATACCTCCATACGCACACATACACACACACACACACACGCACACATACACTCCTGTAATGATGCCATTGCACAGTGTCACTAACCCATGGCAAAGTAAACCACAAGCTGACACTTTATAGAAATACACGCACTGGTCCAACTTGCACGTTGTTTTTTTTTTTTGGCTAGTGCTACAAATTTCTGAAAGTATCTACAGACACATGCATGCACAGACACACACAAGCAGACTTACAGCACACTGGTTAACTTCCTTGCTAAACAGACACATGAACTTGCTGCAGAGACGCCTCTAGCCTGCGTCAGTGTCTTTCCTCCAATCACAGGCCGTCCTTCTGTGTCTTTCAGAGGTTTCTAACCTGTTGGTGATGACTAAAGACAGAGAACCCGCCCCACAGAGGCAACCTCAAGTCAGCCAGCTGAGTTTCCATCGAATCCTCAAAGAGGAGATCGTCCAGGTAAAATGCTCCTCCACACATCTCCTTTATTGTCTTTAAGAGAGTAGATTCAAGATTCTTTATTTGTCACATAAGCAGCTGTACAAGTGCAATATGTAGTGAATTGTGAATGAGACGGCAGTAAAGTTTAACAAATAAATTGTTTCAGCACTTTATTGATGAAATAGACAGATAGTGAAATTGAACAGACTTCAAACATTTTGAGCTTTGTTTCAAAAAATTCCAAATATTTCCCCTCCCTTTGACGTGATGATAAAATACACGATTGAGAAAAACAAAAAGACAAAATCTAAGGAAATAACAAATGCATTATAAACTATAATTCCAAATAAACATTAGTTCTAAACAGTATCTCAACAGTGTGCAAATGTAATAGAACAGAACACATACCACATATAAAGTGTTCGCTGGTTGATGTACAAAGACATGAATGTCATAACAGCAGGTGAGTGACAGTGAGGTGGAGTTCCCTGACAGATCAGTTTGTGTTTCTGTAAACAGACAAGAAGGTGTGGCAGCAGGTCCTGATTTAGACGTCTTATAACCCGAGGATAGAAGCTCCTTCTGAGCCTCTCGCTTATAGCGTTTGCCTGACTTAAGCAGCTTGAACAGTCAGTTGCTGACGAGTCTCTTGGTGGTTGGTCTGGTCCGGTCCTGCATCTTCTGATGTAAACGTCACCCAAATCGCTCTACTTGTAATCCCATAAATGTCCCGCACACAGCTGTTACCCGAGCAACGGTGATGATCAATATTAAAAGACTTTCTACCGCACCAGCATAAAACGTCTGTTGTATGTAGTTCACACGCACAGCATTGAAGCTGAAGTTTCTACGATTTGTCACTAAATGTAATTCAGATATGAAGAGAATGGAAAACTAGAATGTTAAATTAGTCTGTGAAGAGAAGTTAACATTTATTACATAGATCAGAAGCGTCTCCACCTACAAATAATTGAATCGATTTGTCCTCCTGACATTCCAGGGCGAGCATTTGGGTCGGGGGACCCGGACCAACATCTATGCAGGTGTGCTGAAGGTGAAGAACGAGGATGATGACGATCTGGACTATTACACCTCACAGGAGGTGAAGGTGGTCCTGAAGGTGCTGGGGTCCGGACACAGGGATATCTCTCTGGTAAATCTCTCTCTTTTTGCTTGTCTCTCTCTCTCGCTCTTTCTCTCTCTCTATTTAATTCATTAAACTTCATTCTGAATGATTTTCGTTCTCACCGTTTCTCTAGGCCTTTTTTGAGACCGCCAGCATGATGCGACAGATCTCACACAAGCACATGGCCTTGCTGTATGGAGTGTGTGTGCGTCACCAGGAGAGTACGTGACATTTACTTTGGTTCCTCAGAATCAAAATCAGAGAGCGTAATCGGGCTTGACGGATGAAAATGAAAACATCTGTTTAGTCGTTTATTGCTTTTTATTGCGTTTATCGCACACGTGACGTTGCAAATCATAATAGTGAATTACAGCAAGGCAACACTGGGCGTGTTCCGTAAAAGGGCAGTACACATCTCTTGTTAAAATGAGTAGTCTATTTCTGCATTTTACGATTGTTTGTATGAGGTACTTACCCTCCGCTGTGGCATCAGGAATAACCAGTTCCACTGATGATAGCGGTTGCAGCACCGCCACGCAAATGCATCACTTCAGTATATATCAGTATCCCATTACACTGGAAAAACTGAAATGAATGAAAGAAATTAATTAATGAATTTTTATCCTTTACTCGGTGGGTTTTCATTTAATGACGTACAGTGTTTCTCTCCCAGTCTGCGACTATATGTGTACAGTACAATTTTTTGTATTTTTACCGTACAAACTTTGTCAGTCAACTATGGGGGCAAAAAACATCTAATTGCCCAGTCCTACAGCAGCAGGTGTAGCGTGCTAAACTTAATTACTGAATTACAGTTGTAGTTTGTAGCGATTATATTTTCTAACTAGGACGTGTGTCCTGACAGATGTCTCTATTGTGCCTTTAATTCTCTCTCCACACCAGATGACATCAACACATTAGTACTGCCCCAGAGCACGTTCTGCTTTACCTGACAAATATAAACAGCCAGGAGACAAAACAGTTGTGTGTGTGTGTGTGAAGGAAAAATCGTCTGCTTATGTTAAGACGAGATTTTAGCAAGAGATGCAGAGTGAACAAGTGTTCTCTGTCTCCCTGTAGACATCATGGTGGAGGAGTTTGTGCAGTTCGGTCCTCTGGACGTGTTCATGCGCAGACAGACGGCTCCTCTCAGTACGTCATGGAAGTTCCAAGTGGCCAAACAGCTGGCCAGCGCCCTCAGTTATCTGGTAAAGCCACTGCACCCCCCCACACCCCCACACACACACACACACACACACACACACACACACAGACACAAACAGAATTAATGGTTACAACACATGCAACCTGCCTCAGAACACAAACACACACAGTAAATATTGGACATAATGAGGAATTTTCATGCTCCTTACTGCAGGTTATTCTTCATTCTGTGTCACTGTTGAATATCGGCACTTTTCGCATCACGTTTCATCTGTTTTTCTTCATCGCTGCAGCTCGGCCACAACCTCCACACCATTTTTCGGACTCATCCTCACATTCATTATTTGCAGTTGCGTTTCTGATCAACGCTGCAATTTTAGGTGGTTTCTGGATTAGCTTTGTGTGTGTGTTTACAGGAAGATAAAAAGCTTGTTCACGGCTATGTGTGCGCGAAGAACATCCTGCTGGCTCGAGACGGCTTGGACAGTGAGGGCGGCCCCTTCATAAAGCTTAGTGACCCCGGCATTCCCATCACCGTCCTCACCAGAGAGGGTAAGAGTTTCTCTCTCTCTCTCTCTCTCTCTCTCTCTCTCTGTAGTAATCACCTGGAAACTGTGAAAAAATTGTTCAGTAAAAGAAATTTTAAAAACGCAGAAAACTTGGAAGACCAAATACTTCAAAAGTTCTCATAGTAATAAAATGTGTGTATCATGTCCCAAAAAATAAATGCACCATATTATTTAAGGAGTAAGATCTCCAGAGAAAAAATTGAAAAAGAAAAGCATGATATTCTGAACATTTGACGTCCAAAGTACTAGTTTTGTCAAAATATTCTATAGAAGCTGCCCCTTCTGTTTGATAAATGCCTCTTTTAACCCTACATTTTATTTAGTCTGATGCTTATAACTCTGCACTCAGGTAAATCTGAAATGATCAGGATGTTAATGTGAGGTTCTCTAATCCTGCCTTTTAATACACTAGTGAGTTGATGCGGAAGGGTCCAGCGCTGGTATGTAGTTGGTGTTTATCCAGTTTCAAACATGACCAAACATAGTCCAGCTCCCACTCATCTTTGTTCCGCCACATGAGCCTCACGACTGCCATTGCTACGAGAGGTTTAATGCTGGTCATAATGAAAACAGAGAATTTTTTGGCTGATATGCATTTCGAACAGTAGGTTTATGAACTGTTGTTTTCCTATTCCTGTTCTTTCTGTTATTATTTGACTGCAGTGAGTCTTTTTATTCCACACACTTTTTTCTGACTGCTACTCTTCATGCAGTTTTTCTTCTAGAAGCTCTGTTCCAACTCTAAAACGTGAAGCCTGTGGGGACGCCTGTATACATTTTTGATACGCGCACTCGTTTGCAAGTTCGATCCATTTTTTTTGTCCGTTTTTTTCCTCATAGACTAACACGGAGCTCAGATTTCTGGTGCTTTACTGCACAGCCGCCATTCTGCACAAAGCCCCAAAATTCGGTGTGTTTCGAAGGTCCATGGGCCTCTTTGCAAGTCTGTGACCGTCATGACCTGCACTTGTCTTTTTCATCCCTTTTTCTGTCATTTATTTTTCCCCATAGGAACCTATTTGTTTTCTCCTGTTAAGAATACGTGACATTTGGGAGTCGAACGCTTTCCTTCGCCTGTTTTCACACTAGACAGCACGGTTCTTATACCACCTCGGGCCACCTCACTGAACGCTCATGTCAATCTGTTTCCACTCGCACTCGTCTTTTTCATACATTTATCATCCCTCATTCTTTCCCAATTCACTTCTGCGCACTTTGGTCTAAGTCTACTTCACCAGTTTTCATGTCACAGCTACAAAACTTGAGCAACCGCACTGGCATTTTCTTGCGGAAATGCGTCTGTAGTTTATTTAAGCTTTCTAGAACTTGGGGTTAGTATTTAAAAAAATGATGCATGTTTTTCATAAACAGTCCTTTCGATGCGACGTCGACTTCCTTTTTTCGATGCTCATGGATACGTTGTCCGTCTCATGTGCCTCGCTTCCTGTAATGTGTGGGTGTGAGAGCGAAGCCGCTCCTTTTAGACCTCTGTGCAAAGATAGTGCAACTGACAGGAATCCTACTTGTTCCCATCCAGCCCCCATTCACTAATGCACCGCTGTGGTCGGGAACACTATTTACTTGCTCTATTTACAGGAAATACTGGCTCTGTGTGCCTGCGTTCATGTAGTTATCGCATTGTGGGGACCTTTTTGTCCCTGAAAATCACTTTTATCTGTTTTTTTGGGCTTTGTGGGGACATTTGAGAGGTCCCCATGAGGAAAAATCACTTTATAGAAAATGTGCTTGTTTTATTTGAGAAACTAAACGAGGTAAAAGATGTGCTTTTGGTTATTGAGGTTAAGGTTGGAGTTAGGATTAGGTGTAGGTGTAAAATTATGTACTTCAGTCATTATGGGAGCCTATGGGACCTCACAAAGATAGTAATACATAGACTGTGTGTGTGTGTGTGTGTTTATGCGTTATAGAGAGGTGCAGGGTACTGACAGTTTGAGAGACGTACTCTGAGACGGCAGTGTTTTGATCCTTTCGCTCCAAAAATTGCCACAGATCTGTCCTATTGCACCAACTGTCTCTGGAGCCAGGTGTACAGTTAGGCTCGTCTCTGTTCTGCTTGAGCGAGATTGCTTAATGCTCCTGCTTAACGTTAGTTTTGAAAGGTCTGAATGCGTTTATAAGAACGTAAGAATGTTTTTACTTGACAATGTCGGTGTGCTGGAGTTTCTTTATATTTACTTGCATGTTCATACGCGTGTGTGTGTGTTAGGGGTGTTGAAATTAATCTTATAATCGATGCAGACGTGGACGATTCTGCATCGATGCAGTGGCAGGACATAATCGATTATATCATAATGACATTGTTTGGTGATTTTCTGGCGGCGGCATAAACATTCTAGTTAAAAAGTAGTTTCGGTAGTGACTTCGGTAGCTTCTGCCTGCGAATCCTATTGGCCGATGGCTCCTGGTCTTGTGATTGACTGCACACTACAGACAGTTTTTACAGAAAAACCAAAGATGACGGAGGAAGAGGAACAGCGGGAGGTAGATTAAACACAAGTTATAGTTTATCGGCCTTATAATTATAATTTAATAGTTAGGTCTTACACGTTTAATAAGCACGCAGTCAATGGCTCCCCTTGCCCGCTTGTCTGTTCCCAATTCAACATAAACACAGATGCAGTTACAGACTGCAGCGAGGCACATCATTGCGATGCTGAAGCAGGCGTTATAGCTCCATCAGTACACACACACACACACACACGCCCCAAGACTGATGGCCCAGAATTAAACTTTAATAGTATCTGCATAATCATCCATTACGTTTCGTGCTTTGTTGATCCTCTGATGGTATGTAAGGTTGATATACTTATTATATTAGTTTTAATCCTTAAACAGCCTGCAGACGAGTGTCAGAATACTACACAGGTAAACTGCCAAAATGGTAACAAACCATTGTAACATTTATGGTAGAGTTACAAAGGCCTTGGTTACTTTACCTTTTTCCAAATCTAACGTCTGTGTTTATGTTGAATTGGGGACAGACAAGGGAGCTCACATCTCACTGCTTGTATTTGTATTTGAAAACAGTATGAAGTAATGCATAAAAAATGATGGGCTGCATCGTGATGCATTGCGATGCATCGAGATGTCGAATCGAATCGCTGACCTGATAATCGTAATCGAATCGAATCGTGAGACCAGTGACAATTCACACCTCTAGTGTGTGTGTGTGTGTGTTCATGCTTCTGCAGAATGTGTGGATCGCATTCCATGGATTGCACCAGAGTGTGTACAGGACTCGACTAACCTGAGCGTGGCGGCAGACAAGTGGGGCTTTGGCACGACGCTGTGGGAGATATGCTACAACGGAGAAATCCCCCTCAAAGACAAAAAACTCACTGAGGTAAGCACTAGTCTACACCAGTTCTGTGATCAAAGAGCCCATAGCATCACTCCACATTGAGCAGATGCCATACGTATTGTAACGTCCTGTTATATTAAATGTCAGGTCTGTTTTTATTCAAAGAGAAGACTGAGCTCAGGAATAAAATTACATCAAGTGATATTTTAGTTGTTTTTTCTGCTAATCGCTGGCTCCTGAATTAAATCAAATTTAAGTAGCAGCCACAATATGTGCAAACATATACACATTGTACATTGTGAAACACCATTAGTGAACACACAGTACACCGAGGACAGGCCCATGACAGGCTGAGTGACGTTTTTCCCTTTCCTCTGAGCAGAAGGAGAGGTTTTATGCGGCCCAGTGCCATCTGGCCACACCGGACTGTGAGGAACTGGCCAATCTCATGACACACTGCATGACCTACGACCCTCACCAGAGACCCTTCTTCAGGGCCATCGTCCGGGACATCGACATGGTGGAAAAACAGAGTAAGGAAAATGATAAGACTAGAGCTGAAACGATTATTCGAATAATTTGATTACAAAAAATGGTCGAGGCAATTTTTCCAGAATCAAAGCTTTGTTTAATTCATCGCACTCTCTAGTGTATGCGCTGCTTGTGTTTCACACGGATGCTTATTAATGATGACGAACGTTTTTAGAGGCGCGATCAAGACAAGACCTGATCCCTCAGTATGTGAAAGTATTTGTGAGATATTCCGTGCACAAAAACAGAAGTAAATACGTAAAAAACCCATAAATGACATTTTTGCGATGTAAACACGCGCCCTGTCTGTGAGCGCCCGTGTTAACGCGCCATTACTCGCTAAAACGCTCCAGTTCAGTTTAAACATCCCCTTTATTACAGACAAAACGCATATGTCAGCTGATAAATAACCACAACAACCAGCGTTCCACTCACAATACAGTCGTTCATTGAGTTTCCCATAGATCTTCCAAAGTTTACTCTGTAACGCGCGCTACACGCTTTTGGGAAGTGTAGTTCTCTTCCAGAAAGGCCAAAATCAGCTCATTTTATAGGCCAAATTGGTTCAAAATGATCAAAAACTTCAGTATTTCTTCAGTTTCAATTGATCTGATTCTTTTCTTCAATTTTATAATGTTATAGTGTAATCAATAGGAAAGAAAAAATAAAGAATAAATGTATTTATTAAAAAATGTTATTCTATATTCTTTTGGATACCAAACAGTTAAAGAAGTGTTAGAATGTTGCGCAATACACAATAAATAGACAATGATAGATAATAAAATCTCTGCAACTCAGCAATAAAAAGTGTTCTTTTATTGCTCTTTTAATTCTTTTATTTGAGCTAAACCTCAAAAAAGGAGTAAGTTTTCATCAGAAATGTGCTGATTTCATAACTATGTCAGCATTTACACATCAAACTATGGGTAGTGCAGGGCATCCTGAATACAACATAAAGCATGTATTGCTAACTTCTACTCACACACTAGAATAAGCCTAAAAACAAATGTATTGTCTTAAAAAAAAAATCCGATTACTCGATTAATCGATGAGAAAATTGATAGAATACTTGATTACAAAAAGATTCGATAGTTGCAGCTCTAAATAAGGGACAATTCTGTGGTTTCCATACTTTTTCCTGCAGGTCCCCTTTTTGTAGACAAGAATATTTTCAAGACCTCTATCTTCTCACCAAATATTTAAACTCTCCCCCTTCTTCTCCCCCATATCACCTGCGCTTTGTGCTTTGTAATGACGTTTCAGACATCAGTCTCTCCTGGAGGCTCCAGGAGGTTTGAGCCAAACATGGCCATTTAAATAAAGAATTATTAATCATGTGGGTTTATGTTCCAAGCACTGCTTTCTATATATTTACTCAAAATTGCCTCCAACATTTCACCCGCTTTTGAAACCACTGAATCAGGACAATGCCGTTTGTACATTTCGAAAACAAAGAGATCCATCATCTTTTTTAGTTTAAGAAGACGAGTTCAAAGTGAAACAGCTGGTGAGGAAGCCATAATTACAGTTACTTCAGGAGTCTTTTAAAATAACACTGTGTGCAGGGATTTACTCCTGACCTGCACCTCACCTCACCTCCTGAATGCACTGGCAGGTAGTTGTCTGTGGAACAGAATCTCATTTCAAGAATGAGATGTTGCCATGCCAGTTGGTGCAGGGTTAGTGGCCCCTGAACTGAGCTGGATTCTTTACCCTTCTGAACAGGATGCCACATGTCCTTCTGCTTCTTGTATATATTGATATGCATGTGGATAAAAACGGTGAGAGACGCAAGCAGTAGAAATCACTCATGTTATGCAGGAACTGTTTTGAAAGGGTTTCATTCTTGAGGGAGGGGGAATGATGATCTCCCCAACTGGGCCCCACATTATGCAACAGCAGCGCTTCCAACACTGACACCTTGTGGTTGGAACTAAGATGTGCAGGAGAGTGAAGTAAAATAAGCTCTCAGTTAAACCTTTCAGCAAGACGAACTGCGATACATCTACATTTACAGCATTTAGCAGATGCTCTTATCCAGAGCGACTTATGTATTTTTTTCCAATTTCAGGGACAGTTCCCCTGAGAGCAACTTAGGGTTAAGGGTCTTGCTCAGGGACCCACTGTTGGTAACGCCAGAGGTCAGATTCGAAGCCGCAACCTCTTGGTCCAATGGTCACCAACACCCATAATGTTCATATTTGTGCTGTCTGCGTTTTTATTCCCGAGGTGCTGTTATGGAAAATGTTTTATGATAGGCATTGGCACACAAAAAATAATTTGGTCATTAGCATGTGTAGTTCTAAGTGAAACACCAAACTGGGATTTGAAGAGTTCAATACAAAGGCTATAAAACATTTTTTTTTTAAAGTTGAGCCAGATTGACATTTTACAGTGTATGTGGAATATTAACACATTAACTCTTAAACATAGCTTTAGCTACAAAAGTTTTTCATTTCTGAACTGACTTGAAAACTCAAAGTTGAAAATGCGTACATTATTGTTTTAAGTTAAAGTAAATGGAACACGAATGTTGGCATGACTAATCCATCAAATCATATTTAACAGTGCACAGTCTTATGGAAGTGAGAGTGTAAAGGTGGTGTGTGTGTCTTTCTTGCAGATCCCTCAATTAAGCCAGTGCCCACTCTGGAGGTGGATCCCACCGTGTTTGAGAAGAGATTCCTCAAAAGAATCCGAGAGTTGGGAGAGGTACGTTCCTGTCTCCAACTGTTCAGGCATTTGTCTTTTTATTTTTGGTTCACAGTACACCGGAAATAAGTCATTTTGTGTGTGTGTGTGTGTTAGGGACATTTTGGGAAGGTGGAGCTGTGTCGCTATGACCCACGAGGAGACAGAACTGGAGAGTTGGTGGCTGTGAAGTCTTTAAAGCCGGAGAACCGTGAAGAACAGAGCAGTAACCTGTGGTGTGAGATTGACATCCTGAGGGAGCTCTACCATGAGAACATCGTCAAGTACAAGGGCATCTGCCAAGAGGAGGGTAGGGCATATAAGCACGCAAACATTGGACATTACTCACCAGTAATTTAAGATTCTTACTAATAAAGTTAAGACAGAAATACTGTGGTATATTGTTCAACTGTAGAGCTGAAGAAAATCAGATCAGCACAAAAAGACATGGGATCAAATTTATGTAAGAGTGCTCCTACCTATAGAACAAATCTCAGAGATGAAAGCATTGCTGAAAGTCAGAATCTTTGTGAAAGTGGGCTTTAAGAGCAAATTTCTTCTCAAGAATAGCTGATGAATGAGGCGCTTTGGGCTTTGTATTAAAGCCAGGCATACTTGGTCACAACGGAAATTCAAAAGGGAAAATAAAGGTAACATCATAAATACCAGAGGAAATCGAAAATTCAGAGAAGTCCATTCTGGTTTGTTGCGTCATCTGCAGTTTGCATCGCTAACTGACGTGTTCATGTGTGTGTACTTTTAATGTTGACAAACCAAATCCTCTGGAGGAAAGTCAGGGGTCAGTTTATGAAGTCTCTTTGTCCTTGATTTCAGGTGGCAGGTCCATCAAGCTGATCATGGAGTATTTACCAGCAGGCAGCCTGAAGGAGTACCTCCCCAGAAACAAGGCCCAGACTGGCCTGAGTACCCTGCTCAGATACGCTGTTCAAATCTGCCAGGTAAAGCAGGAATGCATGCCCTTCTGGAATGATGCACATGTAGTGTTCTTTGAAATTTTCTTAAACTTAAATAGATCCCACATCATATATTGATCATTACCAAAACTTGGTAAATTATTTTAGCTGAACATTGTGCGATATGACCAAAAAAACAAAAACAAAAACAAAACAAACAACAAAAAAATACATATATATATATATATATATATATAATATTGGTTTGCCGATGAGGAAAAGACAGGAGGCAGAACTATATATATAGTTCAGATAGAGTTAAAGCGGTAGAATGATTTACAAATAGGGAAACTGCAATTGATGGGATTTGTCATGATGATGTGATTAACCCTTTGTTCCCCATTATTACCTCTTTCCTCCAATAATGATTATTTGTAGAAGGCAGTAGATCTGAAGGTGGTTACATCCCGCACACAGTACTACATAGTATTGATATAAGGGATAACACATTAAACTCAATATATGTGTCTGAGTAATATTAACAGGTAATGTTTTCAAGCAGTAAATTTGATTATGGCTCTTTTGACAAATTAAACATACAATCGTACTCACTAAAGAATGAATGTGTGTCCATTGTCTAGATGTTGTGCGACCACGTCAAAAAAGCATTTCTGGAACGTTGTAATATGTTAATATTTTACTACTGTTTAATGTAGAATACAGTTTCAGGGTATACAGTTCCTGTAATAATATAGCACCTGTTAATATTAGAAGAGTGATATCTTTGACATTGTTGTTATACTCTCTGACACATCTCTCTCTCTCTCTCTCTCTCTCTCTCTCTCGTGCTCTTGGCTCCACTCCAGGGTATGGATTACCTCGGGTCTCGGAATTACATCCATCGTGACCTGGCTGCCCGGAACGTCCTGGTGGAGAATGAGAGCACGGTGAAGATCGGAGACTTCGGCCTGACTAAAAGCATTAAAGACAACGAGGGCTACTACACAGTGAAGGACGATCTGGACAGCCCTGTCTTCTGGTAGGCTCTGCTCTTGCTCCTCGTGAGGCGGCAGAAAACGAAATTACAGTAAACAAATGTCTGTTTGTGGGATGGCAGTTTGCAATGCGTTGCATTCATTTTTCAATCAGGTGTAAGACATCAATGCCGTATTTCACAGTATTATATTTACAGTATTTTTAGACCTTTACATTACTTCATTCCAGTAGAGAAACAGAACAGTGGGCAGAGTTTACTGTAACTACAGTACTTAACAAACCTCATTGCCTGTCTCTTTAGGGACAGTTTAGAGGTTTCAAGCACTTTCACCACCTTTTTTATAATGATAGCTAGTACACTGTAATTGCTGTTACATTCTCTGCATGATTTCTGTTCTACACTATGATTATCTGTGTGTGAGTTGTGTGATGTGTCTCTCTGCTTGCTGTAGGTATGCTCCAGAGTGCTTGGTCCACTGTAAGTTCTACAAAGCGTCAGATGTCTGGTCATTTGGAGTGACCATGTACGAGCTACTGACCTACTGTGATGCATCATGCAGTCCCATGACGGTGAGCAGCTTATCACCCCCAACCTCCTAATTACCCTCCCAACAACCCCACTGTGTGCTGGCACTGCTTACTGAGTGACTGACCTCTGCCTCACCTTTGCCTTTTATTCATCTTTTATTCAAGTAACCCACCCTAAAAATGACACAAGCTCTAATAAGCATTTGAGATACATGTTTTGGCACGGTGAAATAGATGTTTCATACTGTTAGTGTTTTCATTTCAGATGAACGTTGTTCCGTCTTCCTTGTTGCAGCTGAAATTTAAGATCAGAACGGCTAGGGTTTTTAAGAGGAAGACATGATTTTGCCGTACATTGGCACCCTTATTTATTTCAGACGGAAGAACAGTGAGTTCTAGAGCCATCAATGTCTGATGATAATACTGTCTCTTTGCGCTTCTCATATGAGATGGTGTCCTTTCCATCAGTGGGAGTTCTTCCTCTCTCTTCCCCCACCAGTCCACTTCCAGAACTTCATTGCAAATGCTGTTTTCTTTCCCCATATTGGCTGCAGCGTTGTGTTGTTTCTGCCACGCTGAAGACTTTATCTGTTGAGTTTTCAATAGCCCTGTTACTTCTGTTATTTGTGCAGTAGTGTATCTCTCAAAACAGTTACCCTCTTCCGTGGCAGAGACCTGTACATATGAGATGAGAAGCCCATTGCGATTCCAGCTGCATCCAGGTTCATTGCTTGTTTTTCCATCAGTCAAATCCCTTTTCTTTTGGTGTTCTAACTTTCACTTGGTCTGCACAGTGTGGGGCACACAGAACTTAGGGAGGCTCTTTACTCCTTTAATTTGAAATACAAATGACTTGAAAATGTAAAAAAGGAAACTTCACTCTGCAAACAATGTGCAGAGATTTGATTAAATTTGGCCCTTGGTGGAGCGGAACACTGCTGCACTGTCTCCTGCTTGTGAAAGATCTCTTTGTTCGGTGAGGCTGCGTTTCAGGCTCAGTCTCTGTGACAGATGGTGCCAGTCTGTGCCCAGGGTGGCAGATGCCGTGCCCAAAGGCTATGGGTGCTAATGCCAGATCTTTACACACCAGTCCCCAACCAACCTTCTCTGCACAGCACAGTGTGCGAATGTGTGGAGGAAGTATTGAAATTAATTGTGTGAAGGATTAAGATTTTTTCAGATTTTTTTTCAGATATTCTCTGTAGGACTTTTTTGAGGGGTTAGCACAGGAATAACGAAAGGCAGACTACCGCTAAATGCTCATCTTATAGTAAACTTGCCAGTTTCAGTGCACGCACACAGTTCAGTGTGTATATTGAGGCTGTTAGATGTCATGACAGAGGCATTTTGGCCCAGTTTAGCAAACAGCTGACTCTCCGCTCCATCTCCTACCAGGTGTTCCTCAAGATGATTGGCCCGACACAGGGCCAGATGACCGTCACCCGATTGGTCAGAGCTCTGGAGGAAGGGAAGAGGTTGCCTAAGCCAGACAGCTGCCCAGAAACGGTAAAATATTTACCAAGCACAAATCATGTCACTGCTGAACAGCAAAGCTGTTGGAATAGGGGAAAAAAAGCCCTTGCTTTCAGAGGGACATGGACTTGCTTCTAGAATGTCCCGACGTGCCGTTTTTTGACCTCTCTCCCTCTCTCAAATTTTCCTCAGGTGTACACCTTAATGAAGAGCTGCTGGCAGAGCACACCTGACAAAAGGATCGACTTCAAAGGCCTGATTGCTGCCTTTCAGCAGATGCTCGATGAGGGCATGCCTTACCCCAGACAACGCGAGAATTTGCTGCACTGAACTAACTTTTTTTTTTTTTTTTTTTTTTTAAAGAAAAGATAAAACGGATTTTATTTGAACATTCTCCACTGCAGGTTCAACGAGGATGCTCGCATACTGTCCTCGTTTAGCCTTGTATTCACCTTCTGCATTTCAGTTTATTGCCAGTGACCAGACAGCCAGCAACACATGGAGACAGTAGAGCCTGATCCTGAGTATTTGAAGAACTGCTAGTCCTTCCTTGATCTGTTTTTCCAGTTTAACTGTGATTTATACTTCCTCTTAATGAAAATATGGACCCATGAGTTTTTCCCACATACTTCTCTTAGTCCCAGGGAAAGGACTGGACCCACACACAAACTTTTTCTGTCATGGAACTGTCAGGATGATGCAAGACCTTTGACAAGTGCAAGTCTGCAGTCAGAAATTGCGTTTCAGCTGTGGAAGAGAGCAGCATGTTGTTTGTTGGCCGAAACAGTGCAAACCAGAAACTTGGTGAGAGGAAAAATCCTCAACCAGCAGAATGCGCAATGAACAGGACTTTTAAAGCATACGAGACCTGCATATGAAGCAAAAACACTGCTAATTTGGGCATGTATATGAGTGGATTGCAATGGAGAGCGTGTCTGTATGTGTGAGTTTCTGAGCTGACAGGTGCCTCTTCCTCAATCATCATCATCATCATCATCATCATCATGGAACCGTCTGGAGCCGAGAGGAAACTGCAGATGTGCTGGAGTGCTGATTTATCCTCCACTTCTGGGACTGCGTTCAGACTTGTTCTTGCCACGGTTGCGCTCTCAAGATTGTTATATTCCGTCCTTCTCCTCAGCCAGAGGACCTGAGAGGCTGAAATGGACACGCATCCAAGTATGTGAAAGAGCGCAAGAGAGAGAGAGAGAGAGCGAGAGCGCGAACTCACTTTGTGCATAGATTGTGAAGGAGGTTAAATGCCTACAGGAGTCAATAGGGGACAGTAGAGATTACAAAATATCAGTAATATCGTCTATCTAGCGAGACCTGTATTCTTGCAGACACTGAAGTACTGTTGTTCCAGTTGGGAATCTAGCTGAGCCTGATCACTTTTATCGTTTTATCTACAGGAATACAACCCAAAGCTTTCATGTTGAAGAGGCAGAACGCATTGATGACCCCACAGCTGTAATGTTAGAACAGTTTTATCATTATTTGGAAGATTTTAATTGGTTGGGTTTCTGCCTTGGCATAACCGGTCCCTGTCAAATGCACATTAACAGGCTAATCGAGTGGATCACTGCATGAGGTTTAGAAGGTGAATATTGGTAAACTGCCTGCAGGATAGAGAGTGTGATGAGAAGCAGAATGCCATTGTGTGTGTGTGTGTGTGTGTGTCAGGGACCACAGGACAACAGCAGGAGATGCCATAGTAGCGGGTAGCACGGCTCCTTTATTGCGGAATGTAAAACAATTCCTTCTGCTTAGAATGAAAACTCTGAACTATTTTTTCTCTCAGAAGAATAAGACAGAAATGGTATCCAATAAGGAGAAAATGTACATAAACAAATAAATACAGTTATTTCCTTTCTATTCTACATTTTTTTAAAACTCAAAACAGACCTAATAAAGAGGATAAAATGTGATTTTTGCTATTGTACAGAGTGAAAGCATGCGTAGATTTCACCGTACCTAAAAATAGCTTATTCACAGAAAGCAATATCAATATAGTTTGGATATAAAATATTGCAAAATCTTAATTCCAGGTGAGAAAAAAATGTACAAATTTTCAAATGAAAAACAAGCTGCAAAAATGTCTACAGAGCAAAGAAAGAAAAGCATCAAATCTCCCTGCGCCATTACTTTCCAAGTCATGAGAAACACTTCAGTATTGCAAAGTCTCGAGGGACCGTCGCAGTTACACTTACATTAACGCCAACCAGAGGTTAAGACCATCGCTCGCAGTTTAACATCAGCACAGATCCTCTTGGCATCTACAGACTAGTTTTAAATATCATTACTCTGACTCAAACATCCTCAATAAAACGGGGTGAGGGCTTTATTTACAATCAACACCAATATTTTGCCGTGAAGGCGACGAAAGAATGCAGGCACAGCAGAAAGACCCTCGCCCATTAGACGACAAAAGAAATGCAGCAGGTTTAAAGAGAGGCTCCCCTGTAATTATTAAGCTGGGGGTACGACGGGGGGATGTAAAACACACACTATTGTGCTATTAGCGCCTGATCTCAGGCTTGTGTTGGGGGTGGCAGCGCTAGAGAGCCACGCAGAAACGGCTGACGACCTGGAACGAGGCTGGACAGAGGTAACTGTGCTTTAGTAATCCCTGCCGAGATGGGATCAACAGCGCTCGCGTTTTTATAGACCAATACGGCCAAACACACCAAGCACGAGAGATGGAGCAGAACGGAAGAGGAGGGTCCAGAGCGTTCCGGCCCATGTTATGACATTTTGGACTTCATAACAAGGTGTATGCGAGTGCGTTCACATAGAGGCCAGGCTCACGTTCCCTCTTAGCTATACTAATCCTGGTCTTGCAAACCACTCAACCAATTTGTCTGAGACCATTCAAATTACAGATTTTCCCACTGTGCGGTGTGGTACGGTACTCTTTTAAAAAAAGATTATTTACACAAAACTTTTTTCCATTTCAAATTGCACTGTGAGTGAGTATTTGTCATTGCACCACGACCAAATGCGACATCTGCATTTAACCCATGTGTGAAGGAGAACCAGGGGAGCAGTGCTTGGGGACGGTCCCTTGCTCATGAGTACCTAGGGTTAGTGGTACCTTTACTGGATTCCAACCAGCGACCTTCCGATCCCAGGGCCAACTACCTCACCGTTACGCAGGTAAGTGCAAAAAAGGGGCCAAAATGGTAAATTAAGTGAAATACCAGGATGATGTGAGAAAAATCTAACCACGTCAGCTGAAGGGGTAGAGGGGAGAAAAGAGCAATGTGGTTGAACAGTCCACAAGAAAATTAAAGCACTTCTCATGTGGAACGCAATTTGGGGAAGTAGTTAAGTGTCAAAAAGAAGTGTGAAGAATCATAAGAATTCATAAAAAAAATTACAGGGACAGTTTCCCTGGAGCAACTTGGGGTTAAGGTCTTGCTCAAGGGCCCAATGATGAACCTACAACCTCTTGGTGCAAAGACTAGTATCCAATCACTAGACTTTTTGAATGGAAAAAAGGTACCACACCATCACAGTGACAACGCAACATATAATCGACCCCAGCCCGTAATCCCTCAACCTGCCAGACGTGGTGCAAAATTACAGTGACCTGACCTGGCCTCACGCTCATATATACACACGCACACCAAGAAGAATGGCTTTCAGGGCAAGGAAGCTGAGCTAGTCTGATACAATCACTGAGTAGGAATTAAAACACACACACAGCCTCTTTATAAACGGCTGATTCAAAGCGGGAGAAAGCCTGTACAAGCCATACAGCGACGACGAGGATGACGCTGTCATTTCTGAGCATCGCCTTGTTCAAAGACAATCTACTGGTCTAACTGCTGCTGAACTGAAGCCCAGCCAGCTGAAGCTATAGAAATAAAGAGGTATGGCTTTGAGCCACTCGGATCCACACGTGATTAAATATCATTTACGAGAGAAAAAGAAAAACAACACTTGGATTAGAGCGCTCCCGCCAGAGGAAGGACAGTAAAGGAAAGCACTTTGTCCCAGTCTGAGTAAGAACACTCATACGATACAACAATAATGCCACACAAACACTGACCATTAAGGGATTAAAGTATTAAAGTACACCATAACAAAAGCACTTTTTGCTGAGATTATTACTGGCAGGATGGAGCAATGGAAACGGCCCGGATGCCCACGAGACGCCTCGGCGACCCGTCGCACGTCTTCCTGGCAGCGTCGCGCTATTATTGGTCGGCGCAATATTTCAATCGCTATTGCTGTGTAACAAGAGTGGCGACAAAACGTCCAGATTTCCGTCTCGCTGCGGCAGGATAAAAGGGCGGAGAGGCACGTGGCACGCGCCTGTTGTGCCCGTAAAGCAAGAGTCGTGTGTGTGTGTAATTCAGCGGAGAGGAGAGGACCTAAATTACATGTTATTGCCTTCAAACTTGGCCGCGGCCGAACGCCACCTTTAAGGCTCCTGCAGTGTAGAATGGCTCGTCATTCCTACGGTTACAGCACTATGTACAGAGCTACACACACACACACACCTACACACACACCTTACATGTACAGGTTTGGGTTCGCAGGGCCTGGTGTAAGCAGTGTTGGGGAGTAGCCACCATGTCCACGCGGCAAACACTCATTGCGTAACGTAAAGAAATGGGAGAATTAGCAAAGATGGAAGCAAGAATCTGTTGCCGTGGAAATATGAACAGCTTGGGTGTAGTTTCTGTGTAGCCTGCAGTGTAGCTCACTGCTATATTAAAACAGTAGCCTGGCTGCAGCTTAGTTACTTTTAATCACAAGTGACTATTTTAACATAGCTTCCCCAACACTGTGTCTGTGTGCATGTGTGAGTGCGTGTATGTGTGTGCGTGCGTGCGCGTAGGTGTGCCTGTGTAGGTGTGTGTGCGCGCAGGTGTGTGTGCATGTGCGCAGGTGCGCGTAGGTGCGTGTGTAGGTGCGTGTGCGCGAGCAGGTGTGTGTGCGTGTGTAGGTGCGTGTGCGCGCGAGCAGGTGCGTGTGCCTGGGTTGGTGCGTGCGCGCGAGAGCAGGTGCGTGTGCCTGTGTAGGTGCGTGTGTGCGCGAGCAGGTGTGTGTGCGTGTGCCTGTGTAGGTGCGTGTGCGCGCGAGCAGGTGTGTGTGCGTGTGTAGGTGCGTGTGTGTGTGTGTGAGGCTTGTCTGATTGGCCCTTGGGTTAAAGGAACAATGACCGTATTTACAGGGTCTGTACATGGTCACAGGCTGTTTTACATCAGAGCAAACGTGTGTTTTTCATGTGCAACTATTTAAAGTCGAATGTATTTCACAATGTTAATGATTCTCTGAGTACAGCGCTGCAATTCTCAGCTTTTAACCACTTAAACACACACACACTCACCAACACTCCCCTGCAGCCGAAAGCACTCCGGCTGGGAGCGAGAAGGACACACAGGCAATCAGAATAAATGGCAGAAGAGGAAATGGAAATGTCAACCACAGAAAGGTGCAGAGTCTCTGCATCACACGCAAAACAGCGGCAGCTTCAGACGCACAACTCGGCCTCTCAGGCACACAGAACACAAAGCCTGACACACATCCACACACACGCCCACAAAGCTCTAAGAGAACCTCTACGCACTCGTGTCATGTAATCAGTCTCACTTTTTGAGGGCAGAGTTGAGAGTTAAGGCTTGGACACAACAACAATGGCGTATAAAAGGGGTGTGTATGTGTGTTTAGATCCTCTTCTTTTTGAAGTAGTCGGCGTACTGGCCGCCGAGACCCTGCGAGTGTTGGCCCACGTAGGTTCCCTCTGATGTCACCACCGGCACCGGCAGCGTGGGATACTCCCTCTTCTGGCCTCGAGCCTGATTCTGAGAGAGAGAATGAGGGACACAGAATGAGAAAGGAGCAGCGAGAATGAGGGAGGGAAGGAGAGACGGGTAACTTGTTACGCAGGGAGCAGTGCTTGGGGACGGTACCTTGCTCATGAGTACCTTAGTGATAACTTTACCGCTGCTGGATTCGAACCTGTGACCTTCTGATCACGGGGCAAACACCCTACCGTTACTGCCCCTAAGTATAATGGAATCCATTAGCTTGATTATAACAGAAACCACTACTCTGCTTTTGACCCATCCGTAAGGGAGCAGTGGGCAGCTATTTTTTTGGCAGCATCCCTAGGGACGGTACCGTGCTCAGGAGTACCTCAATGGTACCTATACTTTTTCAAGTCGCGAACCGATCACAGGGTCAACTCCCTAACCGTTACACTGCCAACTGCCACACGGTGGTCACTTGTTTTTCAGCAGCCAGATCTTATCTTTTTAAAAGCAGCAACAAGACCTGTGTGTATGAATTCCACTGTGTGTGTGTGACTTGCTCGCATGTATGATGACTACAGCAGCAGAATTGAACACACACACACACACATCCTTGTGCTTATATAGCAGTGAGGACCTCCATTGAATTCTATATTACTGTATCTAAATAATACTACACTTTCAGTTTCGCAAATAAACTTGTATTTCTTTTGTAAAAGCAGTTTAAAGAAGTGAGGACCACTAAAAAAGTCCTCACTGCCCAAAATGTTCTCACTCTGCTAGTAGCAAGTACAAGAACACACACACACACACACACACACATACACACCTCCCTCTCATTCTCTGTCTTTTTCCTTTCTTCAGCTGACAAACACAATTCGTACTTACAAATGCCAGACTCCCACTCCGGGATGAGTTTAAACCCCACACACACAAGCACACACACACACACACGCACGCACACGGACACACACGGACACACACGGACACACACGGACACACACGGACGGACACGGACGGACACGGACGGACACACACACACGGACACTACACTTCCCTACATCCTGCAGGAGTCCATTTCATCTTTAACATTCAGCCATTTTCTCCATGAAGGATCTCTCCCTCTCTCCCCCTCTCCCCACCCTCCCTGTCCAACTGGCACGGTGTGATACTGGCATACGGGTTACACTTGTCTTGTACGCCGCTGCTGCCAGAGCGTGGGACACTTACGTAGTAGTACTGGTTCCAGTCTGTCAGGGCCGGCGTGTTATGTGTGTGTGTGACGGGACTCGGGGTGTGTGTCTGCGTGGGTGTGTGGGTGATGAATCCCGGCATGACCGGCAGGGCACTGTAGCTGGGCAGCACCGGCTGGGCAGTGCCATTCAGCGCCGTGGGCAGAGGGGCACCCAGGGCCGGCTTCACCACCTCCAGCTCCTGCTGGGAGAGACACAGAGAGAGAGAGAGAGTTTAACAAATCTTTATTGGTTCATTCATTATCCAAACTGCGCAAAATGAGAAGCTTCAGTCTGGTGACGCTGAACTTGATTCTGATATTTAATTTCTCCGACTTGTGTGCCGCGGACGTTACTGACGGTATCGCCACAGTTGGCGCTCTTTCTTAGTTTGATGTCGTTTCGCTAGCTCTGACGGATAATGACGGTGAGTTACGTATTGTTTAGGGGAGCAAGCGTTTAACTAAAAGAATATATGACAACCGAAAAAAACAGCAGAATATTCCAAGTGCTGTATTTTCATGTGAAATATGTGATTTGTTCTGTAAAACTGTACAGACGGATGTTTTTTTAAGTGCAACTCATGAAAAAGTCAATAACCTCCAAGTTGGAGAAATTAAATATCAAAATCAAGTTCAGCTCCACCAGATTATTATCTCATGTCTGATTTTTGATCTCAACCTAAAGACCAAACTACAGAAAACTGTCATTTGTAATTTGTTTTTGGTATTAAACTAGAGAAGGAGAAGTTAAATAATGAGTCATTCTTAATTGAATATGGAATAAACAAATGATACACAGATTATTTTAGCTTTTATTTTTATTTTGAAAAACAAATGAAGCAGAGCTTCAACACATCACAACTCAGATCTGTATTGCCAGTACGATCAGGCAGCAGAACTGATTTATGGCTCTGAAGCAATCGAAAAGCACAGGACGGCAAAACAAGACACTAAACACCACAGTTTTATTAAGCAGATCCCAGACACATTTAGATCAACACTGACAATAAGAGTTAGCGAAAGCGTAGCAACAACTGTCCAATTAGATGTGAGTATTGGCCCGGTGTCGGAGTCTGGACATCATGGACATGTTTAACGCCAGATGTGAACACAACTGTAGCTCAGTTAGAGCCCCATATTACCCAGATATGAGATGCACGTTAACGCCAGGTGTACAGGGGGCTGGAGTGTGATCCCATGAAATATGTGGTGTGAAACTGCCCTGTGTGTGTGTGTGTGTGTGTGTAGGATGGAGGCTGCGTGACGCTAGCATCTTGTGCTGTTCTCAGTGTGGAGGAATTTTCAGCTTTAGGCTGCATGGGTGGGCGGCACTGTAGTTACACCAGGTGCAAAATGGCTTCAGCATGCCAGTGTGTGTGAGTCTGTGGTGTGTGTGCTTGCATGATAGATGTCTGTCTGTATGTGTGTGTGTGTGTGTGTGTGTTGGCAGGGTTTTTTCCCCATTCGTGAGGATGTGACAGTAAAGCTTGATAATTGTCTTTGTGAGGAGACTAGAACTGGTTTTCATCATTTAATAAACGCCTTTACAGAAAAGCTGATTTTATTTTAAAGAACTAAGGTTAGGTTCAGGTGTAGCTCCAGTATTATACAGATAATCCAAAGCTCATGATAGAGATGCATCCCAATGACCCCAACATCACCTGAAAATATCTCACGTAAGTCGAGACATACTACTAGAGATGGGCCCGATCCGATACGTGGATCAGACATTGGTCTGATAACAACTCAAATAGCTGGATCGGGTACCGGTGGCATTGGTCCGATCTATGGAGCACAGCTGGTTATGCATCAGACGTGACATTTCGGTGAAGCTGGTTTATTGTCGTACGCTCTAATTCCTACATATTGATATAATAATGTGCAGAACAAGCAACGCAACACACTACAACCCCCAAACATATCGCACCATTTCACTGTTTAACTTCTTTAGTCTATGATTCGCTCACCTCGCCTCTTATCTGACAAGTTTTCGGGTTTGAGTCGTTCGTTCATCACGTGACAGCCCAATTAGCTAACCAACGCATTCTGAGCCGGAAACAGAATTGATTAGTTCTCTCGACTCGAGAGATGAACTAATCAATTCTGTTTCCGGCTCAGACTGCATAGGTTAAGCTTATGGGGCTGTCACGTGATAACGAAAGACTCAAACCCGAAGACTCAAGAGATGAACTAATCAATTCTGTTTCCGGCTCAGACTGAGTTGGTTAAGCTTATGGGGCTGTCACGTGATGAACGAACGACTCGAAAAAACCCGAAGACTCGAAACAGGTGAATCAATAATTCCAATACAGAAACTATAGGAAGTTGCGCAAATGCGCATGCGCGACTGAACGAATCACTCCCACGAGACGACTCGTTCTTCCCGAGTCACATTAAAGATTCGTTCAAAATGAACGAATCGTTCAAGAACGACCCATCACTAACATGAACGCGGGGAGAGCATGCAAACTCCACACAGAAAGACCCAACTTGAGCATCACACCCTGAGCCTTCCGGCTTTGAGGCGAAAAGCGATAACCACCGCGCCACTGTGCCGCACCGTTGCTGTGTGTGTGTGTGTACCTTGCTGATGTCTCGTTGCTGGTAGGCTTGTGCTGCTGTCTGAGTCTGTGAATAGTACTGACTTACAGCCTGCATGTAGGAAGAGTAGTCACCGTATGAGGAGGTAACAACAGCCTGAGAGAGAGAATCCAAAACAATATGTCAGAAATACATCAATATGCAAATCAACATGAGCTCATCAAATCATCAAAAGCTTCGTCAGTGAATGACAACATTTATCACAATCTTGATGTAACTGTCAGTGTTGGAGAAACTTCTTTACAAGCTACAAACTCCTTACGATTAAACGTGGCTAAGCTACAGTCAAGCTACTGCACTGACATACAGTTACCCACCAACTTACCATGGAGTTGCGTTCTGACGATCCCATCATAACATGAAAATAAACACCAAATAAGTCAAGAAACACCAAACACACAGGACAAAGCGCTCCAACACCGAGACAACTGAACTCTGTCCATCGCTAGCGAGACCGTATCATATTGTATCACGTACGCTGCTATGTTTGCCTGCCGTGTGAAAGTGAAATTTTTTCACAATTTTATCGTATCATTACCGTCTTCATAAAATTTTAAAAAAATCGGACAATCTGTAGTTAATTACACTACATCAAAGCAGTTTTATCCAGTAATACTCAATATGTCTGCTGTAGGATACTTGGGCCCTATGATTTGCGCGATGCAGAAAACGTGTACGGAATTGCGGAATTTAACAAATAAAATGGAATCCGTTGTAAAACGTGGAATGTCGTATAATTTCCTGATATTGGTGTGTTGGCAAAGCAAAGCAAGGGTTTCTAATAAATTTTGGCCGCTGCAGCCCCCTGTACGTGTTACCTGTTGAGGCGGGACTCAGCTTTTCACAAACGCAGCGACACAAAGGGGGGAAAGTCAACGGTCATCTGTGGCAAAGAGGCTCGCTGACACACCGAAGTCCTCAAAAAAACATTATGGAATTCAACTCTTAGTGCTAAGTTCTGAGCAGAACAATACCCAAAAGATTTTTAAGAATCGGGAGAACAACTCTTTTGTAAGTTTTGCCAGCACACGATAGCCTGCACCCGCAAGAACATGTGAGAAAATGAATGAAAAAATGAAAAAATTAGTGTTTTTTGTTGTTTACAGGTAAATGTTCTGCTGAACCCCAGCACTTTGTTAAAATTGAATGTGAGATTTTTTTCCTATTGCATTGTTTTTTTCCCATCCACTCCATAATTAGACACTTTTTAGGTGAATAAATATGATTATAATGTAAAACAGAATTCAGAAGAATAAAAATAGAAAAAACGGAATATAGGAAAAAATAAAACGGAATTTAGAAAAGAACAAAACGGATTTCATAGGGCCCTAGCATACTCTAAAAACAAACAATTTTTTAAATTTGTGAAACAGGAAGTGATATGAAAATCCTAACTCTAACCCTAGGAGTTAAAATAAGGTTTCAGTCACGTTTGGGAGGGAGAGAATTGTACGTTCTGTCCTTTTTGACCTGGCAGCTAATAACCATCTTTGGAAACTATTTTTGTAATGACACTGTATTTTTGCTTTGCTTCATTGCACTTTGTGAAAAAGCTATTTACTGGAAAAGCTACAGCGTTTTATAAGACGCTTTGCTACAGGAAATACGTAGTTAAGTCAGAAGCGCTGCTAATCGTAGTTATTTAGTATTTTCTGTAAGCTTTATTTTTTACCAGGCAGGGCATTAAAAACCATTTCTTATGTATAATGACAGCTGGGGAGAATCCACAACACTTACAGATCAAACAGACAAAGTGACGTCATCAGACAGTAGTACGCTTCTCCCCAGCACTGCTAATTACACCAGAAATAATGCAGCAGAACACACAAGTTCTTCCTGAATTAAGAATGTAGGGATTTTTGCATGCAGCCCTGTTGTTGCAGCAGGTTTGCGGTGTGTGATGTTTATGGAGATAAATGAGTGGCTGCTGTAGGGGACAGGGAGAGTGTGTCTGTGTGTGTGGCTGCATCTTCAGCATCTCAACATTTCAGCATCTTACAAAACCCCAAGCTGAGTGCTCCAGCTCCACCAGCGATGCTCCCATTCTCACACTTTTTCATTAAGGGCAGCATTTCAGCACTGCTACTCTGCTAGGAATAAACACGGCGCTCGAACAGAGTCTATGAAAGTGTGTGTGTGTGTGTGTTCACCTGAGGTTGTTCTTTACTGTATTCGTTGGCAGTAGCTGTCTCCTGGCTAGCGTTACTGTAGCTCTGTGCTTGGTAATGTTGGTACCACTGTTGCATGGCATCCTACAACACACACACACACACGCACGCACACACACACACACGCACACACACACACGAGCCATCAAGCACATGACAAACTCACAGCAGTAGTAGCAGTAATGTGCTTTTCCCACCTCTTCTCATCAGATGTGTGTGTGTGTGTGTGGTTGGTTAACAGCTCTCTTTCAGGAATCTCTGTCCGTCTTTCATGCTCCTCAGGCCTCACTGTTTCATCTCTCACACTCCTCTGTGCCCCGGCCAACTCTCACTGCCTCTCTCTCTCTCTCTCTCTCTCTCTCTTTCATTCACTCCCTCCTTTCTCCGCTCTATTATTCCTCCGGCATAGTGGAGCTCCCTCGTTTTCACATATTCTGACATGCCCTGATTGCTGTTCTCTCTCTCTTCCTCCCACACTCTCTTCCCATTTCTCTTTCTACACACACACACTTCCCATTTCTCTCTTTTCCCTCTCACCCTCCATCACTCTCTCCATTCTCTCTCTCTGTGTCTTTCTCCCCAGTGTGAAAGCTCATTCTCTCGTCTCTTCTCTCTCTAGCTGTAGTGTGGGGGAGTGAAGGACCAGATGGGACAGACGAGTCCCAGCCAAACTTCCCCTCCCTCCCTCCCTCCCTCCCTCACACACCTCCCCACTCCTCCTTTTTCTCTCTCCTTCTCCCACATTCTCTGTTTTCTCAGAGGTGCTGTTGCAGTAATGTGAAGGAGACCCACATTCGAGCCAGCTAATCCCACCAAATGCCCCAACTCTCCCAAAGCACCGCCAACAAGTGTGTTTTTGTGTGTGTGTGTGTGTGTGTGTGTTTGTGAGAAAGACTTCTTTTTACAGCAAGTTTTCATTTCAAATAGTTTGATGGTAATAAACTACAAACTCCATCTTCACGTACGCTCCACTTAGGACTGGATCAGAAATGTGCCAAAAAGCAGCCAATCGCAGGCTTGGTAAAAGCTCAGCACACTCCCATTCCCACCTTATGGGGTTGATGTAGAGTCACCCATTAACCTACAGTGCATGCTTCTGGAAGAAACCCACATGAACACAGGGACAGCGTGCAAACTCCACACAAAAACGGCCTTCTCGCTGTGAGACGGCAGCACTAACCACTGCGCCACCGTGCTGCCCGCTGTACAATCAGATTATTTAATTATTTTATTTACACTTCAGTTAGAAGTTAGACGCGGATGCACAGTGATGATGTGAAGAGAGGCAGGAGGAATCATACAAGAAAGAGTCTAGTCAGCTGAGTTTCACAAATCCACTTTTTGCAGCTGATCTTTAATGTCTTTCAGTCAAATTTAAAGCCACATTCCAGCCATAAGATTCATTATTGAAGTTTTTCTTAAAAATAGTTGCAAAATCTCATTCTCGTGAATTGACTCGAGAGCCGAGTGTCTCGTCACACCCCTACTATATAGGATTGTAAGTGTAACTGGTAATGAATGACATTAGTCTGACTTTGAGCAAAACTGTCACCACTAAGCATCTTTTCAAACTCCAACATCCAAACCTTTCCGGAGTTAAAGCGGTAAATAAGGAGACGTGGAGAGAGGGAGCTTCACTTCTTGAATGATTTAAGCTCTGTCTTCATCCAGTCTGAGTGAGAGGCGACTTCATCCCTCGTTCTCCCTCTAAACCCTCACTGCTGCTCTATTTCCTCATTTCACTCTCATTCTGTCAGTCGACTCCACTTTTCATTTTACACTGGGCTTCTGCCACGGCCCCGCAGCCCCTTCTGTCAAGTTTGAGACTCCACAGTGATGCAGAGATGGGACAGAGAGAGAGGAGGAGACAGCAACAGCGAGTAACTAGATGGTGATGTGTCTTCATTCCTGAAAATAGTCCAGTGTTGCGTTCACTCTTCAGGGTGCTCAGTCTTCAGGGTGCATTGTGAAGTGGTCAAGAGGAAACGCTTTTTACACACTTACTGATGTGTGAACAACACCAACCCAACACACACTACCACGTCAGGCTCAGTGCTGTGAGAAAGAGCTCTACTTCAGTAACATGCACATCAACTCGGAAAATCAGGTGTGTGTACCTGTGAGTACTGCTGTGTGTGTGTGTGTGTGTGTACCTGTGAGTACTGCTGTGTGTGTGTGTGTGTGTACCTGTGAGTACTGCTGTGTGTGTGTGTGTGTGTGTACCTGTGAGTACTGCTGTGTGTGTGTGTGTGTGTGTGTGTGTGTGCCTGTGAGTGCCTGCTGTGTGTGTGTGTGTGTGTGTACTTTGGTGTGCTGTGTGTGTGTACCTGTGGTGTTGCTGTGTGTGTGTGTGTGTGTGTGTGCCTGTGAGGTATTGCTGTGTGTGTACCCTATGAGTGTGCTGTGTGTGTGTGTGCACCTGTGGTGTGCTGTGTGTGTGTGTGTGTGTGTGTGTGTGCCTGTGTGCTGTGTGTGTGTGTGTGTGTGTGTGTGTACCTGTGGTGTTGTTACTGTGTGTGTGTGTGTGTGTGTGTGTGTGCACCTGTAGGTGTGCTGTGTGTGTGTGTTTGTGTGTGTGCCTGTAGTGTGCTGTGTGTGTGTGTGTGTGTGTGTGTGTGTGTGTGTGCCTGTGTGGTGTGCTGCTGGGTGTGTGTGTGTGTGTGTGTGCCTGTGAGTGCTGCTGTGTGTGTGTGTGTGTGCCTGTGGGTACTGCTGTGTGTGTGTGTGTGTGTGTACCTGGAAATTACTGCTGTGTGTGTGTGTGTGTGTGTGTGCACCTGTAGTGTGCTGTGTGTGTGTGTGTGTGTGTGTGTGTGTGTGTGTGTACCTGTGGTGTTGCTGTGTGTGTGTGTGTGTGTGTACCCTGTGGTGTGCTGTGTGTGTGTGTGTGTGTGTGCCTGTGCTGCTGTGTGTGTGTGCCTGTGACACTGTGTGTGTGTACCTGTGAGTGTGTCCATGTCCGTGTGTAGCTGTGAGTGTGTGTCCGTGTGTACCTGTGAGTGTGTCCATGTCCGTGTGTACCTGTAGTGTGGTGTGTGTGTGTACCTGTAGGTGTGCTGTGTGTGTGTACCTGTGGTATTGCTGTGTGTGTGTGCCTGGTGTGCTGTGTGTGTGTACCTGTGAGTGTGCTGTGTGTGTGTACCTGTGGTGTGGTGTGTGTGTGTGCCTGTGAGTGTGGTGTGTGTGTGTACCTGTGAGTATTGCTGTGTGTGTGTGCCTGTAGTGTGGTGTGTGTGTGTGTACCTGTGAGTATTGCTGTGTGTGTTGTACCTGTGGTGTGCTGTGTGTGTGTACCTGTGGTGTGCTGTGTGTGTGTGTGTGTGTGTGTACCTGTGAGAGTGTGCTGTGTGTGTGTGGTATTGTGCCTGTAGTACTGCTGTGTGTGTGTGTGTACCTGGCAGGTATTGCTGTGTGTGTATATGTGTGTGTGTGCCTGTGAGTACTGCTGTGTGTGTGTGTGTGTGTACCTGTGGTGTGCTGTGTATAGGGGTGTGTGTGTGTGTGTGTACCTGTGGTGTGCTGTGTGTGGGGTGTGTGTGTACCTGTGAGTGTGCTGTGTGTGGGGGTGTGTGTGTGTGTACCTGTGGTGTGCTGTGTGTGTGTGTGTGTGTACCTGTGAGTGTGCTGTGTGTGTGTGTGTGTGTGGCCTGTGGTGTGTGCTGTGTGTGTGTGTGTGTGTGTGTACCTGTAGTGTGCTGTGTGTGTGTGTACCTGTGGTATTGCTGTGTGTGTGTGTGTGTGTGTGTACCTGTGGGTACACTGCTGTGTGTGTGTGTGTGTACCTGTGAGTGTGCTGTGTGTGTATATGTGTGTGTGCCTGTGGAGTACTGCTGTGTGTGTGTGTGTGTACCTGTGAGTATTGCTGTGTATAGGGGTGTGTGTGTGTGTGTGTGTGTACCTGTGAGTAGTGCTGTGTGCAGGGGTGTGTGTGTGTGTGTGTGCCTGTGGTGTGCTGTGTGTGGGGGTGTGTGTGTGCCTGTGGGGTGTTGCTGTGTGTGGGGTGTGTGTGTGTGTGTGGTGTGCTGTGTGTGGGGGGTGTGTGTGTGTGTGTGTACCTGTGAGTGTGCTGTGTGTAGGGGTGTGTGTGTGTGTGTGTGTGCCTGTGAGTGTGCTGTGTGTAGACCTGTGGTGTGCTGTGTATAGGGGGTGTGTGTGTGTGTGTGTGTACCTGTAGTGTGCTGTGTGGGGTGTGTGTGTGTGTGTGTACCTGTGAGTGTGCTGTGTGTGGGGGTGTGTGTGTGTGTGTGTGTGTACCTGTGGTGCTGTGTGTGGGGTGTGTGTGTGTGTGCACCTGTGAGTATTGCTGTGTGTGGGGTGTGTGTGTGTGTGTGTGTGTACCTGTGGTGTTGCTGTGTGTGGGGTGTGTGTGTGTGTGTGTGTGTGTGTACCTGTGAGTGTGCTGTGTGTGGGGGTGTGTGTGTGTGTGTGTGTGTACCTGTAGGTATTGCATGTGTGGGGGTGTGTGTGTGTGTGTGCCTGTGGGTGCTGTGTGTAGGGATGTGTGTGTGTGTGTGTACCTGTGGAGTGTGCTGTGTGTGTGGGGGGTGTGTGTGTGTGTGTGTGTGTACCTGTGGTGTGCTGTGTGTGGGGGTGTGTGTGTGTGTGTGGGGGTGTGTGTGTACCTGTAGGTGTGCTGTGTGTGGGGGGGTGTGTGTGTGTGTACCTGTGAGTGTGCTGTGTGTAGGGGGTGTGTGTGTGTGTGTGTGTGTGTGTGTGTACCTGTGTTGTTGCTGTGTGGGGGTGTGTGTGTGTGTGTGTGTGTGTGTACCTGTAGTGTGCTGTGTGTGGGGGTGTGTGTGTGTGTGTGTACCTGTGAGTGTTGCTGTGTGTGGGGTGTGTGTGTGTGTGTGTACCTGTGGTGTGCTGTGTGTGTGGGGGTGTGTGTGTGTGTGTGTGTACCTGTGGTGTGCTGTGTGTGGGGTGTGTGTGTGGGTGTACCTGTAGTGTGCTGTGTGTGGGGGTGTGTGTGTGTGTGTGTGTGTGTACCTGTGGTGTGCTGTGTGTGGGGGGTGTGTGTGTGTGTGTGTACCTGTAGTGTGCTGTGTGTGGGGGTGTGTGTGTGTGTGTGTGTGTGCCTGTGAGTGTGCTGTGTGTGGGGGTGTGTGTGTGTGTGTGTGTGTGTGTACCTGTGGTGTGCTGTGTGTGGGGGTGTGTGTGTGTGTGTGCCTGTAGTGTGCTGTGTGTGGGGATTGTGTGTGTGTGTACCTGTGGGTGTGCTGTGTGTGGGGTGTGTGTGTGTGTGTGTGTGTACCTGTGAGTGTGCTGTGTGTGGGGTGTGTGTGTGAGTGTGTGCCTGTGGGTATTGCTGTGTGTGGGGGGGGTGTGTGTGTGTGTGTGTGCCTGTGAGTGTGCTGTGTGTGGGGTGTGTGTGTGTGTGTGTGTGTACCTGTAAGGTATTGCTGTGTGTAGGGGTGTGTGTGTGTGTGTAGGTGTGCGTATGAGTGTGTGTGGGGGTGTGTGTGTGTGTGTACCTGTGAGTAGTGCTGTGTGTAGGGGTGTGTGTATTCTGCAGGAAGGCTCTCGCTGCTGTACTGGCTGTTGGAGATGGAGGCTGGAGGCAGCATGAGCTGCTCAACTGCATGACAGCCTGCACACTCCTGGCGCTACTGCTGCTGCCGCTGCTGCTGGAACTGCACACACACAAAGCAGAATGGTCAAGGCCTTCAATGCCCTGTTGCACAACATCCTTACCTGAAAACAGGGGATTGTCTGGCGTGCGTCTGCCAGCTGTTGGCACCAGGGTGGTAAAATGGCCTTGAGCAGGAGGTTGAGACAGAGTCTGTTATGACATAAGCAGTCTGTGAAACCTAACCACCCGACTTACAGGACTGACAAGACAAAGGTCACATTCAAGTGTGTGTGCGCAAGATAGACTTCACTATATTAAAAGAAAAAAATACAAGAAATACTAGTAGAAAGTGTGTGTATACAATATATGTGTGTGTGTACCTTGCAAGAGGCCGACTCCGGGCAGCACATAGCCAGAATTTAGATAGGGGTTGGGGGCAGTTTGACTTCTTTTGGAGTTCTCCCAGCAGCAGCGTCCTGGCCGCAGGTCTCTGCTGAAAAATTTTACACACACACGCACTTCTCTAGCACACATCATCCCAATAACAGTGTGTGTCAAGAAACTTCACATCATAAAATCAATCTTATCTTAACAAGTCATTTATTTGTGTTAATATTATAAATAAGAACAACAACAACATACGTGTTTTGGAAAATGTTGATTTATTTGTTGCTCTGGAATAAATAGGCTTTACTGAGTGGACGGTGATGAGGTGAAGTTATTATAAATGAGCACTGATCCTCCCACACACACACACTTCATATAGAAGCCACAGCTCTGTAAATTCTTCCCTTTGTCTCACACACACACCTGATCTGAGGAAGATGGACAAGGGAGGAGGACTGCCGAAATGTCAGAAGAGTGTCTGAACATGACAGATGGAATGGGGTTGCTTTTATTATTCAAATGATGGCCTAGCTGTACACACACACACACTGCCTCCCTTCTTGTGGCACACACACACACACACAAGCTCAAATCAATGTTTTCTTTATGATTTAAGAGATAGCCAGACAAAGTGTTGGAAAGCAGCTAACTACAAGCTGTGATGCTACAAACTTCACCACTTATTTCAGCAGCTCATCAGCAGCACAGCTACCTTTAAAATGTTGCAGCTTTAAAAATAACACATTTTATGTTAGCTCTATATGTCAGACTTTACAAAAAAGATCCCAGATGTTATGTTATCTATATGTCAGACTTTACAAAAATCAGATGTTCTGTTATCTATATGTCAGACTTTACAAGATCAGATGTTATGTTATCTATATGTCAGACTTTATAAAAAGATCAGCAGATGTTATGTTATCTATATGTCCAGACTTTACAAAGATCCAGATGTTATGTTATCTATATGTCCAGACTTTGCAAAAGATCCAGATGTTACGTTATCCTATATGTCAGACTTTACAAAAGATCCAGATGTTATATGTTAGCTTTATAAAACACTCTGTTTATTTAACTGATTTACTGATGTCTGTTTATTTTTTATTTTCCACAACACTGCACAAACAGAGAGGTAAGTGGTGCAAGCCACTCACGGTAGGGCGTGCTGTTCTCTGCTTCTACACTGAGGGGCATTGGAGGTTTTGGGGGCCGAGTTGGCCAGCAGGGGGCCCACTGTTGCCCGGCCCGGTCCAGGGATGAAGGTCTGCAGCTGGCCCGGAGGCTTGGCCGTGGCCCCGGCGTTTCCCGCAGTTGCAGCTTGTTTCTCAGTGGCTCCCGGGACTCCGTTGTGCTTTCTGGCGCAGGGAGGCCAGGCTGGGCGAACCCAAGCTGTGGGGCATCCCACTGCTTGAGCCTCCCACCTGAGACGAGGCCGAGACACACTCCTGAGGAAGCTCTGGAAACCAGCACAGGAGTGTGTGTGAGATGGAGAGAAACAGCTGTCTCTCCCCAAAAAGATTCTGAACAGAATTCTTAAAAATTGCAAAAAAAATCGTTAAAAGCTAGATTATAAAAAAGTCTTTACTCCAAAATAATAAGCAGTGAGGGTTGACATCAGTTTTCCAGGTGTGTTTCTGGGAGCGGTCTACACTGAAATGGTAATGCCGCTACATGTACAAATCTCAAGAAGGTTCTCGCTGTCATATTAAACACACACACACACACACACACAAACCCCACTGAAGAACATCACAAAAGGGATAACACTTTTAGTTGAGCAGCAGCCTCTAACTATTCATAATGGGTTTCTCCAGTGCTGGAGAGATTTGCATTGCAAATGTGTGCTCTCTGAAGTAACAGAACAGATGTACAACACTCAGCTGCCCACAACACAACACTGGCCACCACAACTCAGCATAAAGCATAACTCAACTGACTCACAACACAACTTTATACAACACAACTCAACATGCAGCACAACTCAACACACTGCACAAACACAATACAACACACCACACAGCACGCCCCAACACACAACTCAACATTAACCAAAGCACACAAACACAATACAACACAACTCAACACACCACATAAATACAATACAACACACAGCACAACTCATCCTCAACTCAACACCACAACTAATGTAGCACCACCAGTGGAAATAAGCAATTAGCCCTTCCCCAGTGGCCTGGCCGGCTGCTGAACGCACTTGAACCCACAACTTTGTGCAGGAGCAACCGGGGAAGGTCAGCTAACAGACTAGAACCTGGAGAGAAGAGAGACAGATGGATGGTAGACCAGAATAGACAGAAGAAAGAGAGGAGAGAAGAAAGAGAGATAAAAGATTCAACTAAGGCCATCGCCAGTTTATTATGCAAATGTACTGTATTTGTTTCCATTTTGTTTTTAATGTACGTATAAAAATAATTGCTCCTACCTAAATCACTGCAGAATATTACTGCAGAATAACACTGCTTTAATACATTTTCTACCAAGCTTATACAATGTAATGCAATAAAAGTTGCATAAAGCCCGATAAAGACGGTCGGACTGAGAAAGAGATCTGATAAAGGAGTATGGCGAGGAGGAGGAGGAGGAAGATGAGGACTTTGTTAGTGCACTGCATGGCCACTAGGCAGCCTCATGTGGCTCAGTCTGCATGTGGATGGGCAGCATTACATGCCTCTGGACTGCAGCATGTGTCAATCTGAAGTGAAACGTGATTGGGAGGGATTAAACTGCAGAATGTCAGCTTCAATTTGAGGCCTTTTATTTCAATATTGCTGCACCACACAGACTTGGCCCTTACCACAACCTCCTTCACAGCACCGTAATTAGCTGGAACACTGGCAGCTCTGGCTGCGTCTCAGATGGCTCCCTCCCACTCGGTAGTGCCCTAGATATGGCCTGCAACAATCATTTCCCACGTTTCAAATAGGGAGGGATGTCAGAATCAGCATGCTGAAAGCTATAATTATTTAACATGTAGCACACTATGCGGGGGCAAGCGGTGTCATCATAAATGAGGGCTTGCATCATTTGTAGCATTTTTACCTGCAAAAAGCGCAGCAAAAATTTTTCAACTGTTTATGGTCAGAAAAGTGTTAATTGTAAAGTGCAAAAAGTGTTAATAAACCATTTATAACTGATTGTTGGTGGTATATTTGCATCAAGACTAGCAAGCAGGAATAAAAGAAATTCTTCGATGTTGATAAAAACAGCCTAAAAAAAAAGCTTGATCTAGACCAAGCACAACAGTCCACTCAAAAGCGTTCTCACCAAATGTACACAACATCAAAATGCACTTTGGTGGCCGGTCGTAGAAGATAACACGTGTCACAAAAATATTACTGTTACAATAGTGTATTACGTTTTTGCTGTAACACAGTAATGTAAAGCACGACTAACACATTTTCAGTAATATACTTGCTACATATTTCAATAACGAGCGCTACAACACAACACGAAATTTAGTGCCGTTTTGTTTTTTCATTTAAAATAACTTCTTACCCTGTTTCTTTACAGACTTTATATCTACAGTCATAATGCTACATCACATGTACCATTAGATGTAGAATGAGCTACTGGCAATAATCTACATTTTGGCTTTTTGAAATGCTAAGTCCTACTTGCACACTTATTTTTGGGAAGGTGTAGCGCATTATAATTCAGAGACAGTAATAATGCAGTGTAATGAATTACTTTGAAATAACAGTAACTAGCAATCTATCTTAATGTATTACATTTTGGAAGTAACTTACCCAGCACTGTTGTTAATAGGTTACACACATATAGAGACTTCGCCACAACCTGCAGAAGTGGAAAAACACAGTTCTCTTCTTTTGGATGATCCAAACATGCTTTCAATTACAACAAAGCAACAAACTGAAATCCCCTCACAGTAGCATTTTTGATCAGAATTGGTCCACACCAGTGTAATCTAATAATGTAATCAAAGAGGTAACTGGAAAGCCACAAAAATTGGACAAACCACAGGTTTTCTTCTCTTCTGCTGCACAGGAAGTCAACGTAAGCCATGTAGAGCCTGTAGTATCAGTATCACATCTACACAAAGTGTTGGTGTCTTTTCTCAGACGGTTTTGGAGCTGCTTTGCCATTTATATTGCAATACCAAACAAAGCTGTAATTGAGGCTGCAGGCTCTGAGCTTCTCTGGGTGTCAGACTAAACACAAGGGTAATATTTCCCTGGTGAAAATACGCTTTCATTACTTTGGAAAAAAATGTTTAACATCATTTTTGGAACGCCTTTATATTTGAGCAGCTGCTGAATAATGTGGCTGTCTTTAAATTAAATCAATGCAGAGAAACGCAGAAACTTAGAGGTTTCCTTGCACTTACAAACTTGTGCACATGATCTTCAGACATACACTCTAGGCTTCAGACACTCACACACTCACATTGGTGATGTGCTTGCTCCATGATGTGCAGGAGCTACCTGCTGGAACCCATCTGCATGTGTAGAAAGGTTCTGGAGCATCAGGCGTTCCCAGTATGAAAGCGTTCTACAAAACCAAAAAGGGGTAAAATGGGCAATTAGAAGGCTGTGAACACTAGAGTCAAAAAGCTGTGTGTGTTAGAGCAGAAATGAAAATGAAAAGGAGCTTATATTTCCTACCATATAAAAAGTAATCAATTAGCTAACAAAACAGTAGAAAGGTAGTTTTTAATGTGTGCTGTGTGTAGTGATAGACTTATGGGACATTGTGATTCAAATATATTAGGAAAAACTGAAGATTTTTGTTTGTGGAAACTTTGTGAGGAAAAACAAATATCTAAAATAAAAGCAATCGTTAACTCTAAAGTTAGTAATATAGGAGTGAAAAGGCCAGACTTACTAAGATAACAAAATATTGAATTGTATTATTATTATTGTATAAATGGGCCAGTTATTTAGTCATTTGTAAGAATCTGAAAGTACCCCATTAATACAAAAACCAGAGACCTGGAACGATGACCTTTGATGTGGTGTTGTAGAGGAATATATACTGAACTGTGAGGCGATCCTCTGATTTGCGTGTGCGTGCTTCCATGCATATGTTTTGTGTGTTTGTGTACATGTGTAAAATATACCTGATGTGCTTTTCCAAGCTGCAACAAAGCTGCTGTCAGCGGAGGTCTGAGAAAGGGAACAACAGGGACAGAGCTTTTTACCTAAGAACCAAGCTTAGCTGTGAGGCGACACAAAGAAAGATTCAAACAATGAGAGAAACATCTGAGGGGTCCTCTTGACCTGAGTGATGTACATCTCTGTAATTACGGGTCAGTCACCCTGCAGTAACTCTGTGATAAATGCTTAACTCAGTCCGGGCAGCGCTGCAGGACACAGGCCGACTGACCTCAACTCATGACTCCTAACACCTCTAATCCTGCAGCCTTGAAAGCTACTGACACAGTGGCAGTGCCAGCGGTGCTCGACCTGCTCAAGCCTCATCGCTAATGGCGACCAGCTCCAGAATAGGTGGGAGGTTTAAGATTTAATCACGCTCTATATTTGGGCAGCTAATTGCGAGTCCCCCTAAAGCTTCAGCTCGCAGGCTTTCCGAAACTCATTCATCCTCCCGCCCAGTAAAAGTTCATTTTAATATATTATTAACTTTTCATAGAGACAGGGAACCTGGTGCGGGCCTGGGCTGAACATCGCTTTGATGGTGAGATCACAGAGAGACGGGGTGTCATTACGTTCCGCCTGAGGGAAAAGACGGGGAGCTCGGATTTTTGGATGTTCGATAAGTCGTTTCAACGGGAGCAAGCAATGAAAAGTACATTATCGTGGGAGTGTGTGTATGTTTTGCACCTCCTCGTTTCCCCGGTGTGGTACGGCCTCGCCAGGGACATGAAGTGCTGCGAGATTTGTCATACTGTTGATGGAGTTGGGCAAGGTTGGGCTCAGGCAACCAAGCCCTTCTTGTGCTCAGCATCTGTAAGAGAAAACATAACATACACACACACACTTAAACTGTTATGCTAGGGGACAATTTTGCACTTTTACATTTCCTAATGCAGTCCTAGCTAGCAGTCCTTTTATTTACAAAAAAATAAATATAAAGGGGCGCAGCGGCAGTGGATTAAGCGCTGCAGCCTTCTAGTCCTGGGTTTGAACCCGGGGCAGTCGTGAGGCCTTTCTGTGGAGTTTGCATGCTCCCGTGTTCGTGGGTTTCCTCCGGGCGCTCCGGTTTCCTCCCACAGTCCAAAGGCATGCAATATAGGTTAATTGGCGACTCTAAATTGGCACATTAAGGTGTGAATGTGTGTGTGATCGTGTGAGTGTGTATGTGCCCTGCGCTGTGTTGGCGCCTGTCAGGGTTGTTCCCGCCTGCGTCCCCGGGATAGGCTCTGTGGATTTGACCCAGTTGGGATTAGGCGGTTCGGATAATGACTGACTGACTGACTGACTGAATAAATAAATATAAAGGCCACTATGGTATATTTGCTATGATTATACAATACAGGGTGCTGTGTATGAAGTGTTTTTTGTATAAGACATTACTGTTACTGTGAATCATAGTACATACAGTCACAACCTATCTCAACATATATAGTGGCATAAAGAACAGCTCCTTACTGAATACTGTAATGCCTAAAATGCATAAGTGTCTTTGTCTCTTTGTAGTCTGGCTGGTTAGGTTTATCATTAATATCTCCAGGACTAAACTCTTCCTCATGTCTAAGTGAGCTGAAAGCTCGTTGTTCAGATATTCAGCAAAATACATTCAGCACAGAATTACCCAATGTAGGTTATTAAACATGGTCTAAAAATATTTAATTAATAAATGAATACCTGATTTCCTCCTCAAAATCCATCTAATTTCCTCTTCCTAAATGGTTCTGTGTGTGTGTGTGTGTGTGTGTGTGTGTGTGCGAGAACGAGTGAAACACCCCCTCAAAGATATCAGCCTTGTTATTTGATGCTTCTCCCTAGACACTTCATGAGCTCACTGCTCATTGGTTAACAGATATTTTGGTCATAGCTGTACTGGTGTCCCCTGTGATATCTGTACATCACACTCCTACTAAATTGAGTCTGTGTGTCAGTCACGGCAGTCTGATTTTTTGGTTCGAGGCTCAACAGTCCACACAAACTTGGACGCAGAATGATCCTGGACGCGACTCTGAAATCCGATAAACAGCTATTCAAGCACTGCAGGTGGGTTCTCTACTGAAACTTACACCACCCGTTTAAGGTTTCACGCTGTGGTCATAAGCCTGACAGTGCAGAGCTAGTAGCTAGTGTGTGTGTGTGTGTGTGTGTGTGTGTGTGTTGGCATGAATGGTAGGTGCTCCTGATCTCCTCATTTAGATGTCTAGAGATGTCTGCAAGTAGAATAGCTGCGTCCCAATCACACTGCAACTCCATCCTGCTAGCCTGTTCCCCACAGGAGCCTGTCTCTCTCTCTCTACCTCTCTCACACACAGCTTCCCACCCCAGAGTTCACATGTGCACACACACATATTCTGGTACGATCACATACATATACGCGCATATGGCACGCACATACAATCATACCTCAAGCATAATTCTGCACACACACACACACAGCCAAGCACTCTCAAGCACACACACACACACACTACAGGAGTTCACTTATGCATACACACACGTGCTGAGTATGATCATACACACCAGTACATATAGTACACATGCTAAGATCTACTTGCACATGCATGTCTACTAAATAGAATGCACTCTCTCTCTCTCACACACTGCCTCATCCTTGTGCCTATATTGGTAAGGGACCTCAGCCAAGCTTCCTGTACTGGAACTTAGTAATATAAATATTACACCTAACCCTAAACATAACCTCAGTAACCAAAAGCTAATCTTTCTACACTTTTAGTTTTGCAAATAAACTTGTATTTTTTTGTAAACATAGTTTAAAAGTGAGGACCACTAAAAAGTCCTCCACTTCCCAAAAATACTCTCACTCTGTAGTTAAAAACTCATTTGGTTCTCACTAAGTAGCAAGTACAAGAACACACACACACACACACTCATGTGCACTTGAACATAGATAGATCTTGGGGTTTTAAGGCGGGAAACTGAAAGCAGAGATCTGAAATGCAAAGTTTGCTTATATCTGAGGTTCAGACGTACAGACAGTCAGAGACACAGAGAGAGAGAGAGAGAGACAGAGAGACAGATGGACAGACAGACAAGGAGAGGAGAGGCAGTTGGCCCCATATGCTTCTGGCTTTGGGAGGATGGCAGGAAGACAGCCACCTACATAGCAGCAGACTGCAATTACAGACAGTGAAGTCTGATCTGCACGGCGCCGGTCTCCACAGCTCTTACTCAAAACTCCACTATGGGCAAATAATCAAATCCTATTCTGCAGGTGAATCTTCATTAAAGATGATCAGACTCACTGTGTCTGTAAACCTTAATACAGCCAACAGAAAGAATATATACGCTTCCTGGTCCTTTATTATAACATCATGATGCTTAATGAAGTTCTTCATTGTGCATTTCAACCTATGGTTACAGTCTCTCTTAACTCTTAACAGCAGTTAGGAAGTTTCGCCTGTGATCGGAAGGTCACCGATTCGAATCCTGGGTCGATAAAAGGTACTACTAGGGAACCTCATGAGCAAGTACTGTCCCCAAAGCACTGCTCCTCGAGTGCCATCAGCTGCCCTGCTCCTTCACTCTACGTGTGCTGTGCTCGTCCTAATGAAATAATCACCGCCCATTCTGCATCATTCAGACAAATTTGTTTTCGTCAAGGCTGTGAATACTTCTGCGAAAGGATCAGTGACTTGGTCAGGTTTCACGGTTCAGGGCTATAGCATGAACAAACCAAGCCCTGGGTATTTCACACGCCGCCAAACTAGAGCATTTATAGTGTGGAGCAGAGCGGAACAACCTCAACATCTGAAGGAGAACGAAATTTACATCTGCATAGTACACATATACAAGATGGAAGATGTACACATCAGATAAAAAAGCTCAGTTAAAAAAGGAAAGAAAACCTGAAACCAAACTTAGAGGCAGGAGTGAAAAAACTACAGTGTAGAGAGTTAAACATGTATGCAGCATCAGGTGGGCTGTAATCTCCACACCGACAAGATTGAACCAGAAGACATTACAATAAAGAAGTCCCAGTAAGTTTTTGTACGCTACTGTGTTTGCTGAACTAAAAATGGAGATATAGCCAGTGACCATGCAAACACTGCATATATATATATATATATATATATATATACACACTCCACACATGCACGTCATGCCATTGGTGAGGTCTGTTCAAAGTCTTCCATAATTACTAGGAAATGATATTTAATTTTGCAAATAAAGGGGACAAATGTGTCACCACAATAATGTAAAAACCTACCCTTTTGTGGACATTTCATCAACATAATAATAACTGTTGCTAAATCGCTCTATGCCTTCCTCTAACGGTCACCCTAACCTCAAGTAATGAAAATGAAACTTTTCTGCTCCTTCAGCTTGTATAAATTTGTTTTCATAAAAAGATACAAGTTCCTGCAAACAGGTCCGTCTCCACTCTGCAGGAAAAAAAGTCAAGGCCAGAAATATAGACACAAACACATACATCTACACACACACACACACACACACATATCCACACACACACACACAGTATTGCAGCAGTTCCAGGGACTGTCAGCAGCCAGCAGAGAGAGTGGAGACACCTGCTCGTCTCCAGGCAGATCGGATTTTACCCTGCCACTACAACACAGAGCAAGAAAACGCTCGCTGGGGCTTTCACACCCACCCCCAGGCTGGAGATCTACTGGAATCAGACTCACACTCTCCCAGTCTGCATGTGTGTGTGTGTGTGGGGGGGGGGGGTTCCATAAGACAGAAGTGAACACATTTGTCATTTGAGCACCGTGCAGCTTGTGGTTTGGAGGGGAAGGTCTGCTGGGAAATGTCAACTCAAATTCATTCTGTTGGGTTTGACACGTTTGGAGGGGAAAGGGAGAGAGGGTGAGGAGGGTTTACAGTGGGAAGGGAGTGAAACAGGATAAAAGAGAGAGCGAGATGGAGTGAGGAAGAGCTAGAATAAGAGATATTTACTGGGCTATGCTCTGGAGCTCTTGCAGTGGCACTAAATCACCTGTCGTCTAGAACGAGGGTTGAGCTGAAGGAAATGCAGAGTAAAAAAGGTTCTATCGGCACAATTAAGCACATTGATTAGAGAAGTAACCTATTTGGATCAGTAGGAGTAAAAAAAAAAAAATCTATGCCTGACACAAATCCACTGAGACCGCTCTACAGAAATGTGAGAGTGTGGGGGCGGTGTGTGTGTGTGTGTGTGTGTGTAAAGGGGGGGAGTAGTGGTTTGCTTCATCTTCATTGGTCCGCCTGAATAATACAAGTAACACTTTTCCATGAAAAACCCTCCATAAATCACAGTGCATGTTACTGGCAGGTGGGAGCCCATGTGGGTTTGAGAGGACGCATGAAGGACCGTTCCACCCAAATCCCAGTATTTCAGTATCAGTTTCTCATCCAGCATTCTAGCTTCTTTCCCTCCCTCTCTCTCTCCCTTTCATTTTCGCTCTTTGTCAGATTCTCTCTCACAATGACTGATCAGAGAGAGAACTTTAATCACGCTCCTGCTCGGTGAACGGAGAATCCAATAACGCCGGCCAGCCCTGATGAGGCCGAATGAGAATGAACCAGGAAAATTGAGCAGAAAACCAAATAATTTGGATATGATAGAAAAAGCAAGACAGTCTTAAAAGTACACTTCAGGTTCGTCTCACGGCAAATTACAATATGATTTTTAAAAGTGCTGTTATTCAAGAACGGCAAGAATTTTAAAATGGAATTCAAACGTTCAATTCAAAAAGAGCGTGTGACCGGTCAGTAAAAGGTTATTTTAGATGAGAATTTTTTCATAGCAGCATGCTTGACAACATCCTCCATCTTGATACTGGTACAGATCAACCCGCTTCATGCTTTCCACTCTATCAGATCCACTAAAATAGCTTTGTGCTTTATTTCCGGCCTGGGGAACGCAGCGCAAGGCCATGCCTGCTATAGCATGGTGTGTGAATGTTGTAATTAAACTGCCACAGTCTCTGCTTCCGCGCTTTGCCACACATCTCGGAGGCTGTGTGTTTGTTTGTGTGTGTGTTACTCACCACCCCCTGTGCAGCTATGAGCGCAGCGAGTGTGCTGCGGCCAGAGGTTCCCGGGCTGCAGAGGGAGAGCCGGATCTCGTGGCCGTGGATCAGGTTTCGGTCCATCTCCAACAGCACGGCCTCCGCCTGTTCCGCCGTCTCGTACTCCACCACCGCAAAACCACGCACCGCACTGCCCTCGTCCTGAGCCAGCTACAAACACAAACACATGGGCTTAATATGGCATAGGCACAACTTTATTTCCAATGTATCTATCTATCTACAGTATAGCGATATGGCATATATAGTTTTCTGTGTGCAACTTGGAGTTAAGGGTCTTGTTCAGGGACCCAGGGGTGGTAGTGCAGCTCATCTCCTTGTTTAATGCTGTAATATAGCATGTTCTGATGAGGCAGAGATTTGGTGTGAATGCACTGTGTTTGAACAAACAACAGTGTTCGAGAGCAGGCAATAAAGGCAATAAAACACAGTCATGAGTATATACATTATAATATTTGCATATACACATTATACATTTTGCAGGCATTAGACAATATATTGTTTCATTGAACATGGCTGAATAACATAATACACGGAAATTGTTTTCATATTTAAAATGTCCTAGAGAAATGAAGAAAAAGCTGTTTAGAAGCAGGATTATTGCAGTGTCTTGATGTAAATGTCTTTTAAAAACAGATCAGAATCAGTTTACTTTAATAACCGTTGGAAATAAATTTGATAAAGCAAAAGAAGAAGTAATATTGTGTGGAAAACATACTGAGAAGCCTAAATCACAAAATAAAAGATACCGTGGGTGAAGCATCACCTCCTGCTGTCCTGCTCCAGTGGCAAATGTTTATATTCTAAAATGAAGGTACACAGCGAACAGCCCAGACGGACCTGAACAGCGCAGAGTGCTCTTACACACTCACCCTCTCTCTCTCACATACACACACACACTAATAACCAGCCCTTGTGCAGCTCCACTGTACTGCTGCTGTCCACCCTGGAGACAGAGAACATCCCCAAGGTGAACTACTGCATTCACACGTACAGCAACACACACTCCACCCGTCCAGATGTGTCGGTGTGTTTCTGTCTTTCATCTACAAGCATTTTGCCTTCAATGCTGCCACCAGGGAGTCCAGCTGCACTCGAGAGACAGAGACAGAGAGAGAGATGGAAAGAGAGAAGGATAAGAGACACACAAAGGTGTAATGATGGAAAGAGAGAAGTACAGACAGAAAAAGAAAGGGATACAGAGAGACGGATGAGTGACAAAGATGGGGCAAAGATAGAAAAGATGGAGAGACCCAGGGAGGAAAAACAAGAGAGAAAAAGAGCAGAAGGGAGAGAGAGAGGGAGAGACGTTCATCTTTATCTAACTCCCTGTAGGGTCTCTCCTCTTTTCCACACCTCCTCAGGTTCATTCCAGCAGTTAATTACCTGCAGGTCGATCTGCTCCATATTCACAGCCTTTAATTATTTTGGAGAGGATCAAATGTGCTGTGGCAAAGCTAAAAACATTCACTAATATCCACACACACGCACACACACACACATACTATCTTTGTGGGCACATTTCATAGCCTCCCATAATGACTAGATGTATATCATTCTATAGTTAATCCTAACCCTACAAATAAAACATGCACATTTTCTATAAAGTCATTTTCCCTCCTGGGAACTCTCAAATGTCCCCACAAAGCCCCAAAAAACGAATAAAAGTCATTCTAGGGGACAAAACGGCCCAAAAAGGTCCCCACAACACATAAAATATGGTACACACACACTCACAGGTTATCAGTACACACACACACACACAAAAACATCTGCCCACTTAACAGACAACACACATACTGACTATTTTACCATGTTTGTAGTTTGGGCTCAAATTAGCTCGATCTTCAAACAAAAACACAGAACATAGAAAAGAGGAACCGTGAAGTTCCTGCTTTCTTTTACTGAGTGTTAACACACAGATCTAGAATATATGTTTTGGGGCACTCGGTAGCGTAACGTTTAGGGAGTTGGCCCCCTGATTGGAAGGTCCCGAACTGGTAAAGGTACTACTGAGATACTCAGGAACAAGCTCCTTGAGTGCTCCCCATTGCTCTTTCATGAAGGGGTCAAATGCAGAGGTCAGCTATCATTGTGGTGCACTGTGTGCTGTGCTGTGTTCACTGTGACAATTAATCAATTATTTAAACATGAATTCTAAAAAGTCAAAGCGAATAAAGTAAAAGGAGGAGGCGCAGATGTGAGGCTCTGGCTGCCTACGTGGAAAAGCAATGAGAGGCTCTTTAGCTGAAGGCGCAAAGCTCGAGTTCACATCAAGAGTCAGTCAAACCCACCCAGGAGACCCTCAACACGCAGAGAGGCAGAGTGAGGGGGAGAGCTCGCCATCATGTGTGAGAGAGAGAGAGGACGAGAAGGAGAGAGCGAGTGTGTGAGTGAGTAGGCTTTTAGGCATTTCGATGAACCAAAATGGCCCCTAGAAAAATGAGATCTGTCAGATATTCGTGACGTTACAAATTCTTTGAGACATTTTTATAGAAGAGGATCTGTACATATAAGAAAAACATGCTTTAGAGCTTTAAAAAATAAATGTTTACATCGATAAAGATCCTTTTGTGAAATTTGCTTTTGATTATTGAGGCTATGGGTGGTGCTCTAGAGGTTTGGATACTCGCCCCAAGAGGTGAGCAAGAAGTTATGGGTTTGAATCCTACCTTCAGCACTACAATCATTGTGTTCTTGAACCAGAACCTTAACACCAAGACGCTCGGGGAGACTGTCCCTGAGCGTCCCTCCAACCACAGGACGAACACCCTAACCATTACGCTACCAACTGCTCCAATAGATAATTAAAAAAAAATTATATGTTTACATGTACAGGGATATTTTTATAAACACATATTTTTTATATACGTATGTGTAAACAAAAGTCCCAAACACATTAAAAAACATGCATTTATAAAAATATCCGCATAGGCGTAAACAGGCCCTAAATCTAGTCTGAGGTCACTAGAAAGACATCACAAAGATCACAACAATCTGTGAGACACCAGGTGTGTGTGTGTTTTTGTGTGTGTAAGAGACAGGAGGGGCAGTTGGTGATATGAAAATAAGAGAATACATGAGAAGGAGGAAGTGAGAGAGAGAGGGAGAGATATGCAGACAGACAGACAGAGGTTATGACACCAACGGCCTACGTGTCAACATGCCTCGATGAACGCAAGTGATTGAGTGACAAGGCTGGCTGAGCAAAAAATAAAATGTGTGTGTGTGTGTGAAAAGCAGAGTAATGAGTAGACTGAGTGAGCGATGTTGGGAAAGAAGAAGTGAAAGAACAGGTGAGCTAAAGTCAGATGTTGTGGGTGGTTGCCCTTACAGAGCTTTACATTCTGCTTGACTCTATATGGTAGCTGAAAAATAACAAACTCCCTCTCTTTCTCTGTACACACACACACACACACACACACAGGGCATGCTCTTAGCAGAGTTTTTGATACGGCTAATTTGTCCCAGCTTTTTGACACACTCAGGACAAAGCATGAAGAACTCTATATTTAAATCAGGAATGTATTTGCATTTGTCATGTAGCACAGTGCGAAGCAGCTGTGTGTGTGTGTGTGTGTGTGTGTCCATGTAGTTATCGCATTATGGGGACCTTTTTGTCCCCTAAAATCACTTTTATCTGTTTTTTTGGGTTTTGTGGGGACATTTGAGAGGTCCCCATGAGGAAAAATGACTTTACAGAAAATGTGCTTGTTTTATTTGAGAAACTAAAAGAGGTAAAAGATGTGCTTTTGGTTATTGAGGTTAAGGTTAGGGTTAGGATTAGGTGTTGGCGTAAAATTATATACATCTAGTCATTATGGGAGTCTATGGAAAGACGTCACAAAGATAGTAATACATAGACTGTGTGTGTGTGTGTGTGTGTGTGTGAGAAACAGTAGCCCTGTATACACACACACCATTCTTATGAATCCACTTTGTAAGGGACATACTGACAGCTTTTCAACACTATTCCCCCTTTACACTGTCAAATCTTCTGGGTTCTAGGAGTCATGTTTTACCAGAATTAGGGACAGTTCTTATTTTAGAACATCACGATTGTTAAGGTGTGTTTATAAAATTATTGTGACATGCAGGAAAGAGAGGGAGGGAGGAGGAGGCAGAAAGAGGGAGACAGGAAGAGGTTATAAGGTTAAGGAATTAGATAATAAGGCAGACACTCTTTTGGTTTTAAATCTGTCAGCTTCCAACCTGCAAAAGGGTTTTTCTGACGCACGGGAAACGTTGCGTTGCTATGTTGCCATTTTCTCATTTAATCTCTCAGGCAATGTTGGGGAGTAGCTCAGGAAAATTAGTGACGCTACTAACTAGGAGTGTGACGAGAGACATGAGATGAGATGATACACGAGATTGGGTTCAGATGAGATTTTAACACTATTTTAAAGAAAACAGCTTTCTCTAAACCAGCAATTGGCTATTTTTTGTCAGAGTACCAAGTGGGTAGTGTGAAGGCGGAGTCGGGTGCATGCAGTCAGAGTTGAACGCTATTTTTATGAGCGATGCAGGCTGACGAAATGTTACATCTAGTTACAAGGACGGGTATTTTCAACTAGCAAGTGTTTATGATTGAAGCTGAATTGGTAGAAGTGGCATCCTTAGGCTGTTGTGTCCGTGCGGCGCATGCTCTCTGCATGACAGCGCAATTCTGGCAGCTGCGAGATGGAGTCTACCTTGACGAGGATGGAGGCAAGAATCTGTGGTCATAAGATGCACTTTGCTACTTCATCCCAGGAGCCAGGCATAAAAAAAGCTGATCAATACTGCTCCCACTTCAACTAAAACACACACAAACACACACACATTCCACATAACACAAGGACTCTCCCTCAGACTTGGTGCTCCAGCCTACAGCAAATTGCTGACATTTACAGGAAGAGTGGGGGCCACTGAGAAAGGAATTGTGGGTAGGAGGGCTCTCTGCGCTTCCTGGCTATTTGAGAAAGGGCTGTGTACATTTAAAAGCCGGTTGCTCATAATGGAACTCTAGTTCGAGCACAGGAGTGTAAATGTGCGTGTGGGCGTGACAGAGAGAAATCTGGGGATTCTTTCTTAGCAGTGTAGAAAGTGCATCTGTATGAAGATGTACTAGGACCTGGGGGAGAGAGAGGGAGGGAGGGAGAAAGGGAAGGATGTGGCAAGCTAGAGCTGACTTCAGATCACTCTATTGACACTGGTAAGTTTTTCTTGGTAACCTAGTGGTAGAATACTCGTTAATGAGTTTGTAGGTTAAAAATCAGCTTCAACCAACCTCAGGAACTACCAACATGAAACCCTTGAGCAAGTCCCTTAACCCCAGTGAACGTCATGGTTGCTGTCCCAGTGGCTCTGGATAAGAGTGTCTTCTAAATGTCATGAAGGTAAATATTTTTTAAGTGTGTCATATTTTCCCAATCCCTTTTATAAAGCACTACAATATTCTGTGAATGAAAAAGTTATATAATTGAAAGTTAGAAAAGGGTAGTTAATTAACACTGAATAAGAAAAGATTAACTTGGTCTTGCTAAAAAGTCTAGGGGGTTCTGCAAGGTTCGCCATTAGGACTACTTTATATCTTTTATTACGCTGTGTTTCTCTCTGCTTTCTCTCCATTTAACACCAAGGTTAAATTTCTATATTTCAAACCTGATGCTGGTAGTTTTTTTTTCTTTTTTTTTCTTTAATAATGTTCTTAAAAATTCTGCGGAGGTGAAACAATGAACAGTTGCTGTATAACATCTATGATCATTTGGATGTAAATGTAATTCCTAAAAAATAATGCACAGAGAACAGGACTTCTTTTCTTATTTCCTGCAGGATGTGTTCAGTTTCTGTTAAGCATATTTTAGAAATATTCTTTATCTCTGCAAATTAGTTTGCTTCCTGACACTGAATCTTGAAATAGTAGTGACTAAATTAGTTCTATATGGAGAGGCAATAATCCTTTTAACTTCTGTTGGGCATAACATCAGCCTGCTGTGTCCTGGGCCCCTGAGTGCGGCCCTTATCTTCTAACTGGTACAGGCGTTCTAAATCAAAACCGCGAGGTCGCCTGCCACCTCAACTTCTCCTGAAGTACAGCTGTTGATATGGAGGTGTGTATGGGATGAGGGTGGAAAATGCACATGAAACCTCAGCTCACCCACACAATAACTAACGCACAAACTCTCACATTAACACACACTCGTCAAAACAAACAAGCCACTGTCCTTCTTACGCTGTGTATGCAAATTCCCACCACAGTACCAGGGTGAAGATCATCTCATCGTTACAGACCTCCTCACCTTTCCCTCCTCTCTCTCTCTCTCTCTCTCTCTATTTTTCCTTCTCACCGTTGCCACAAAGCCAATCAGAGCACGACGGAGCCCATAGGAGAGACGTGATCAACAACACAATTCTCCCAACTGTCAATCTACATTCGTAATTTGCTTTCCAAATTTGTCAGCATGTTAATTTTTAAAAAGGAACTGAATGTGACAATTAATAATTCAAAAAGACGCATTAAAAAAACGGAACATTATAATTTAGATCAATATGAATGTTTTTTGTCTTATTAAATATTCATGCTTAGTCTTAGACAAAGAGATGTGTGTGAACCACGACACGCGGTTTACAGCGTTTGTGTAAAAGTAGCTGCAAAGCGGTTTAAACCGATGACATGAAAGATGTGTGTGCGTGCATGTTTGTGTGTGCGCGTGTCTGTGTGTTTGTGTCAGTATGAAGGGACAGAGAAAGCCGCCTCTCATATTGCATGAGGAAGTCAGGCCAGAGGTCAACACTCTCAGTCAAACGCCATGGCTGACTGACAGAACAGAGAAAAAAAAATAGGGAGAGGCACGCTGGGAGGTGTGGGTGTGGGTGTGTTTCTAAATGTATGTTTGTGTGTCTCCTCTGATGAATATGAATTCTAAAAAGGAGGAACCAGCAAACCAGAATCTGAGGGTCAGAAACTAAGAAGCTGTGACGAGTATGCAAAATATGTACTGATATCTCTCTGCTTGCACGGCAACCACGTCCATGTTGTCATGTCATGTCCACCTCTTATGTAACGTGAGACGGGCCAAGACAGCGTGACAGGTGACCTCACTACCGCACTTCCCAAACACAACACGGAACAATGCTGAGAACGCTGACTCATAATAAACACCCCAACACAACAGACAGCTGGGAAGACAGAATGACTTAGAAAGGGACACACACACACACACACACACACACACACTGGAAGAGTGGGTAAAAGAGAAGTGAGAGACAGATAAGTAAAATCATATATTTATATTCTGTCACCAGTCTATTCTGAAAGCTCCTGACGGTTAGAAAGTTCATGCAATTCTACTCTGACTAATTCAGGACCGGCCTGTTAAAGATCGCATGATTCTTTCATGAACTGTATCAACTAAATCTGGGGTTTCCAGGGATTAGGGAGGACAAAAATGCTAGTAAAGGAGCACACTGAACAAGAGTTCCTTGAACGGTTAAAGGTGAGGCAGCTGTCATATTAAATATTATTAGTTCAACCGCTTTCATGGTCTAATGATAGTTCACTGATCACTCATATCACTGATACCACCATTTAACAGCAGAACACAATGACGCATGTAACAATGTAGAATTGAAATTCATCATTAAATATAGTTATTAGTTAAAAGTCATGCATATGAGATTAATTGGTTGTAGGATTAATTTATTCATTCATTCCTTAATCCCTACCCAGGTTGCGGGGACCAGAGCCTATCCTGGGACTACGGGAGCGCAAGGCTGGGACCAATCCTGAGTAGGCGGCAACACACCGCAGGGCACCACTCTCATACAAACATGCTCTCAGTAACACCTTATGGGGGCAATTTTAGAGTCACTAATTAACCTATAGTGCATGCTTTTGGACTGTGGGAGGAAAAGGGAGGACCCAGAGAAAACCCACACACACACGGGGAGAGCACGCAAACTCCACAGAAAGACCCAACCCGGGGATCGAACCCAGAACCTTCTTGCTGTGAAGTGAAAAGCGCTGGCCACTGTGCTGCCCTGATTGTAAGATTTACTGCAAAAACTGCTTCCTCAGTAGTGAAAATGTTAGCCAGCATTAAAATATATGTTGTATATACTGGACCAGTCAAATGTTTGCACATTCTGAGATTTACTACATTTGCATGTTACTCACTTAATATTCATTATAAATGTACTCATCACTCTTTGGTAACAAAAAAAAAGTCACCTAATATAACTATATAAAAATTCAGATCACTTAAAAGTCTTCCGCATTAAACATGGTGTGTAAGATGGTAACCAATGGAATTAAATAGTTAAGTAGTGTAATTCAATTAAAAGTACAACCTTTAAAGTGACTATGCCATCACTTAACATCCAGTTAACAGCATGTGAGACATGCCTTATTAAACAGTATAATATTATTATGATACAAAGTAAATCGTTTTCTTTGACATTTTCATTTACAGATGTTCACACAACTTTTCAATGCTTAACAAGAGCAGTTTATGTGATAAAACCCTGCGGTGTGGAAGAACTTTTGACTGACAGTGTATCTTAATAATGTAGTGTGCAATTTTGACTATAAATCTTATTATGAATTAAAATGTCTAATTTATAAATAGTTTATACGTGTAACCAATAACCACGACTGAGAGATTAACTTGGATCCAAACATCCCTTTGCAATTTTACCATTAAAATGATCAGTGGTAGCTATCATTAGACCATGAGAGTCACTGAGCTAATGAATTTTAATAAGTTTGCCCATCTGCACATCACTTCTCATTATCATGAACAGAAAAAAAATAATCAGCTGCATCGTTTCTAAAGACGCTCTGGGCTTGTTTTGTCCTTGTCTGTGTTGGTGTGAAACGGCATAGAGCTGTTTACACGTTGGCTAAAGAAACGCTGTAGCCTGAAAGCTGGTAGTGACTAAGAGGTAAAAAACCTCATGAGCTTTGTCCTCCTCCAACACTGCTTCATACGGGCATGATGTGGGTGTAGCTCTCTGTTTGAGCTCTGTGCGATTGTGAGGGTGTGATTATTGATTTGTGTGTAGGGTCGCTCTTGAAGGCGGACCTAAGATCAGCTTGAGCCTCGGGCTTTAACTGTTGTTGATTAGGTTGGGGGTTAAAAAAAAACAACAAAAAATCTCCAAATACCGCGTCACAGCCACAGCTCTGTTTCTGGACAGCGTATCGATCTGCCAGGGCTGGCCGAGAAAAGAAAATATTAACACACAAAGGAGAATTCAAGCTGGGCGTAAAGTTTCAGAAACAGACCTTGCTGCCGTATCTGCCATTAATATCCACCCTCTAAACCCACACTCAGGCTATCTGCAGTTCAAATTCAGCACAGAAAATGAGAAGAGAGGCGTTCCGAGACACACACCAACAAAACACAAAAGGAAATTAATATTTGGGAGTATCTCCTCTCCAATAGAGCAAAGATAATTATCAATTTGGTTTCCCTACAAGTGGGTGAGAAATTAAATTTATTGCTCTGCCTTCCATGCTACGTCATCCGAGCTTGAGTCGCTAAATATAATCCCGCTCTTCCTCTTGTGCTCACTAGGGCTGTATGTCACAAGTATCTACAAGATACGATATTGTATCAATAAAATGAGCAATGTTTCGATGTCTGCTGATATCACAAAATCTGCTACGATATTATTACGATTAAATTCAGTTCGGCAGCCAGGGATCGATATGAAAGATGAACATATGCTGGTTTAACACTCAGGTTTATATTAAAAACAGCAACTAAAATATAATTTGACATTTTTATTTCTAAACTCAACAAATTTGTTCTTAAAACCCAGTTAAGCAGCTTTCAGGAAAATTCTTACATTCACTAATATTTTCTTATTTGAGATTTTTTTAAAGATAAGAACAGAATCTACAAACAGAGAAAAGTACTCAAATAAATGTTACTGCATGCCTGTGTGTGCAAAAATATTCATTACTGGGTTTTCTTTAATTCTACAGTTTTATAACATTATACTATTTAACTTTCTTAAGAACAAATTTAAGAGAAGACTTGGTGAATGAGGCCCAATCTTCTCTTTTAATAAAGATAGACCCTTCTGTTCAATATATTAATGTAACGTTACAATATATTATGATGTTTTCATTTCGGATTGATGCTACGGTCTCACTGATCATAGTATCGTCGTAGATTGATGTTTTGTTACACCCGAGTGCTCACCTGGCAGAAGACAAGCTAATATTCAGAGAAGACATGTGCCAGCTCCTCTGTGTCGTCTAAGTAGGCAGACATATTATGTATAATAATCATTCATTCAGGGCGGTCTGGTGCTGCAGTGGTTAGCGCTGCCGCCTCACAGCGAGAAGGTCGTGTGTTGGAGCCTTTCTGTGTGGAGTTTGCATGCTCTCCCCGTGTTCGCGTGGGTTTCCTCCGGGTGCTCCAGTTTCCGAACCGCTTAATCCCAGTTGGAACCTATCCCGGGAGCCTTCGGGCGCAAGGCAGGGACCAACCCTGGGCAGGCACCAACACACTCACATTCACACCTTATGGGGCCAATTTAGATTCGCCAATTAACCTATAGTGCATGCTTTTGGACTGTGGGAGGAAACCAGAGCACCCTGAGAAAACCCACATGAACACGGGGAGAGAGCATGCAAACTCCACATAGAAAGGCCCCACGGCCGACCCTGAGATCGAACCCAGGAATAGATTAATGAACCCATTAATAGAAAGTAATGTATGTATGCCGTCTGAGTGGTGTCTTTTTTTCATTTTGAATCCACACAATGGGCACTATGGGATCACTGAATCGACGTATTGACACAGATCGATGAATCATCACACCCCTAGCTCTCACCTGGCAGAAGACGGGCTTGTAGCGTTCCGAGAAGATGTGCGCCAGCTCCTCGGAGTCGTCGAAGTCGGCAGGCAGCCGGTCCACGCACAGGCACTTGGAGTGGAGGTGTTCGGCAGAGGTGAGCTGGTTGACGTCGGTCCACTGCACCATCAGCACGCGGTCGCCCTGCACTTTGCCCAGCAGTTCCGAGCGAGCTCTTGAGGCCGAGTCCTTCTTCATGTACTCCACGAAGCCGTAGCCTTTGGAGTGTCCAGTCAGCTCGCTGTAGACCAAGAAACAGCGCTCGATGTTCCCGTAGGACCGCACCAGCTCCTGGAACTGGGCGGCGGTGAATGTGTGAGGCAGGTTGGTGACGCACAGCAGCGAGTCGGTGGGCTGCAGCTGCACGGTGATGTCCCGGCCGCGGACCGACGTCTGGTGCAGAGAACGGATGGCATCTTGAGCCTGGTCACCGTTTAGTAGGGTTACAAAGGCTGGTGGGACACACGCACACACACACACACACACACACACACAGATAAAAAACATTAATATACATGTAAAAGACCGGGCGATGAGGGTCAACTGTAAACACACTGAACAGAAATCAGAACTAGATCATGTAAGAATCTAAGGTTTATTGCTAAAATTACACACTAAAATTGGCTATTTATTGAAAAATAATCAAAACCAACATTCACAACCTCTAATCAATGTAATCTTACATGTGACAATTATTTTTACAATTCTGTTTGGCCACGACATCTGTGTGTGTTTTCTTTAATTAAAGAAGGTATGCACTCTTTAGCAAAAATAGCATAGATTTAGCAGATGAACACATCTGTGGTACAAACACTGAGGGCAAAAAATAAACAAAAAAACTCAAAAGCAAAACAATAATTTATTGAACACATTCAAGGTAAAACATTATCATTTACCAGACTTCTGTTTAGTATTTACACTTGACACTGACCAGCTGGTCACCGTTTCATAGGGTTACAAAGGCTGGTGAGACACGACACACAAATATACCCTGATTAAAACTTAAATATACACATAAAAAGACCAGCCGATGACAGTCAAATGCAAACACAGTGAACAGAAGACAGAACTTATTAGGGCCGGTTTAAGCGAAGTATGAAAATAACACTGCCTAGGTCTTAATAAGCTACGAAAAGCCTGAATACATTAACTCATGCAGCATGAAATAAGATGGTAATTAATTAACGCTGAACCACAAAAGAGTAACTTGGTATTGCAAAAGTCAGGGCATTACCTAGGGGGTTCCCCAAGGTTCACTACTGAGGCCACTTTAAATCTTTCATTATGTTTAGTTTCTCTGAGTTCCCTCTCCATTTAACAGTTTCTGCTCTTATTCCAAACTTGATGCTGGTAGTTTTTTGGCATTTGGCAAAAACAAACATTATACTGTTATAAAACATTTGTGATCACTTAAGATGCTAATGTTATTCTTAGAAAAAATTGAACCGAGAGCAGCCTTCTTTGCTTAAAATACTTCAAGCAGGATGCATGCATGAACATATGTTCAGCACATCCCATAAATATTCTCCTTTCTCTACAAATTAATATGCTTCCTGACACTGAAGCTTGAAATAGTAGCGACTGAATTAGTGCTAGGTGGAGGACCAGTAATCCTTTTAAACCACTGCAAATATAGTAGCACGTGACTTTGAAACTGCTCCATATTAACATACTAATTCTAATACTTCCCTAGAATACTTTCAAATGTTCCTTTTACACAACCCTGCTATGCCTCTCCTCATTCTCTTCACTCTGTTCCTCCTCTTTAAGGCTCTTAATGTACAAAGAGGTTCAACAATACGTTCCAGGCCCTGTGAGCGGATGACAATAAATGTAGCATAGCTGAGCATTTTTAATGACAAAAAAAAGGCTGGCACAAAGCTTCTTGAAAAGCTTACACAATAATCTTATAATTCACGGGCAATTTGCTGGTGACAGGCTTGAGACGGCCATTTTTAAAATCACAAAAAGGGACTTGATTATAGGCTTTGTCTAAAACCCTGACAATTATTACGATTTTTTTTCTTTTGCTACAGCAAGCTGGAGGAGGAAGAAACTTTAGTGAAGCGACTTATTGCCCTGTAATTCGTTTGCCATGAGACATAAATGATAATTCCTTAGAGTACAGTAGGGGGAATCGTACTGCCTTTAAAACTGCTTAAAAATCTTTAAAACCCTAGTCCTGGATGGTGAAGATAACTGCCGATGTCAACTTATTTAGCACTTATCAATTATGGATTTATTTCTACAGCCAAAATCACAGTGACGTGTGTCGTCTCAAACTTAATCCTCATATTAAGGCCACATCAGTTGGCTCTCACGCATTATGATAGTATGATACAGAATAGCACACCAAGCACAGTATAACATGACTTACATTTTTGTTTAAAACTTATTTTCTGGTTTAAAAAAACAAAACATGCTGCATACTTGCATCCTCTTGCGTTAAATCAACATTTTTCCATGAAAATAATTCCATTTCATACAATTCCATAATTCATGTTACTGGTGGATCTCACGTTGAACATCATAGCTTGTTAGGGCTCATCACGACTCATTAAAGGAAGCTGAGAGATGCTAATGTGGCTAACAAAAACAGAAAGTTAATGGGGACTTTTAACGCAGGTCAAGCATGATCATCCACTGTTAACAGCATTCCTGTCTTCGGGCTGAGTGCCCATTTAAGCCAGAGTGTGAAAGATAAGTGCATCTAGAAAACAAGAAGACATTGCATTCTCTCTCTCTCTCTCTCTCTCTCTCTCCCTAATGGACTAGAATAATAACACAGACGCCTCTGCCTGTCCTCGTTAAAGGGAGCTACACGTGGTTAGTGCTGACTGGGTGCATCAAAACATTCTGAGCCACTTCAGGCAAGCGGGACTGCAGCAGGATAGAGGCGAGAACACGAGACAATAGGGCTGGACAATAAGACCTCAGATCAATATCTCGATTAACCTCGATTAAACATCACCTTCAATTACAATTAATTAATAATTATTAAATTATGTTTTGTGCTGCCCTCAGTGGTCACTGACAAGGTCTGTATTGTAAATATTCTCGACTATTAAAGCTTTATTCTAAAGAAAAATTGCAAATCTGTAATTTTAAAATAATTAAAAGAAACATACAGATGTTTTTAAGGTGGGCAGTAAACAACAATTAAGTAATTAGAGAATTATTAAGATTATTCATTAGTTATAAAGCATAATCTGAATTTTAAAATTAATTTAAATTATCATCATGGCAAAAATTACATTGATTAGAAATACGGAATATCGGGTATCGCTTAATTGTCCAGCCCTACGAGACAACACGAGCTCCTGCACCGCGCCTTAGCTCGACATGGCTGGTTAGGTTTGGATAAGAGCTGCCTGTCATTACCAGATGGCTATGCGTCTCTGCAGAGGGCCACCAGCAGCGCCGAGCTCGCCTCGCCAGCTCTTCGAAGAGATTTGACAGAGTGTCCTCCCCGTGCAGTTACTGTCGCTAGCAAGGGACAAATAAGCCTTTACCTGCTGCTTTACAGCATGTCAGCTGCTAGGGAAGCCCTCTGACACATACACACACCCCAACACAAACAGACACGCACAGCCATGTCTGACTTTTTTTAGGAGGTACTTCCATCTATGTTCATGTAGAGCCGAGCAGTTCGTCACACGCAGATGTATATGATATTACACTTAACCCTAACCTAACCCTTAACCTGAAAGAAAAACTGGTTTAGTTGTTCAAATTAATTCCAGAGACTAAAATTCTGATCTCTCTCCCACACAATCACCCACACTTCACACTTCAGCAGTGTAGCATATCTTGTAATTCAGCAACAGCTCCTTGCAGTGTTAGTGGGCGAAGCTTACAAATGTTATATTTGCTGACCTCATGCATGTCTGTAATTCCACACCTTCTTCCATCTCTCACTCGTTCTCACGGACATAAGCACTTTTACAGTTACAATTACGTCATTTAGCAGGCGCTCGTATCCAGAACAACTTCCATTTCCTAATAACATCACTTCGTGATGACACACAATCTGTTCATGGCACTCGAGAGTCCGGAACTATGAGCAGTGAGAAGTGTTGCTAATGGAAAAGATGAGTGGTGTGAGGATGTTGGGGTTCTAGCAGGTAAAGATGTTTTTAAACAGACACTTTAAGAAAATGTTGTTTTAAAGAATGAATTGACATTTAGGAGTCTCCCTGGAGAGAGCAGGGGTTGAAAGTCTTGCTCAAGGGAACAAATGATGAGTGACAGGAGCGGTGTTAAAATTCAGAAGAAAAGATACTCCCAACACAAAACCTAATTTAAATGCTGGATTTGAACCAACAACCTCTCGATTCATAGGCAAGTTGGTAGTGTAATGCTTAGGGAGTTCATGGAAGATCCACGTCCCAGACCGAGGTCTGAGGTCTCAGAGACTCATGAGCAAGAGAGTGTCCCCAAGCACTGCTAACAGTTGGATGGATCAAATTCAAATTTAAATTTATTTATATAGCGCTCTTAACAACAGTCATTGTCACAAAGCACTTTACATACAACCGGCCTAAACCCCCCAGCAAGCAAGCCCGAGGCAAGGAAAAACTCCCTCTAACAGGAAGAAACCTTGAGAGGAACCAAGGTGGGACCCCCAAAGGGGACTCCATCCTCCTCTGGGCGACCGGGCGCACGAACATTTAATGCACAACAAGCAATAGATCAAGATGAGTTGTTAGTTATTTAAAGAAGCAAAGATACAAAAATAATCCAAGAGATATTTCGAATCCCGGGTTGTTGCTGGGCCACTTGCAGGACCCTCTCAGCAAGCTTAAGCTGAAATTAGTTCAGTATTGTGCTGCTAAGTCAATAGAGATCCATAGGGTCCAATCCCAGTTGGTTTCATGATGATGTCTCCATGGACTCCTGGTGCGGGTTCAGTCGGTCAGCATCAGCTTGGGAGGGTTGACAGAATCAAGCGTCAGCTCAGTACGTCTCCAGGGAATCCTGGTGAGTTCAGCTGGTCAAAGGCAGAGGTCACATTTTGTTGTGGTGCACTGTAGAGGTCGACCGACATTGGGTTTTCAGGGATGCTATCAATACTGATTATTGCTAGTTAACGGGGCCAATAATCAAGATTTGGAACTGATATGCAAAAAAAAAAGCTCCTTCTCTGAGCTTCACGCTGTGCTGTTGTGAGTGACAAGGCTTCAGTGTTGATTGGCTACTACTTGTGTGACGTATAGCCAATCAGAGACTGTTGTGGGCGGGACATTGAATGAAGCAGCGAGTCGAGAGCAAATGGCACAGAGAGAAGAGACTGTAGTCGAGCCACAGTAGCGCACCTTGTAATTACTTAATATCGGTGATGGTCAAAATTAAACACCAATACTCGCTAAAATGCCTAATACCGGCCCCAGATAATCGGTCGACCCTCACTGGGAACAGTGTGCTGTTCTGTCTTCACAATGACAAATAATCAGTCCCTTAAAAAAAAAAAGTATTCTACCACTAAGCTACGACAAACACAAACACATACTATAAATAACAACCACAAACAAACAAATATGAATTGAATATGCACACAATCCAACTGCTAAATCTCCCTCCTCTCAGCATCAGTGAAAAGGCAGAACAAGCATGTGTATAAACATGACAGGAGTGATGCGGTGATCATGAAAGACTACACCCAGCCTGTCGTATTCACACCTACACACCAGCTACACAAACATAAACCTCACACAAAAACAATAATCAGATAAAGATCACAACAGACTGGAACATTGCTGGCAGAAGAACAGCTTTTACTGGCACATAGCCTGGGGGGAAAAAAATATTCTGACGCAGCTCTTTTAGAGTTTAGAGTTATATGTAAACTGTGAGAGACACTACCGTGTCAAGGCCGTGACAAACTTCCACAACACTCTGAGTGGACAATGTTGCAGACAAAAGGCAAAAAGACATTTCTGATAACTATAATTTGCACTCCCGGGATCAAATGGCCAATTTGTCTGACTATATAACATCATCTTAATTATGGGTTACAAATCGTAGCTCATTTTGCCGTCTCACACTTTGCGTTAGTCTCCAATGTTGCAATATGGTAACTGTTAAGGATAAAGTGTCTAGCAGCTCTGCTGTGTCTTATACATACCAGCACAAGAGACACTAGAACGTTAATGTTCCTCCTGTGTTGTGAACTCAGCTGGGCTCCTGGGGTTAGAAACTAAGCAGTAGTGAACATCAGGGCTCAGCAATGAAATATTCAAGATTTTTTATAACAGTTATTTGTGTAAAGTATGTGCTGAGCTCACAGTTCACAGATAAATTTGAAAAAAGCTAGAAATAAGATATTAAGATAATGATAGAAACCTGAAACAAGCTCTGAACTAGAGGTGTGAACCTGTAATAGTCTCACAATTTGATTCAACCTCAATTAACATGTCAGCGATTCAATCAGACGTGAATCTTGATGCATCCCATTGATGTTTCTACATTACTTCACATTGCACACAGACTGGACATGCATCGCAGATCAGGCAGCCATAGTTACTACCGGGATGTTCTTTTCAACTAGACTTTTTATGCCATAGCCAGAAAATCACCAAGCAATGTCATTATGATATAATCGATTATGGTCTGCCACGGCACTGATGCAGAATCGTACAGGTCTGCAACGATTATGTCATTAATTTCAACACCCTACTCTCAACTACGCGCAAATGTAATAGTATATCTACAATTTAAATTGATTTAAATTTAACTTTGATTTTGAGATCATGTCTGGAACATACCACAGCACAAAAAAAACCCCAACAAAAAAGCACTTTTCCAGAGTGTAGCTTCATGAACTGTGCCTTTCAAAAAGACTGGGCCATGTTGAGTCACATGCATCGGCCATGTGGATAACGATATCAAATAGATCTTCTACTCATCATAATCAAGGTTAAAATTCAACATTATCATGATACTGATAATGAAGTCATATCGCTCAGACTTAGAGAATAGAAGCTTTTGGCAGATTGTACATAACGACAGATGGGTTAAACTCCTATTCCAGGAATCTGCAGTGTTAGGTTCCCTTAATTGTCAACTGAGTGTACAGTACACTCCATATTCCATTCTACTACGCTAGAAAAATGAAGCAATTGGTACAGTGATTTACTGCAACTTATTACAAATATATATATATAAATACTATAGCTTAAGACTACTTTAAAAGCAGAAGAAAGCCTGGCTCTTTGGAAGCATAACATGAAGAAATGAGGAGTGGCTCAAGACTTTTGCACAGTACAGCAAATTAGTGTTTGGTGCAATATGTCCAACATATCTACTGCAGTTCAAATTACTGCTTACTGACAAATCCAGAAGTCCAAAAAAATTACCACAGATAAATACAGGGTATCTGCAGGTTTAAGGAAGCCACATTTAAGACTTTTAAATACTTTTTTAAGGCCACTTTGATCAAATTTAAGACCCTACATTCACAAAACATCAAAGAGCATGTGACCGTCTTACAAATAGTTCTCAAAGTCAAAGTAAACTTTGTCATCTCTGCTATATACTGTACAGATATACAGAGAGATGAGACGACGTGGCTCCACTTTTAACAGTGCAGTAGGAAAAAAGGGAACAAAGAACAATTAAGGCACATGGAATAAACAATAATAAATAAATTACAAAACATATATTTTAAACTAGACATGGAATATTAAATATAACTTTAAACTAGAATTAGAAATAGAGGTAGATAGAGAGACAGTTTGGATGCATTATTAACTACAATGTGGAAACTGACTTTTACACTGGATGTGCAAGAGGTGAGAAACAGTTAAAGTATAAAAAGAATTCTATATCCAGTCTATTTATACATTCAATGTTCAATATTTGTGCAAATAGTGGCAGCAGTGCAAAAACATTTATTGCAGTGTTGTGTCAACAGTCATTTGAGGAGGAAATAGTCCTATAGCAGCAAAAAATAAAGTGCATCACCGCGACCGTGATGTGTAAAGTGCAGTGGTGCAACGGAGTCAGTTAGTTCTCCAAACACTTATTGGAAAGCGCTGAAAAATAACTGCTCTACAGAGCATGAAAGTGCATGTATTTCACAACAAAAACATTACAGTACTAACAAGTTTTGTGAACTGAATACAGGGAATAAAATAGGTTAAGTAAATTCCGATTACATGAATGTGTAAACTGAATATGTAAGTGAATTGTGCTACAACTTCCATAATTATGGCATAGAACCAGAAATGTTGGTGGTTCCGCTTATTCTGATCTCATACACCAATTAGAAATTCACCAAATTCTTTAGAGATTACCAGAAAAAAATATAGCAATCTTGTTTATTGGGTCTGTGGTATTTTAAGACCTTTGAACTCTGGGTTTAAGGATTACTAGTCATTTTTAAAGATATTCAAGGTCTTAATTTTGGAAAATCTAATTTAAGACTTTTTAAGGATCCGCAGATACCCTGTAAATAACTAGCGGAAAAAAATAATTCCAAATCCAAATTATTAATCGAATGTTCAGAGACGGAGAGAGAAAGACGAACCTGATGGCTGTGACCTGTAAGATACTTGAAATCACATGCTAACACTTGCATAATGGAACAGTTACAGTAGAGAACAAAGCTGTCTGAATATTCACATATCTCACGCTCTCTGCCAGACACGACTCGCAGTAAGTACGCTGGCCTTTGTCCTCCTGCCTTTCCATGTGTGTATGCATGTGTGTGTATGTATGTGTGTGCGTCCTCCTGATACAACCACCCACACTTGCCACTGCATCAATTAATGATGATCTCCTTCTGCCTTCGCTGCATCAGTCATCTGGCTCGAGTGGTTTGTGGAGCTCAGCAGCGACTCCCACACACTCCCGTAAAAAGCCCCTCGCTGACTTCGAGAGGACAATGAGACCCCCGCACCACGCTAATGGAACCGCTCCCTCCCCCTCTACAGATCTTCATCATCCTCTTCATCCTTCGGATCAGCAGCTTTCTCTCGCGCTCTCTAAGTGCTCGAGCCAGCGCTCTGCCAGTATGTGGGCCGAGGACGTTAACAGTTCTTGTAACGCTCTGGGCGTTGTGTGTTTCTTCCATGTTGCTAAGTGTAGCTTCTGCTGTGTGTGAGAATTTCGATGGACAGCGTGGCATGATTGTGGGCTGCGTGTTTGATGCTACATGAAACGTATGCCAAACTGAATATTATCTTCTAGACAACCTAGTGTATATTAAGGAAGTGAAATGATAAACTGCATGAAGAAATGTTTAACCAATGCAGAACTTGAAGAAATAATAACGATTTTGATATTTGTGGAAAAATCATGTTGTGTGATTATTTCAGAAACCAAGATTACATCACACAATGCTGTTTAAAAACTAACTGTCAAATGTTATGCTTTGAACAAATGTACAATAAAACGCAAGTAAACTGTGTGAAAACACAGTTCACTAAAGAACTACAGAGATCAAACTACAACCATAACATGATTGAGGATTAATATTCCATCTCTCTTTTTAACTGCCATTTATCTGCTGTTAGAAACAATAAATTGGAATCAGCTCAAATCAACCAATAACATTGATAACACTGGAACTCCAATTTATCAGTCAGGCTCTAATTCTTCTGAAGAGCAAAAGCAAATAATATATTTTCTCTGTCAGCACACCCCAACACAGCACACTGTGCACCACAATGGAATGCAATCTCTGCATTTAACTTGTCCAGTATGATCTTGGGGACGGTACCTCAGTGGTACCTTTTCAGCTATCAAATTTGCCTTAAATACTGAAGGTATGCACAGAGTTATAGCATGAAACAAAATACTTCCTGGCTATTGTCTTTTGGTTTTGTAGAAATTTCACTAAATATTACTACTTACTCTGTACTGCCATTTTGGACTTACCTATTTTATCCAATACCAACACTTATCTTAAGTCTAACAGATTTCTGTTACAGCTGGCCATATTAGCTGTCAAGTGAACTCAAATGTCATTAAGGAGGAAATGTTTTACTTTGTGAGGTCGGTTCCAGGCTTTATGAGATCAGCGCCCGTATCATGTCAGATGCCGTTACGGTGCTGCCGCCGTGGTTTTAACTGCCGACAGAAAGGCAGTTATAAATTGGACCATTATGAAATTGGGTAGCGTGGAGAACAGTAGGTGTGAGTGGAGCTGATTGGAAGAGTGACAGCGTGTGGGCTTTTGATGGTGCTCTCCTGGTCCCCGAGGGCCGGGCGGCGAGCTGCTATCTGCGCTCCGTCTCTCCCTGCAGGATAAAAGATGTTGTTCGACAGAGAGCAGCGAAGCGCTGACAGGAACATGAGACGAATCCTGAGGCGGGGGGTGTTCAGTACTTCAAGTCTCTGAATCCCTCTACAGACATGTCCAGGCCTCAATGAATCATGTGCTGAGGCATAAAAATTGCATCTTTAATGAAGTGTTTTAGCCAGAAATATTCGAAGCTGTAAAACTGGAGGTTAACATTTTAAAGGAATGCTGTTGGAAAGGAGGAAACATGATGTTTGGCAAATGCAAGGCTGCAAATAACGTACTGTATTAGGTATTAATTTGGAAGAAGAGACCTCGGGATTGGCAGCACTAGTCTGCGGATATATTCGCAACCAGACTGAGCAAGTTGGCGAGTCATTAAAAGGTGACAGTGGCGTGTATAAATGCGCTCATCACTGCCACCTCTATCAGCCGCGAACAGCCTTCAAAACAGCAGCGTCAAAACAATAGTACAACCACAGTGAAACATGCAGGGGCTAATCACTCAATTAGCCACCTTCACACAACACACACACACACACACTCGGAGAGAGAAAGAGCGAGGTAATTACTACTTTTCAGTTTGAAATATACTCTCAATGTTTGCCAATGAGACTCACAGAAACAACAGCAAGCTATAAAAATCAGGACGGCAGAGCACATTGAAAAAATTACCTACCTACCTAAATACATGATGATTATTTGTCATTGTGAACACAGCACAGCACAGCACAAAGTGCACCACCGAGCAATGGGCAGCTGACATGGGAACCGGGGAACCGTGCCTCGGGACAGTACCTTGCTTCAGTGGCACCTTTACCAGTCCAGGGACCTTATCATCAGGGGGCGGACTCCCTAACAGTTACACTACCAACTGCCCCAAATATAAACATGTGCATGTGCACTCTACTATATGTAGAGTGCACTCTACTGTGTGTGTGTATATATATATATATATATACATACACACACACACACACACACACACACACACACACACACACACACACACACACACACACACACACATATATATATATATATATATATATACACATTTAACACACACACACACACACACACACACACACACACACACACATAATATATATATATATATATATACACACACATAGTGCTATGCAAAAGTTTGGGCACCCCTCTACGGTTGCATGATAATTAGCTGATTCTCAATGTAGCATTATTGAGTTGTATGAAATAAAATAAAGTTTGAAAAATGGGATGTGCAAAAGTTTGGGCACACTCTCACTTGCATTAATTTGAAGACCTGCAGTCATTTAATACTGACAATTTGCAGCACTAAATTGCCTTGATTAGCTCATTAGACCTTAAACTACAAAGACAGCTGCAACCAATCAAAAAAAAAGGTTTAACATATATAAATTGCTAGTGGTACTTGTCCTTGGTTTCCTGTTAGAGAGTGTCAACATGGGAACCTTTAAAGAACTCTCTTAAAAACTAAGATAATGCATTTTTATGAATTAGGAGAAGGGTACAAAAGATTATCACAAAGGTTTGCACGGTCTGTCTCAACAGTCAGAAATGTAGTTAGGAAATGGAAGGCCACAGGAACAGTCCATGTGAAGAAAAGGTGTGATAGGTCAAGAAAAATCAAGGCACAGGTAAAGACTAGTTAGAATTGTCACAGACAAACCACAGACCACCTCCAGAGAGCTACAACAACATCTGGCTGCTGATGGTGTCACTGTACATCGCTCCACAGTCCAGCGCACTTTGCACCAGGAACAGCTCAGTGGAAGGGTGATGCACAAAAAGAAGAGCTGCATGAGGTATGCAAAAGAGCATCTGGACAAACCAGAAATATTCTGGAAAAAAATACTGTGGACAGATGAGACTAAGATAGAGTTATTTGGTCATAACCAGAGGCGCTATGCATGGTGAAAAAAAAATACACAGCATTCCAGGAGAAGAACTTGCTGCCAACAGTAAAATTTGGTGGAGGGTCCGTCATGTTATGGGGCTGTGTAGCTAACACAGGTATTGGAAACCTTGTTAAAGTAGAGGGCCGCATGGATTCCACCCAATATCAGCAGATTTTTGAAAAGAATGTTCTAGAGTCAGTCACAAAGTTGAAGTTACGCCGGGGTTGGATGTTTCAGCACGACAATGATCCAAAGCACCGCTCAAAATCTACTAAGGAATTTATGCAGAGGCACAAGTACAATGTTCTTGAATGGCCATCCCAGTCCCCAGACCCGAACATCACTGAAAATGTATGGACTGAGTTGAAGCAGGCTGTCCATGCCCGGAAGCCATCGAACCTGACTGAACTGGAGGCATTTTGGAAGAATGGTCCAAAATACCACCAGCCAGAATTCAGGCACTTGTGACTGGTTATAGGAGGCATCTACAGGCTGTTATTTCAGCAAAAGGATATTCCTTTGGGGTGCCCAAATTTATGCACCTGCCTATTTTAGTTTAAATGAGCATTACATTGTTTCTGTTGGCCCAATAAAAAATATTTCACTACTGATAGTTAATTTTTTATAATTCAGCTCTTCTGCTTTCCTGCTGCCTGGACTACCATCACTGAACACCTCAAATAGAACCGTAAAACCCCAGCAGCTTCAGGGAGAGTGTCCTTGTAATTATTCCATTGAATACTCTCAGAATTTGAGCATCTGCTACATTCTGTACATGCAATTTCACTCCTTAAAATATTAAAGCATTTGCGTATAGTATTCCTTTAAAACAATCCTCACCAACTGGAACCCCAATGACCTCACACCATTCAAGCTTTCCATTAGAAACAGCACACTGCTCGTAGTTCTGCCACAAGCAGCATGTGTCATCATAAAGAGCATTTTGTTAATGTGTCCCCTGTGAAGGTCTGAAAAATACACTAATTTCAGGTAGGAGAGATAGCTGTCAAAAAGACATGGATCATGGATCAGAAAAGACAAACATTCCTCCTGATGTTTAAAATACATTATTCTTTCAGGAGTCATTATTTTTTAACAGTCAATTATATTCCAAGCCGTTATTATTGTGGAGCAAAATCTCTTTCAACATAATTGGAGGCAATAGGAAAGCTCCCAGATAGGTATTTATCTTAGAATTAAAATCACACAAGCTCTCATTAAAAAAGAAAGAGCATCTTGAAATTGGAAACAAACTACACATTATTAGCAATTTAGAGTCAAGTATTTTTGTGCTAACACTTATAATCTCACGTAACTGGTGCCATGCAAAAAAAAGGTGTCAAAAATAAGATTGGGCCTCACAACTTTCGCCACAGTTCTGAAAAACCCCAGACAGAAACACAGAAAACACTATGTTTTGAAAGAGAATGACACAGAAGATCGACGCCAAAAATCTTTACTCTCCCTCCCTTTTATTTCTTTATACAGCTTGCCATCTATACCACGCGGAACACAAGGCCTGCGAAGTTAGCACCGAATTTGTCCGAGCCTTTTTGATCCTCTCACGTCTTTGTTGCCGGACGGCGCAGTCCAAACAAAAGCTTGATTGTTACGGTGTAATTCCCATGCCAACCGCTTCTATTGTCATTCCACTAGCGGCCCGGAACGCCGTGCATACCTTCCAAATTCCAGCACGGATTCTCCTATTGACACAGGCAGCGTTTTTAACACCAGCGAGAGGGGAAAACCAGGCTCGATGGCTAATGATTAGTGCTAAGTGGGGCATTAGTGGGCACAGCGTTTGCCTCTCGCAAGCATAAATGAAGGCCCACTGTGCCAATTTGCAGGAAGCACTGACGCAAGACATAAGTAAACTCCAAAGCGGATGGAGGACAAATCTTACTTAGGCTGTAACACACACATATACTGTGCCTATGCCCAAGCTTTATGCTCTAACAACAGAAATAATCATGCTTGATCAGGAACCGTCTTGTATTCACAAGCCTCTTTAGACACATTGGGATGTTAGAATCAAGCTCAGCAGGGCTACATACTGAGCTCGGCTCTTCCCCCACCGCGATGAGTCAGAGGAGGCTGGACCCTGAGTGAGAACGTCTTTTCAGCAAAAGCGCCACTCGTACTCTCCCATAAGCAGACATTTCCTGACAAGAAATTGCCGCAGCACAAAGGCTCATTACAAATGAATATCGACGTCTCCGACAATTCCATCAGTTCAAAATAACATTAGTGATGCCAGAAGCTCTTCTTCTGGTGCATTGATTTTCTTGCTGAAAGGCTTGTTTTTCACCGTCTTTGAATTCAGGGGGAAACGTGTGACAGATGCAGACGTGGTTTTATATCAAAAATATTTATTTAGGCAATGCATCTAAACGGCATATAAACTGGGGAAGATAAGTGCGTGAAATGGTTTTATGTTAAGAAGTCTCTATGATTTTTTATATACGAGACAGAGGTAGGTTGGAGTGGGTTAGTGGTAAGACCCTTGCCCGCACCCCTATGCACCGTCCTTTTTCTTTAACCTCAGTTTGCTCCAGTGATATCCTTCTTCTGAGTCGCTCTGGATAAGAGCATCTGATAAACGCTATAAATGGAAATGAAAGCTAATTTCCTATAAATGCAGATCTTATTCTCTTACTGTAGTATAAAATTCAGTTGTAGTGTGGGATGGTGGCCATTACTCTACTGAAAAACCAGTGACTATTTGCCATTGTGAACACACCTCAACAAAATATGACCTCTGCATCTGAGGCATCTGTGAAGGAGTAGTGTTTGAGGATGGGGCCTTCTTCGTGGTCCTTTATTGATCTGGGATTTGAACCAGTAACCCTCATTAGAACAGCTACACGACCACTGGGCAGATTGGTGGTGTAACGGTAGGGTGTTCGCCCCGTGATCTGAAGGTCGCAGGTTCGAATCCAGGACCGGTTAAGTTACCACTGAGGTACTCATGAGCAAGGTACCGTCCCCAAGCACTTGCTAGCTGCCCACTGCTCCTTCACGGATGGGTCAAATGCAGAGGTCACATTTCGTTGTGGTGCACTGTGTGCTGTGCTGTGGTGTGTTCACAATGACAAATAATCACTCACTCACTGTACCGCAAAGAACGATTAAAGAGGTTTACGTTCAGGTTCCAAGTCAAACCTTAGCGAGTTCCTGAGGAAGACATTTAACCCCCAGGTTTCTCCATGGAGACTATCCCTGTAATTAGGAAGTGTAAATTCTATTGAGTTTAATTAATTTGCTCGCACTTTTTATAATCCGGTCACAAAGCAGCTTAGAATATTACTGGCCCCAAGTCTGTTTGAAAAACATAAATGTAGTGCAAAAATATCAACATGTGTAAAACCAGCCCTACATAAAAATATCTCTACTTTATGTGTAGTAGCAGAATCTTCGACTGCCTAAAAGGGAAAATAAAAATTTTGAAAGTTCACGAGGCACTCAAGGACTCTTTACCTCAAAAGGTCGTTTCTCTAAAGGCACTAATGTGGCTAATAATAAAAGGCAGCGAATCTCAACTTTTAACATAAGTCACCGGCCAAAAGTTGTCATGTGCTATTTTCCTCAAACTCATGCTTGGGTGAAGTGTCCCTTTAACACACGATTACATATTTAAAAGTTCCAGTGCAAACACGAAACCATTTTCCTTCTGCTTAAATATTAATTTGAGCTAAAGACCGACACAGTAAAGGTAACGCCAGAACCTCAACCCAGTTTAAATTCCCATTCTCTATGTCCATATACACCACCTGCGCGCTGTAGCCATAATTCTCTCCTTAAGCAGGACCAATACCTACTGCCAAGGAATCTAAACAGTCCTAAAGCCAGAGGGACGGCAGCTGGCGTGGTGAGAGCAATCCTCCAGCCTTGTTTGGTATTTAAGACGGCGGAGACGATTCCTACTCACACACCCCAATGCATTTGCCTGCCTTCTTAAAGGGCTTTTGGAACTAAACGCTGTGGGCTTAACACAAAAGTGAGGCGGTTTAGAAAATCAGACGAGTTTTTGGGAGGTAAAAAAAAGAAGAAAGTGTTTTGCCTGTAGCTTGTTCCACAGTTCACAGTCTTTAGCTTGAATGAGTCTGATTTAGCACGCAGCATTTCAGCTGGAACAGAAACGTTTCATGCCAAGGATGGCTTCGCCAAATATAGCTCAAAAATGTGAGACCAAGAGTACATTTCTGTGGTTTTGTTTTAAACTGTAACTACTAAACTAACACATCCAGTTTGCAAAGTGGATGCGATAAAGCAACATTAAACACAGCTGATTAAAAGTGTAGAGGTGAATCTTTAAAAATGACAATTAAGACGCTTCCAGCAGAATCTGGTCCCCACAGTGCCGATTAAACGTGGTGATTGACGTCCATGAGCTGCCTGAGCGCCAAGGTCAATCGGGACCGACTTTGAAATGAGACCTTGAATCGTCACTATTTTTGATTCGAAATGCAACTCCTCGTTGGCAGGGCTTCGGATAGAGTCCGGATATTTTAGCCAAGAATCATTCCTGACTGTGAGCTCTATGACAATGGCAGAGGTGGAGGACGAGGGCGAAGAGGAATCCCCTCACTGCTGTGGGAATATCAGAGCACTTTAATACTGCTGCTATAAACGGGCAAGGACATGTCCTGTCCTCTCTGATCTCTTTCTCTGTCTCTGGCAGTCCAACTTCTTGTCTCACTGCCATTCCTGCTTACTAACTTTTAGTCACTTTAGTCCTCACTTTCTTTCTTCTCATTTTTTTTTCTACGACCTCCACCCATCTCCATCTCCCACTCATTCTTTGCTCGTACACCGAAGTTTGTTTTCGTATATGTACCACTAAACACAGGCTGTGACTTTGTGCACACGTAACAATACAATATATATATAGCTATTCAAGACAACACGCATATGTAGCATAGTAGATAATGATTACAGACCTTCTAGATATTTATAGCTTTGCTTTATATTTTTAATGCATGTCCACTCATGCAAAATGTAATATATTTTAATTATGAATGAATAACAACTGATTCACATGTTCCCTTTTCTTTGTAGACATCAGGTCTCATACTTTCCTGCATGTAGTGACAACATCCGGCTCGAAGGAGGTGTGTTTCTGGGGCAGTTGGTAGCATTGCGGTTAGGGCGTTCACCTCGTAATCTGAATCCCGGACTGGTAAAGGTACCACTGAGGTACTCATGAGCAGGGTACCATCCCCAAACAGTGCTGCCCTCTGCTACTCCACGGATGGGCCAAATGCAGAAGTCACATTTCGTTGTGGTGCGCTGTGTGCTGTGCTGCGTTACCAATGACAAATAATCACTCACTTTCACTTTCAACTGTTATTAGTAAGGAACTTCTTATTCAGAGTTGACTTTTCTAATTACAGGGACAGACCTGCTGGAGCTACTTGGGGTGAAGGCTCTTGCTCAAGGACCCCGTGGAGGTAGTTTTGATGGTAGTAGTCCAGTTGGTGGCGTAACGGTTGGTCGCCAGTTCGATTCGCAATGCCACTGATACCCGATCCAGTTGTTTGAGTTGTTATTGGCCCGACATCCGATCCACGTATCGGAGCGTCCCTAGTCGCAAGGACCTGATTATCCCTCAAATCATCGGTTCCCAATTACAGAACCCGTTTTCTGCAAGGATCTGCACACTTGAGAGGGGCAGCTAATACATATAACAGTTAGGGAGTTGGCTCCATGATCAGAAAGTCGCCGGTTGGTAAAGTTACCACTGAGGTGCTCATGAGCAAGGTGCCGTCCCAAATCACTGTTCCGCAGGAGTTTACGGTGCAAACTTTGACAGTCAATTATAAGTGCAAAAAACAAAGAAAACCCAAACAAAATAAGTGTATTCACGGTAAAATGTGCAGTTAATCGTGATATTGTTCTGAGGTCATATCGCTCAGCCATACTTGATATACTTAACAAAGCTGAACTCAAAGCCAAGCTGTGGAGGTCGAGAGCTCACTTGCGATCCAGGCGACCTCAGACAGGCATGCGGCTCTCTGATCCCTGACACCGGACCCTGTGCCGGGGAGATGGGAGAGGCGACAAGCCGGGAATGGATGCAGTGTGAGATCATACAGCTTCACCTTCATCCCCAAACATGACTAATTAGAGGGCGGAGGAATGCCTGCTATGTGGCGATGGGTTTTAAGGCTCGCTGACATTTCAGAGTCCTGCGCAAGCGGCAGGTTACCATGCAGCCCCTGCTAATCGCGTACGGGGTTAGCACTGGCCTTGTCCAGATCTGAATCCACTTCAGCACTGGCTTTCCTAACATAACTGGAACTTACCACAAATAAACTCTGACCTGCAGTATCTGATGTGTTTAATTATTTAAGATTAGTAATTATTAAAATGACTCACTATTAATCACCGTCTGTGAGATCTGAGACACACACAGCAACTGCTCTCTTAAAAATGTTTTTAAACACTCTAGACTACAACCCATCTGGTACCGTGCAGTTTGTGTTAATTAGTCTTGAGATGTTTATCTGTATTCAGTTTTTGACCAGACAATTTTATGACGTTTTTCAGTTTGTTAATATTTACAGTCTAGCTGACCGCTTTAAACCTTGCAGTGATTCAGACGTGAATAATAATTGCAGCAACAACACTATTTTATTCATTTGTACCACACTACCATGCCAGCGCCACTGTTGTGTTCAGAATGAGCTCACACGTAAATAATACCAGCTCCTGTGGTCAGAAACTGACCAGTGGTGAAAAGAGTAGAAGGTGGCTGACAGACTGTGCTTGGCAACAGTGTTATTTACAGACTGGGTTACATTCTGTGATTGTTCATCTAACATGTGGGGTGTGTTGCTGATGGTCTAGTAGTTGTGGCTACTTACTCTTTCCCCCCTCTCCAATGCCCATGGGTAGGTACCTCGATTACAGGTTCAAATCCAGCTCTATTCTACCTTCAGCACTACTACCTAAGCAAGACCCTTAAGCCCAAGTTGACGCAGTGGGGCTGACCCTGTAATCAACATTGCTAAATTTGATAAAAGTCAGGAGGCTTAATTCACTAACCGCTCTCAAGAGGAAATCTGTTCTTGAAACCCACTCTTGCAGCTTTCACAAAAACTCTGACCTTCACCAATGTTTTCCAAATTTAATGTTTGTTCCTCTGTAAATGCAAATCTGTATTTGCATAACTCAAATATTACTGCACTTTTGTACAAACATTACATTACTAGGTGTCTCCAATTCTACAGCTGTATAATATATAATTGAACTGTCTAAACATTCTTAATTGTCCTTTAGTCTAAATCTTAACATCTTAATTTAAGGAAAACCTAAGAAAATATTAGTGAATGAGGTCCAGTTTTCTTAATTAAGTAGCTAGTGAGTGTGGTTACAATTAGGGATGTGCCGATCCAACCTTTTCAGTTCCGATACTGATGCCGATACTGGAGTTTTGTAATGACCAAATGTTAACACGAGTAATACGGCTTACGAAAATTTTACGGTTTTCATCTTCATTGCACTGTGTTTCAAGACTGGTCGGGTAGATTGCCGACATCGCTGCGGACCAGTGGCTGACACGGGTCAGCGAGGGAAAAGAAAAATCTCTCTGTGACTTTCAAAGTGGGTTCACTGCTGAAACAGAAGAATTGATAACAGGCTAGCGTTTCAATAAGAAAAGTGACTCACGTAACATCTGCAATTATATGTGTGGGAAAAGTGTCAGTTAACTTGATGGCTGTGCATTAGTGCTTTAGAATGTCAGGGCAGAACATGATTAGACTGGAGCAGCAAGAAAAATCTGTCTACAACTGTACAGAGCGGGGATTATAGCAGGGTTGTAGGGGACAAACCCCTCATTACAAAGAACAATGCACATATGTGAGTTGAGTGTTGCAAAAAAGCTCTGGACTACAAGGTTGTGGAGAAAATAGATACGTTCAGATGAGTAATGCTTAATATCTCAGTATACTTCCATATTCAATACTGCATATTTCCTATACCGTGAGTCGTGTACCAAAAGCTTGTGCGATTGATTAATTGACCGACATGGTTATGCTGTGGGCAGAATTCTTTGTAGTGATTTCAGTCCTCTTTTCTCTGTGAACTGCTTCCCAATTGTGATGTCCATTTCAGTGATGTCCCTGAACACACCTGACTCAACTCATCCGTTAATTGGCAAGCCCTTCATGGTTTAGTGAGTGTGCGTAAGTGCCGTGGACAAAAAAACCTCATGAGTTGGCCCTGGTATCACAAGCTGCTATAGCAGCAAACTGAGAAGCTTCAGGACCTTTATTTTGCTTGATATAATGTCACAATAAAATGTGCTCTCTTGGGAGTGTTAGCTCTGGTCAGTTAAAACTTCCCAGATTGAGCAAAGACTGCACAATTAATCCCAACTTCACAAGTCTGTTTAGCCGCTGTGATTTTTAGTTTAGTTTAGTTTATTTTCAAACAAGCAAACAAACAAACATATTTCCAACGAACATATGTCAAATATATTCACTTTCCTCGTAATTACAGAACACAGTTCGTTTTTTGTTTGGAAAAAAAAGGAGTAGGCAGAAGTAAAAAAACTTATTTAGCCCTAACCCTCTCATACAAAGTATTACTAACTTAATATAAAACAACAAAACAGAGCATAAATAAAACAGGACAAATCTTTTACAATAATTTCTTTCAACTGAATAGAAAGACAGCTTGAAGAAAATGACCACTTCCCAAACCAAGTGGTACATCTATTTCCTCCTTCAATTACCACTCTTGGTTAAACTATATTCTTCATTTTTATATTTATTTAAAATTTGGTTTTTATATCTTATTTTAAACTGGTTTATGTTTTTACTTTCTTTTATGTCTTCTGTTAGATTATTCCATAATTTCACCCCAACTATTGAAACACACATACTTTTAAAGTTGTTCTTACCCTATGCCTTTTTAAATTCAATCTCCCTCTTAAGTCATATCCCCCATCTCTCTCTGTGAACAATTTCTGAATTTTATTTGGAAGTATGTTATTTCTTGCTTTATATATTATTTGTGCTGTTTTAAATTGATCCAAGTCTGGGAATTTTAGATCTCGTGTTTTTACAAAAAAATATTTGTATGGTCCTTATATCATGCATTATTAATCAATCTAATAGCCCTTTTCTGCATTATGTTTATTGTTTGCATATTACTTTTGTATGTATTTCCCCAGACCTCAATAACTCAGATATGGTAACAGTACTGTATAATATAATGTATAAAGTGCTTTCTGATTCAAGATGTGCTTTGTTTTCCGCAATACGGCAATGCCCCGTGCCAACTTACACCGTACATATTTAATATGTGGTTTCCAACAGATTTTGTTGTCTAGGATCACACCAAGAAATTTTATTTCATTTACTCTTTCTATATACACATGATCAATACATATTTCTACATCTATACCGCTCTTATTTTTTCCAAATAACAAATTTTGTTTTATCTAAATTTAATGACAATTTATTTATATCAAACCACTTGTAATAATGTATTTATTTCCTTTGTGATCACCTCCAAAACCTGTCGCAATTCCACCCCTGAACAAAGTTTAGTATCTGTGATACTCTACAAATGTCATTTATATACATAATAAACATTTTTGGCCCTAATACAGATCCCTGAGGTACCCCACATTCAATATTCATCAATCTGGATTTATACTGGTTAATTTGTACAAATTGTTGCCTGTTCATTATATAGCTTTTTATCCAGTCCAAAGCTATACCCCTGAAACCATACTTCTCCATTTTCCTTATTAATATGTCATGATTTACAGTGTCAAAAGCTTTCTTTAGATCCAAAAATAACCCAATTGCAAACTTCTTATTATCAATACATTCTGTTATTTCTTCTACTAGATCAATCAAAGCCAAGGCTGGTGACCTATTATTTCTAAACCCATACTGGCTTTCTGTCAGCAACTCATGTCATTTTTGAAATGTAATATGTAAATCCAACATTAGGGTTCAATGTTAATACAGGTAGTTCCTCACTTATGATGCTTTTGTTGTATGTTAGTTAAGGTTTAATGCCATATTAGCAGCTATGGCTATTTTATGGCCAAGGCAGGTAAAATAAAACAAAGGTAAACCAACCAAACAATCTAAACAAGTTTTAAAATCAATACTAGCTAAAAATTCTAAACCTTTCAAAAGTGGCACCTTAATAAAAACATCAACCACAGTATTTTGCGCTGTCTTTTGTTTTTCTGGGCCGAGCAAGAAAATAAAATATGCTTCACTGACAGAGCCCCATTACAAAAGTGACATAGTGTCCTTGAGTGAGCCTCGAGTGTGACTTATGATGGAGATGCGTTCTGATGATCCCAACGTAACTTGAAAATATCATAAGTTGAGACATACTACAGTACGAGCAGTCACTACCACTACAAGCAGGGGACAAACTTGGGCATTTAGAAGACATGCTTTTTTCACCAAAATTGGGCGTTGCAACACCAAAAACACAAAAATATGCACTCTAACACAGAAACAACTGAATACATCAGGCCACATATGCTACGTTTGCCTGCTGCACAAAACTTTAAGTTCTGTATTATGAAAAATTAACTTTTTCTGTTCTTAGGACATCCAGTTGGGTCTGTACACACTGTAAGTTTAATTTAAAAAATAAGTTAGTATTAATTTACGATTGTTAGAAACCGTGTGCTTAAATGAGCCGTTTAGATTTCTCCTCTACTTCTACATCACATTAGGGGACATTTGAATAACTCCACCCTCTTATCTGAGAAGCTCCACCCACCAGGTAGATTTGCAAGCGCTTCCAGATCCGCCATGTTTTCTCACAAGCGCTAGTGTAGGAATCACAGTGAAGAAGTCTACCGGCGGAGTGTTGTGTTGAACATGTACGGCTGTATGGATGGTCTGTTAGCAGCAGTCATGTTGATTAATTTCACGTGAGGTAAACTCTCGCCATGCTGTCTACACCCCAGTTCCAGAGTGGGACATGTGTGGGCAGCAGCGGCTCATTTGCACTTATGAATACTAATGAGAAACAGCCTGTTCTGAAAGTAAAAAGCAGGTGAAGATGCCTAAACTGAGAGGGGTTTTCAGCAAACTACTACAGAGACATATTTAGTGGAGCTATAGACCTATTTTAACCTGTTGGAAAAATGTTTAATATGGGACCTTTAAAATATTTTTCAATTCTGCCGTATCGCTATCGTCATCATACTTAATGCTCTTCACCAATAATGTCCGGCTTTCGAAAACTGTACAATCGACAAAGTGTTCAAAATCAAAAGTTTAAATACGTTGTCATATACAAGGAATTTGCTTCATGGAATTTGATAAACCCCTAAAGATATATACACACACACACACACACACAAAGCAATGTAAACAGTCATGAACTAAAGTATGTGCAATGGATTAAAATAAATAACTTGCAGCCTCAACAACTTACTGCGCCACTTTTTTGCTTATTTTTTTATTCACCACCCCTCTCTAGATGCTCTTATTAAATTGCCCTGTGAGTAAAGAGAAAATTTTATTAGCAGCTGGGATGGGAGGGAAGCAATCGCAAAACTGCCGCCACTAATACACAGATTTGCACAGCAGCAAAGTAAGACAGCGGTTTGTTTCCGCCAGTTAAGGTACAACATGACTGCAAGACAAAGTGCTCATCATCAAGCACAAAAATCACAGCTATTAACTTCCCAGGTGTGTCTGTGTGGGGGTGTGTATGCGTGTGAGTGTGTGCGTGAAATCAGACAGCGTGGGCCGATGGTTTTGTGGAGAGTATTTTGACGTCTGAGATGGAACAATTTCAGATTATACAGATCCATTATAAACGTAAGAGATGTAGGATGAGTGAAAGAGGGCAATTACCTGTTCCTTTGTTCCGGTCCACAAAGCAGTATTTCAGCTCGTAATCGTGAAGAATTTCATGAACCTCCTGAAGGAATGAGAGAGATGTGTTAGAGCAGATCTACAGGGCAAAGGAAATTGAGACATAAAAATAAATCCCTCAAAATAGGGTCCTGCCGTCATATACTGAATATCAGGGATAACATTCAAAAGCCATAAATAAATAACTGGATTAAAATTTCACATACCGACATATCATGTGTCATGAAGTAAATAAACAGTGGTAACTGCATATTTATTTAGTTTGGAGCTGAGCTCATACGGGTGATAAGTGCCGAGGATTATGGGTTACATGTGTTAATTTTATAAGGGTTCAGTTATTACACAGATCCATGAAACGTTTATGGATAAGGAGAAACATACATGAGGATGTTGTTACACTGTAAATATACTTGTATAGGTGTTGATTTTATCTGGATGAAGATCAAAAGAGGACCCTCAACTTTTATGTGAAGGGAATCTGACAGCTGCGGGATAACGTATGTGGGGGATTCTGGGTCAGCACTAAAACTAACTGGGCAAACACTGTTTGTTTATGGTTTCATCTTTGTTTCAAATCTCAGTTTCATAAAGTTTCATCATAAAGCTACGTAGCATCCAGTGTATTTCTCTTGTAATAAAAGCTCCTCATAAAGGTAGGAAAATGAAGTATGGCATAGTTTGACAGACGACTCGTGTCTCACAGCAACTGATGTATGATGTTCGGATACGGCACTGCTGTGATCAGATGCCTTCTTAACTGCACTGTGTAGACTGTGTTTTTATTTTGTTATTTATTAACAGCAAAACAGTGCACAGCACTTTATGGTACATAGATCTTCTGTCCATTACACTTGTATACTGTTCAGATCTTGTTTTTTTGGAATATCAACACTTGTTCCATATACTTAGTTTCAGCCTTTTCAAATTTCTCTAATGTACTAAAGTAAAGTTTTCACTACATGTTGCAGAAGTCTGGAAAACGTGTTAGAGGGCATTATTGACTAGGGATGTGATAAGGGAATTAATGGCCAACACCGATATACAATATTTGTCATGCTTGCATCTGCCGATACCGTTAAATGAGGAAGGAAGACTTGAGTGCGAGCGCAGGCAGAGTTGAGCATGTAAAGACAAGATATGTGACCCTCCACAGTAAAAACCAGTCGCTTGTTGCAACGGAGGTGTCTGAGAAAAACGAGCGTTTATGTTGCATGGGGTAAAATTTTGGATTTTTTGTTTTTAGTGTTTTGAAACGGTGGAAGGTCTATACTGTACTGTTGTGAATAAATTTGACTGAAAAACTTACCCTTTCCATCCTAAAAACGTGACTTTCTTGAGGTGAGGAATTCAATTCCAGCAGAATGTTAAAAGTTTCTGTTTTGACCGCTCTACTTCAATGTTCACGGTAAATCCACTTGTTGACTAGCGTGAAGATATTTCTCCGGAATCCATCTTCGTCTTCCGAGTTCAGTTAACCTAACGCAGGTAGGCTATCCGTGTGGCTGTGAACGCAGCGTAGGCTACCGTAAATACAAACATAGCCGCGACCGTACCAAGCGTCTGTGAGTGCTACGGCGATAGTCAACTTCAAAGGCAGATTTCTCTGTTTCTCACTTGGCGTGACAGGAGAAACCCGACTCCTTTGAATGTTGATATCTCAGTCATATGTCGTCTGATTCATTTGATGTAGGTATCGTTTTGAAGCTTGATTTATGCCCATGAAAACATAATAAAAAGATTTTTCAAAATTTGCGACAAGCGACCGGTTTTGCCGTGGAGGGTCATATATTTTGCTCGCCAAAGTTTCACTGCAAGCTCAGAATTAAAGCACAAAAACAGACATTTCTAACAGCGCCAAGTCAATCGAGCGTGAAAGCAGAGTCGAGCGGGGGTGAAGCATTTCGAGCGTAGTTCCAAACATTTTAAGAAAAAGTCACTTCCCGCCCTATGTGGTGTACCAAGCCAAATAAGGCTTGCGTGACACTCCATGTGCACTCCATGTGCGTAAAGAGCCGTTAAGCTACAACCCCAGCTATTTCCTGAGATGCATACTAGCACATAGAAAAATATGATAAGAGCGTGTTACCTACCGTACTACTAAGTGCTATAGTTGAATGCGTAAAGACAACAGATTTTGTTTGCAAAGAAAAAGCAGTTATCGATCAATTCCGATATGATTCCAATATTATTGCACATATCTATTACTCCAGGATTGACCATTACCATTTTTATTATTACCAATAAAAATAACCAAAATCTAAGCACCATTTAAAAGCCTGGAGCGTTAAAGTTTCTATGCTGAACCTGAATTAAACCAGTCAGTCATTCAGAACTATCAGTTTAATCTTTGTCTTGTTGATTAATTTAACTAATACTTTATACAGTGTGAGTGCTCATGAATAGTCCAGTTATAAAAATACTGCAGTGTTGAGTCACATCTTTATCCAGTCTGGGAAAAACGGATACAAACTTATAATAGTCTATTCACTATAATCAGGGTGAACATTTGAAATAATTGTGATATTTTACCTCATATCGCCAGGCCCTAAGGTGTAAACACACCGTTTTGCTGAAAATTCTTCTCTAAAAGTAGCAAACCACTCCAGAAGTGCGTACGCGCACACACACACACACACACACACACACCCCTACCTATACAGAGCCCACGCAGCAACATTCATTTGTTCCCTACAACTGAAAGGCAACATGTGTGAAACATGCAAAACCCTAAGTCCGCAGTAACCGAACTCAACCAAACACAACGTCCACTGTTTTCACAGCTACAGATCTTTATCTCTTTCAGCCTTTCCTACGCACGCTCACACATACGCAAACTGTTCCTCTTTCCTTTTTTAAGTGCGCATGCCAGACAGAAGCTGCTGTTATGTCCACTGTGTGAGAAAGATAAAGTGGCATATCTTGAAGGAGGCTATATTTGCGAACCGAGCGACAGCGTCTGGCCCGTTTCAGCCCCCTCCGTGTTATCGCAGTGCTAGTAATGTGGCTGTCCCCCAAACGCTTTGCACACGCAGCCACTGAGGCATTAAGACAATCATTGTGTTATAATCAGCAGAACTCCAGGAGGTGGAAGTCTGCTGCTGGGTTACGACTGGACCACTTTAGCACTAAAGGACTGTTCACTTTTTTAAAAATGGCTTTTCCAAATATATCTTGATCTCAATACATGAATAAAATTTGACACTGTACACCAGTTTGCCTTCACAGTATAGTTCTAAATACCTCAAACCTGAGCATTGGTAGCGTAACGGTTAGGGAGTTGTCCCTGTGATGAGTGGGTTGCCGGTTCAGACCAGTAAAGGTACTACTGAGGTACTCATGAGCAAGGTACCGACCCCAAGCACGCCTAACCCTAACATTCCTTATGATCCCTCCCCCAATATGTGGATGTCACAGATCTCTATCCTGCTCCACTTGGAGAAACTGACATGATCTGAATAAGAGGTCGACCGATATTGTTTTTTCAGGGCCGATATTGATCCCGATTACTGCTAGTTAACGGAGCAAAAGATATGCAAAAGAAAAAGAAAATCTCTGTCGAAATTTAGAATTTTACAAACACCAAGTTCAGCTGAAACTCTCCCCTCTCCTCTTCGGCTTCTCGGAGCTTCACGCCGCACTCATGTGTGATTGTGGTGTGAGTGACAACAAGGCTTCACCGTTGACTGGCTACACTTGTGTGACATATAGCCAATCAGAGACTGTTGTGAGCATGATATTATATGAAGCAGCGAGTCCAGAGCAGACGGCACAGAGAGAAGAGACGATAGAGCGCACCTGGCAATTACTTAATATTGGTGACGGTCAAAATGAAACACAATCAGCAAAATGACTAATATTGGCCCCCAATAATCGGCCGAGCCTTAAGATTAATCCCAAATTAGACTTTGGAGCCGTTTCTACCTACACTGATTTTATTTTTTATTTTATTTATTTTGCAGCACTGTGAGGTGAGAATTAAGTGGACGCTGCTGTGATGACTTTTTCCTTTTTTATACACATCCTTGGTAGATTTGTATAAATACCTGTTGGAAAACCAATGAATAAATCCATTTTCAAAATGCTACCAAGATGTCCTTGAAGAACAGAAGCTGAAAGCAATCACAATATAATAATAAAGATTACAGGACTACATGAAGTCATTGCTCTGGTTTACTGAATGTTGCCCAGTTTTTATAAGTGTATCCCAGTGAGGATGATGAGGAGATTTCAAATATGACGTTAATCCTTTTGCTGTTTTATTTTTGCATTTGTTGTTCTCCTTGGTGTTTCCATGGGAAAAGCCCAACTCATGACAGCACTCAACTCTGCATAAACAAGAGCTGGTGTCAGCCTTTCCCAGGAACTAGGGGCGCAGGGTGGGTTATTTAGTGTGTTTATGTAAACCTTTTTAATATTTTTACTGATTCCTTTACACCCTATTTTTAATTTCCTTCATTTGTCAGAACTTAAGGTTGCATATGAAAGTATTAATACTGAAAGACATGATATTATTGCACCCCAAGTTTAAAACACTGCTGCTCCGTGGCTGCCGTACACGCGAACACACCTGCACACACTCTTCCCGTACCCAGCCTCCAACACAAACCCGGGAGCATCTGAAACTCGATCCCCAACACTTAACCCACCCTCCATCCAGCGAAATGCGTAAATTCATTTTGCCCTTTCACACATCCCGTCTGACGCTGGGTTAAATGGAGACCGGTCTTCCGTAATTCACTTTGTAAGGCCTCCTGGAGAGAGCTGAGCCGCTTCGCTCAATCTGTAATCAGAGCTGCTGAGGCTCCAAAACACAATAAACGCTGTTTCAGCTGCAGGAGCAGTCTGGCACACAGCTGCTCCTCACACCCCAAAAACGCCCTTACATGGGCAGACGGCCGGGTCGGAGAGCGCTCTGAAGCACGTGAGTAAGGATTAAGATGTCAGGAGGGCTCTGTTCTGCATGGTAAGCGTGTGTATGCGTGTGTGTATGTGTTTTCACTGTAGTTACAGGCTGCTATTAAAGTGTAATCACCCTGCAATAATTTCAAGGGAACATCTGGGCGAGTGGAAGCCCTAGTTTTGCATGACGTTCTCACAACACCCCCACTCACCAACACACACACACACACACACACACACAGTCATGTCTTGCTATCTCTGTGCGGTAATTACACTGATACCCAAATTACTAGACTTGAATACACCTAACCATAACTCTAACCTCAGTAACAAAAAACTAATCTTTTTACAGAGAAGCAAAACTTGAGCTTCTCTATGCAAAGATTTTTCCATTAAAGTTTTCCAATTATTTAGGGTAATGAGATCCCAAACAGGTCCTTGTGGACTCCTGTTTTTTGTATTTGCAAAATACTCCCATCGTCTTGTTTAGGTCTTCTTAATGATAAAATATGAACTTGATGTTGCGTTACAAACTCTGCAGACCCTATACCACTATTATAGATACTCACTCATTATCTGAACCGCTTAAACCCAACTGGGGTGACGGGGGGACAACCCTGGGCAGGCGCCAACACACCGCAGGGCACACACGTACTCACACAGTCACACCCACATTCACACCTTACGGGGCCAATTTAGAGTCGCCAATTGACCTATAGCGCATGCTTTTGGACTGTGGGAGGAAACCGGAGCGCCCGGAGGAAACCCATGGGGAGACACGGGGAGAGCATGCAAACTCCACCCTGAAAGAACCTATGGCCGACCCCGGGGTTCAAACCCAGGATCTTCTCGCTGTGAGGCGGCAGCGCTATTCACTGCGCCACCGTGCCACCCTATTATAGATACTTTTATTTAAAATTAATACATATTGGGTATTGATTCCTTTCATTACTTGAAATTATTACAGAAATAAATATGAAAAGTCCATGCTAATGTGGCTCCCTGACATCTGCTCTTGTCCTTAGGGCCTTAACCCAAGAATATACCCTTGGGGCCCTAACCCCAGTATGAACTTTACCATTTTGAGCATCCATCTAACGCTCAGCATCAAGATCATCATCTGCATATTACACTACATTTTGAGGGCGATGCTGATGTCTTCAATTAACAGATTTGGCAACTTTTCAACTTTTCCACTAATGTGGTACCATCAATGTGAGACAGTTCTTCACGTGCACTTCAAGTCCTTTTGCAATAGCTCTTGTTAGAGTTGAAAACCCTGAAGTTCCTGTAAGAGCAGGTCTGTGAAATATAACTACAACTTCTGAAGCGTGCACACTGGTGTGCATCTGTGTATGTCAGGGCTTTTTGTGGTTGAGAGAACCACAAGTGTTGCTGAAATAACAGTTTCCCAATTCAGGAACCCTGCTCTTTAAAACGTCACTTTCAGCACCAGTACAAGCAATTCTACAATGTTAAACGGCGGATGAGTTTCATCAAGTGAGCGATTATTAGTCACTGTGAACACACCACAGCACAGCACACAATGCACCACAATAAAATGTGACCTCTGCATTTGACCCCTCCACAAAGGAGCTGCCTTTTTTGCCAGCACCTGAGGGGCAGTGCTTGGGGACAGTACCCTGAGCATGAGTACCTCAGTGGTACTTCAATGGGGCAGTTGGTGGCGTAACAGTAGGGTGTTCGCCCCGTGATCAGAAGGTCGGAAGTTTGAATCCAGGGCCGGTAAAGTTGCCACTGAGGCACCTATGAGCAAGGTACCGTCCCCAAGCACTGCTCCCCGGGCGCTTGTTAGCTGCCCACGGCTCCTTCCCGGATGGGTCAAATGCAGGGGTCACATTTCGTTGTGGTGCACTGTGCGCTGTGCTGTGATCACAATGATAATCACTCACTTTTCACTTTTAACAGGCCGGTGACATTTCTGATCATGGAGTCAACTCCCTAACTGTTACATGTGTCATGTATTACTTGCCCCTATCAAGTGTGCAAATCTGTTCAGAAAACAGGTTGTATATTTAGGAACCGATGATTTGAGGGACAATCAGGTCCTCGCAACTAGAGTTGCACCGATCTGATACGTGGATCCGATAATGACTCCAAAAAGTGGGTATCAGTGGCACTGGGCCGATCTATGGAGCCGACCTGTAAATTTTAGGTTGTTCTATTTTGCGTTACTGGGGTAAAGTTGGTTTATTGTTCGACATTTGCACTAATTTCTACATATTGATGACGACAATGAATAGAACAAGCAACGCAACACGCTACAAACCCAAAAACAAATCACGCAATTATACCGTTTCATTTCTTTAACAACACCAGCCCTCACTCGCAATCTCTGTGTTCCTAATGGTTTTCGCGCTGCATATTTAGGAACCGTCAGAAAATTACAGAAAAAGTTGGATCTGTGCATCTCAACTTGCAACCTCAAAAAGCCCTGACGCACACATACACAGACGCACACCACCGCACACACTCCAGAACTAGTGTTGTAATGACATTTCACAGACCAGAGTTCAAACAAGAGCCACGGCTAAAGGACTAGAAGTGCACATGAGCAAAACTCTGCAAGGGTCAAATTCGCAACATTACATTGGTGGAAATATCTGAAATGAAGACATCTGCATTATCCTGGAAATCAAAGATGTGCAAATGATCACCATGATGCTAAATTTGGCATGTTCAAGACAGAGGAGTTCTTACTGAGGTCCGGGTCTCGAGGGGCATCAAGCAAATGTAGGCACACCAGAGGAGCACGGACATTTCTTATATTAATTGATTTGGAGTTATTCAATAATGAAAATAATTACTACCCAACCTGAACGTATTTTGAATAAAATAACCTATGATATGCACCGTTTTGTAACATCATCAAGATAATATTTCAATATTATAAAGTCCTAAACAGGGCAATACAGTACTTTGGGAATCCTATGGAAAATCCTGCTGTTAAATCATTTACAAGCTCAGATGTGCACATCCCAAACATTCCTGATGATGCAAGACCACAATGATGACACAAGGCAATTCCATAATAATTAAGACCCCTGTGATCACCACAAACACGCCTATATGGGGATTCTCCCCCTAGGTCGAGCTGCTCCAGCGTTCTGCGCCGCACGAGCGCAATCCTCGGCTAACAACTCTGCAGAACAGCCTCACTGACGCCTGGAGGCTTTTTCACACAGTGAGTACAATATCACTAAGGACCCACACACGCTTTATTCACCGTGGAATCATTTGTTTCGGAAGAGGATGTAATGAAGGCAACACAGATGAAGGGAAATTTCTGCTGGTGAGGCACAGCTCTAAATATTCTAAATGACAATGTTATGTAATTGCACCCAATTATGTTTCAACGTGAGGCTAATTTGTATCCCGGCTCTGGTGCGGCTCAGCACGCTGCAGAACAGTTTGAATTCAAGGCATCATTTGGGAGGCCAAGAGCAGACTTTGAAACCTTATATACTTTTTAATTAATATACAGAGAGACGGAAAAATGAACCCTGACCACATACAGATGGCCCCCCGAGTTACGAAATGTATGTTTCGTGTGGTTAGCAAACATAACAGGGTATGTGGTATGATACGTTATGCATGCATGCATGCATGTATGTAGTGCTCGAGTTCAGTTGTCTTGGTGTTGCAGCACATATTTTTTGTGATTCTGGTGTTTCAACGCCCAATTTTAGTGAAAAAAAGCATGTCCACATACATCTCCTGTGGGTAGTATGTCTCAAATAACAATATTTTCAAGTTACGATGGGGTCATCGGAACACATCACCATCGTAAGTTGGGGACCACCTGTATGATGAGATATTAAGTGTAAAAAATACTATACTTACACGTTAAAAGCTAAATGGTAAATTATGTCTTTTTGCGCTTAGAATCTGTTTATTTCACTCTAAAGTTTTGATGGCCACAGCAGCAGCAACGTTATACATGTACACAAGCTCCAGGTGCTGTCCTGGAGGCAACAACATGGCAAAACCAATTTCTGGAAGGTAGAATTAGACAGAGCCTCCAAGATTTTGCGATGTTCACAATTATTAACGCAAATTCAGCCAATTCCCTAAATTCATCGCGACCTAGCAATTTTCACTAATTACCTCGTTTGTCATTTCCCCAAAAATGGTTGAGTCATACGTCAGCGAGCTCACTTCTTTGTTGCGTTTGGAAGACACAGGAAACGTGATAAAAACGCCTAAGATTTAACTTCAAAAATAACTAAATGGTTAAAGGTTACCACAAATAACAGTGGTTTTGCCAGCCAGTCAGTCATTATCGGAATCGCTTAATCCCTTTTAGGGTCATGGGGACTGGAGCCTATCCCGGGCATTTCTTCATGTAGGGAATGCCAAAAAATTTCTGAATTAACAACTATTGGTATAATTAAGTTAAAGGAACAACACAGTAACATTTATAAGCTAAAGGACCAGTATATCTTACTCTCTATTATAGGAAATAAATTTAGTTATTGTTGAAATGAAAATAAAATGATCAATTATATTTTTAAAGGCCCAGATTAATCAACCGATTTCTAAAAGTCAACCGACTGACAGAAAAACAGTCATTAATGCCAGCTGTAGTGGATTTGTTAATTTGGTAGGTGTCTGTTTAAGAAGTCACAAGCATGAAAATGTTGGACCTCTTCCTTAATCAATCTGTCCACATCGGGCCCTCATATCCACTCCACTCCTCAAACAGCATAAAGCATCTTTACTTAGTTTTCATGCCTCTTTAAGCTGGCTCACGAGTCTCTTTTGCTGGCCAAGCTGGTACAAGCAGCTTAAAGGGGTTGGAGAAAAACACTCAAGCTGGTCACAAGTAAAACGGATCTTTAAGAACCAGCTTAATCATGTGACCAAGACATAGTTGTACTCGACTGGTTACATTTCAGTCAGCCAATCAGCATACTTTGTGTGTGCAGTGAGCCTGAACGGGCGGTTGTCTGGGCCAGAACCCCACTCCCTGCACTACTGTGATTTTGCTGTAATGTGTCCGACTCAGCAGGGGGAAAGGATCTTTAATTAGCTGTGTTAGCGGAATAAAGTGTGTTTAATCAAGAAAAACAAAAACATACAGGGACGAGGTCAGGGCCTGTGAGAACTGCCGTCCCAGGACTGTTCTGCATCACAGTAATGGAGCGTAAACAGAGTCGTCCCAGAGCTGTAATGTAGCACTTTTACACTCTCTTCAGCACAAGCAGGAAGGAGAGGTGAGCAGACTGCTGTCACTTGCTCCAGCGCTCTCAAGAAATATGTGTGTGCGTGTAAGTGGGTAAATGTGGGTGTATGGATTTTTGTACATACAGTAGTCAGACCGGTGTGTGTGGGTGTACAGAGTAGGTGTGGACCAATTATCAGCACTGTCAGCGTTTTTATGGCTACTGGCTTTTTTTAACCAGTAGGCAAATAAAATAAATAATATTTAAAATGTACTACTTTTGGTCTTATGCAAGTGATCACTCTTTGATCAAGAGGAAAGTTCCACACACCACACGATCTGATTTTAGACATCACAAGTTCAGCAATGAAACCTTCACATTTTGACTGAGAAGCAGGGAGTTCCCTACACTTTTTGTATTAAGAGCATTTAAAAATATTTTTGTGTTGGAATATCTGTTATTCTAAATTTTGACACCAATTTCACTTCATATCAGACAAAATGAGCTCGGTCAACCCCCCGTGCAGATGCCTGTGCAGACAGTAGTCAGTTGGTGTGAGCATGTGTTGTATGTACCCTGTGTTACAGGTTATTAAAACAGAAAATGCAATTTGAGAATATTACAAAAATAGACAGTGTGGGTGTCTTACCATAATTGTCCTGTGTAAAAGGATGTTGGTAATGTTAAACTACAACTATATTTAAGACATTTAATAGAGCAGCTTCCATTTTCTATTTAAAAGGTATTTCTAGCGAGACATTTTTATCACTATTTAGTTCCACATTGATATAAAAATAAACCTCAGCACGTATGTGTGTGTTCACACATTTTCTGTGGAAGTTGAATAGCTCATGCTGACTTATTGACCACTTGTTTCTTTTATATCACAAACCTCTAACAAGTACCTAGCTTGCAAGAAATTGCAAAAGAAACCACATCCCATGACAACATGTGTCACTATGTCAGTAATTGCGTGGTGATAAAGGAGAAGAGAAGAAACATGGAAAACAAGGAGATTCTTGTTTGTCTTTGATCGTGTGTCCAGTTTTAAATGATTAACATCCGTTAATGACGCTGTGGGTGGTTTTGAGTGTGCTGATGGGAAAACACTTGGTATTTCTTATGCATCACATGACCAACAGCCAATCAGCTAATAGCATTTCCCTTGTGTTTTCTCTGCCCCAACCTGTGCCCAACATGACCTGTTCCATTGGGGCCCTGAATAATTCAAAAGGAGATCCATGACTGTTTAATGTGTGTTTGTGTGTGAGAAAAGGGAGAGAGTGTGTGTACGAGAGAGAGAGCGAGAAAGAAAGAGAGACTGAAACCAAGAGGAAGCAGAAACAGCGAGAGGAGTAGAAGCGCTTTGCCCGACATGTGGCCTCCCTGATAAGTCATCACTCTGTGACCTAATCACTTCTGGGATGTTCATCTGATTCCTCAGCGCTGTTGTTTCAGTGCCAAAGTGAAACAGATTTTATAACAAAGGGCTTTTACAAAACAGAGATGCTGATTGCAGTCACCTACGGGAAGATTTGGCCTAGTATTATTTTTGGAGAATCAGTAATGGTATCTCAAAATATCACCATCAATATGCCGTGATGCTAGTAAACCAGAAAGCATAAAACAGTAAAATGCCAGTGTAAAACATGAGTGTGAGAGACATGCACAAGTCTGAAACAAAAATGGTTATGGTATGCAAGACATCAAATACTCCAACACCAATGTCTTGTTTCTCTCCCAGCCTTAAAATAACTGTAAAAGCGACGGAGAACTAACCCAGCCGCCCCCGTTTTTCTGAGCTGTCCCTGGCACCGGATTTATGACTGCGTGCACAAAGATCCCTGCATTCATCATGTTTACTGACATTAATAATGTGGAAAAACTCCACGTGAGATATGCCACAAACCAAAGTCTGACTGCGTTCAGTCTGGTCCTGGTCCTGGGCTGATGCTGAAATGTTCCATATACCCTATGTAGTGCACTAAATATCCACTTATTTCTAATGAGGTGCATTATATAGTTAATAGTCTAAATTCGACAGTAATTGCACGTCTTAGAACATAGAACAGCTTATAGCCAGTATTTTCAAACACACCAGAACTGGCAGTGGTTTACTACTGATCAGATCAGGATCGAGTCCTTTAAAATGGTACCGTTCCAGGCTGTATCTAGTGCACTACATAGAGTGTAAAGAGGAAGGCTTTATGTAGTGCACAACATAGGTGGTGAAAAATAAATATTGCAGTGAATCACATAGGGTGTGAAGAGGAGGGCTCCATGTTGTGTCACCATGTAGTGCACTACACATGGTGTAAAGAGGACAGCTGTGTGAACTGCACTACATAGAGAATAAAGAGGAAGGTTGTATGTAGTGCACTGCATAGAGTGTGAAGAGAAAGGCAGATTATATTGTCCTACATAGGGTGTGAAGAACAAGGCAGTATATAGCACCCTATGTAGTGCCCTGCCAATGGGTGTCTACTGCACTAGGTAGGGGAAAAGTAGGTGAAGCTAATACACCAACTGGGCAGTAAAGAGGAAGAATGTCCGCACTGCCCTACCTAGGGGGGAAAGACCAAAGGTTCACACTACATAGGGGTTAAAGAGGAAGGCTTAAATTTGTGCACTACATAGGGTGTATAGACGAAGGCTGTATGTAATGCACTACATAGGGTGTAGAGACCAAGGCTCTATCTAGTTCCCTACATAGGGAGTAAAGGGGAAGGATGTATGTAGTGCACTACACAAAAACCGTCTGAGACGCAGCTTCGCTTCTGCTCTCATTCTGCTCTCATACAACAACCCACATCCAAATTAAATCCGATAAATAACGTCGACGAGACGTCAATTAGACTCTTTACTTGCTAAAATAAAAGCATTCTGGTGTATATAAACTACAAACATACATGTCACTTTTACCCATTCAAGTGATGTCCAACGCGCGCTTAACAACGTCTTTTTCGGCAATTATACAATTCAAAATCTGTTTATTTTCTCAAAGTAAGAAAAAAAGGTGTAGCCATGGGGTCGCCAAGCTTTGCGTGACTGAGTGTGGCAACAAAAAGTTACTGATAAGATAAACGCTCGTAATTTGCGACTCATTTTTGTCATTTATGATTTTGCATCTTTAAGCCCATCGTAGCCGGTAATCACATATTAGTGCCTCAAAACTGACCGTCGTATTGTCTACTAACAACTTGCTAACTAGCCACCGAAGCCCCGAGACTCACGTCTGACAAACTTAAATTAGGATTATTAACGCATTTGTTTATTTCAGGTAATCGTTTTGGCGAAGCAGTCATTTATCAACTTGTGCGCATTTCTGTGTCATTAATTCTGTTAATTCCGTGTTGTAATATCGTATGCTGACTGGTCGGAAACAACGCCGTCACACTTTGTAACTCTTTTCCAACTATTAGCGTTCATGAATTCGGCATCAGTCAAAGCGAAGGGAAACAAAGTGTCCAACACATCGCGTTGAAATTGGGCTTACACAAAAATAATCCAAAAATGACTACGAGTGAAAATTCAGGCAATTTTAAAAACAAAATGAATTCATTTAGAAAGCGGTGAACTTTTTTTTTCTTTCCAATGGGCAAAGAGTCGGTACCTGGCTGCTGGCGTCCTGTGGCAGGTTCTTAATGAGGATTTTCCTCCTGTTGCTCAGCTCCCTGCGAGTTTTCTCCAGCCTCCTCTCGATCTCCTCCGCCTCCAGGTCGGGCAGCTCCCGCAGGATGGTGCTCTCCGACGTCGCGTCCTCGTCCTGTCGGCTTTCGGGACTGTCGGAGTCCGGGAAAGGTGAATTTCCCTGGTTTATTGCAGGCACTGTCGGCGGCGGGATGGAAGAAGCTGCCGCCATTTTGAAAGGCTCTGTGGAAAGTGAGCCGGAGCGGCGTTAGGTGGGCGTCGGGGCTTTTTATCGAGCTCATCCACAGAAGACTTAGAGAGCTAGAATAGTGCCTGTGATGTATAGTGTGTAGTACGATACAGTTCTGTCTAGATAAAGAAAGTATAATGTGGAGATGTAGCGCTACTGTTATTAGTATTGATTTGTTCTGTCAGAAGTATTAGTAAACTCCACAAAAACAAAGTAAATGGTTAATGAAACAGAGTAGTGTAGTATAGTGTAGCATTTGCATTTATGGCGTTCATCTAATGTGTAGATTGTTGTAGTAGTGTGTATTGTAAAAGAGAATTAGTAGTCACGTTAGTAGTATTATAACAAATATAGCGCAATCCAGTAAAATAAAAGAACTGGTTAATGACTGTGTATGTGGTCAGTTTGTTTGAGGATGAACTTTTATTGGCATAGAGCCTTTGAATAATGTGATATGTTTACTAGAATTGTTTATGCCAAAAGGTGCTTTAAAAGTGTCTTTATGGAATCTCGTTGGCACGGTGCCACCGAGGCAAATGATTCTTTAAAGTTGTTTTTAAACAAATGTTTATAGAATCGAAATGGTTTAATTATTGCTTTATTATAAAGAATCCACACCTTTGCTTTGTGTAGTGTGGGACGTGGGTTCGTCTTGACGCGTCTCTCCATTCTAGTACAGTTGGCGACCTCCACTGATAGAAGTATGAAAAGTGCTGAGGGTTAAATAAACTCACAACAGTCCCCTACAATGGGGAGAGTCACACTCCGCATTACACACAAATCACATTTAGGACTACAGCAACAAAACAACCTAGATCTATGATTTCCATAGCAGCAGTGAACTCTAAGCATTTATCTCACACCTATGTGACTGAGTTTGACACGCGCCCTTGAAGGGTGATTCATCAGTTTTTAGACGAAGTGCGAAAATGGTTTTGCCGAAGTGAGATCACATACTGAATTTCTCTAAAACCTAAGCAATAGAAAAATCTTCCATTTGTTGAGCCGCCTCGGTGTGGGAATGAATGGTGGCGCCTGAAAGCGCCAGGCTGCCTCCCGTGGGTGTGCAGAGAGACTGGCAGACTATAAGCGCTAAATGCCATGCTTTGGCTCTCTCTCTCATAGGAGTCCTCAAGACGCACATGAATGAACGCTTTTAAATTCCAAGCAGCACATTTCAAAGCCATGTTTGGAGAGGACCGTATTTGGTTCTTAAATGAAAAATGAATCAAGAGCATGATATGTGACTTCCAGGACTTTGTGGAATATTGTAAAAATATTTGTAATAAAGACAAGGGAATGGATGGATGGCTGCAAACAGACTTATTTTAAAATGGGATATTAAAAACTTTGTAATCTGCAGAACTTCCGATCCATTCATAAATATAATGGGCGCTTCTTGTATATCTATCATGTAATCATATATATATATATATATATATATATATATATATATATATATATATATATATATATATATGTATGTATATATGTATGTATGTATATGTATATATGTCTAAACAATAAATTCAATACTTATGTATTTTCTATGATGTAAACAAGATGACTGCGCTTTAGCAATAAATTCTACAATAATCGGAAGCTTTTGTTTGTGCGCACTTTGGATCTGTGGGCAGACATTTGGCTCAAATCAGTAAATTGTGTGTAATGAGATCACTGCGGTGACCCCGAAGTGCTTGATGGAGGACAGGAGACTCTCCAGAATCGAACCGAGCCGAGAGAGATGCAGCTGAACGCGTGATTCAGCGCGAACTGAGTGGGAGGAAGAGACGCGGATATTTCAGATCCAGCGGGAACAAAGTGGCGTGTGGGCGCGGGCAAAACGCACACCTGGGACCGAGTGTGAGTGTGTGTGTTTATGTAAGGAGGTGATGCGATCCGAACCCTAAACTCTCCTGCAGCGTTGGCGGAGCGCGATCCCCAAACTCCGGGCCATTTATTCATGTATGCGTCTCTCTCCTCATTTGGCGCGCTCGACTCTGCTGCTGATCCGCGCTCTGTAAACATGAATTCAGCGGCGGGAACAACGACTAATTAAATCCGACCGTTCGCCCGTCCGGTGCATACAAATACAGCGCGGAATAAGCAGGAAAAATGTAAAATAAGGTGCGGAAATGAAGGAAACGGAGCCTCGAGTGTTACAGGAGTGAGCTGGAGTTTTGGCAGGCGAGAATATTCCAGTCTAATGGCTACTGACGGGCCAGAGAGTAGAAACTGCTCAGTATTCAGTCGAGGACGAACGGAAAGAGCGATAGAAGGAAAGACAAAAAAGATAGAAAGAAAAAAAAAGACAGAGAAAAAAGACAGATAAACAGACGGACAGATGGATCTATGTTCATACAGAGGAACGGACAAATAGACTGATATAGTTATGGTCAAACTAATTAGATCCCCATGGGAAACGAGACATTTGCCTACATTTATGTCCAATTTAGCATCATCTTTATCAAATAGTATATATTTTGCTGTATGACAGTGAAAGTGAGTGGTTATTTGTCATTGTGAACACAGCACAGCGCACAGTGCAACACAACCAAATCTGACCTCTGCATTTGACCCGTCTGTGAAGGAGCAGTGGGCAGCTGACATGAGCAGCGCCTGGGGACGGCACCTTGCTCATGAATACCTCAGTGATCGCTTTACTAGTCATTTGAGTCGGTACAACATAGTGTAAAATTGAAATTGAATTAAAATTGTGGAGGTCAAAAGTGTTAGACTCATCTTAATTTGTAAGAAAACATAACAGCAAATTGAAGTTTTCCAGTCAAACAACACTTGAATCCCATATGAATTGATTGGCTCAAACTCTAACAGATAGGCTGATCAGGGTTAGTGGTATTTCAAGGCAAGATCTGGAGGCATCACTTATTTGTAAACGTTTCATTATGCACAGAAATATGTATGGGTCCCAGAGAAAAGCCAATGGATGCTCATCTTAAGGGAATGATATATAGATGGCCATTTTTAAGCATTTCACTGTCAGGAACAGCTTTATGAGCATCAATACTGAGTGTCAGAATCAAACCTGGGCATGGCTGCAAGCCCAAGATATCAGAGGCTTGAGAGGAAAATAATCAGAGATACCAACAAGAACCCTTGGATCATTGTAAAGCCCACAGTCACTGAACTGGCCTTTTCTGTACTTGAAGTCCTAAAAAAAAACCTGTTGGGAAGGCTCTTCTTTGCAGTAAGCTTCATGGTCATTGGCCAAAGAAAACTGCCAAAGCTAGACTGAATTCTCTATTTGAAACAAAGGGATTGATTTTGGAAGTCTGTCCCTTGGTGTAGTGAGTCAAAACTGGAGCTGTTTGGCCACATGGACATAGCATTTGTTTGGCAAAGGAAGGGAGAAACCTTAAGCCATAAAAACACAGTCCCCACAGTTAAACATGGTGGGAATATAACGCTCTGGGGCCGTTTTTCTGCTTCAGGCACTGGAAAGCGTGTCTGAGACCATGAAATAATGGAAAAAAAAGATTACTCTGACATTTTAAAGGATAATTCAAAGAATCAGCTGCCTGCCTGGGTTGTCGCTGGGCTTTTCAGGAATATAGTGACCAAAAGCACACTCCAAAATAAAGCTCAAGGTTAAGGTCCATGCTCAAAAACCATCCAATTTATATGAGCCAGAGAATGATGTGTTCTAAGATCCCTCAGGAGTACACTATTGACTACTAAATTGTCAGTTAATAATTTTCTCCATGCTATTTTTTCCCATTCATTTCCCCTCATCTCAGTCTAGTTGAAATTATATCTTTTTCTTTTGAAAGCAATTCTTCAACACTAGTGAGTTTTCTTGGAATAATTCATAGCTTTGCTCAATTTCGGTAAGGGGGGGCGGCTAATAATTTTGACTGTATCTGTAGATAAATTTGATAAGCTAAATTGATAGATGGAGATGGAAGCACTTATGGATGGATGGATGGACAAAAAGACGAAAGGATCAACAGAGGAAGGCAATAATAGACTGATTAATCGATAGACAGACAAACAGAGTAATGGAGTGCTTATAGGATTTTTGGTCTACTGCAACCTACAGGAGCTGTAGCACAACAGATAAAGAAAGAGAGACAGTCACAAAACCAACAGCAAAACCCCATCTTTTAGCCACGAACCAGGTCTGTCTTCTCAGTAACCTAACGTGCTGCAATCAGAAGATTGGACATTAATACAGTTATGCCTAAACCCCTCGACAGGGTAAGAACTCTCTGCTTCAATCACATTCTGGCAGTGAGTCATAGCTCATTAGGTTTAATACTTAGCACAGTACAGTATATGCTGGAAATGTTGCTCTTTGACACATTCTGTGCATTGTATAACTATTCTAGAATCTACATAAAAAGAAGTCTGCTTTGGTCTGCTCCAGCCTGTACAAGTGAGATGTACAGCTTATGTAGTGTATTGCAACTCTTGTCTCAATCTCAATATTCAATGCACTCACACTAGTTTGTATTGATCTAGGGAATACATATTTATAACAAACACATCTTGCAATAATATTCTTATCTATCCTTCCTTTTTCACTGACCTTTATTTATTACTTAATCCTTATTGGCGTGTTTCTATCGATCTTGTAGCAAATATCAAGACAAATCCCGTGTAAGTATGACCTTACTTCAGTAAAATTGATTAAATCACCAAGATTTTACCCCAGCGTTTCAGAGAGCCTGAGGGTGTGAGGGGTGTGTAAGCTGAACTCACCGGCTGCAGTTATTAACAATTTAAGGAAAAGCTGGTAGTTATGGGACATGTGAATAGAATATTTTGGTGGTTCTGCTTGAAGTGGATCCACTCTCTTCGCTCCCTTCAAGCAACACTAAGCAGAGCTGGTTTTATACAGAAATAATAAACAGAGATTTCTAGCACAAGTAATATGTGCAACAGAACAGCTATCCGGACTAATTGCAAAAGTCTTAAGATAAAAACATTTGAACCACAGAAATCATCAAAACCCAGCTATGGCCATAAAGTGGGTATATTTTTGACCAGGCTGTCACAAATGTAACAGCAATTCATGTCTCCACCGCCTTATTATGAATCATAACTGTGATATGTCTAAAATGTATAGTCTGAATAATAACAGTCATTCTATACGTATAAAAATGACAAATGTATGACTTTAAAAATCTTCTTTTCCGGCTGCAGGCCATCCTACATGTCCAAAAGCAGGGTTTTGATGGAAATTACCATGTCTTTTTCCCCACCTACACAAGCACGCAAATGCTGACCAATCTTATTCTGTAAGAGGTATAATAACATTCTCAAGGTGGCATGCGAAGTGTCCCAATCATCCACCTGCAGGGGGGAAAAGAAAGTTTAATAAAAGAGAAGAAACTGGTTGGCGCACCGCCACTTTGGTGATCAAACCATCAGGTTAATCACAACCCAGACAGTAACAAACTTTGGCCTTGTGTTGCAAATAAAAAGACTAAACAGACTAATTGGGATTATTTCACATCATATACATTTTTGGCTTCACAAATGCAACACTTTACATATTTGGCTCCACAGTTCCACTCGCGTTTATCATATCAGTGGAGTGTAATGATGAAGCCAATTATTGTAGCAATCAACAAAAGGCAAACAGGCTAACCTTTGAGGCAGCATTAATAATGATGCCAAAATGATTGGCATCATTACAACAGGAAGGAAAAAAGAGAAAATGTATTTGCTTATGACACTGAACACAGTTTCCATCATTTCGGTAGCAGGAAACCTTGCACTGGGAATTTCCCTCTCTTCACATTTCAAGAGGATTAAAAAGAGAGAGAGCAGCGTGGTCAAATATCTAACAGCTCATGTGAGACGTCAGAAAGTGCTTTTAAATACATCTGTCCATATTCATCATGCTTCTGAGCAACAAGTTGCATCTAAACAAAACTAGAAAGCCCAACGCTTAGAAGCTCGGATTTTATCTGAGAATGAGCGCGTCTCCAAACAGCATGTCTCTAAAGTACTTACTGTAATTAGTTAACGTATTTATACAGCACTAATACATTGGAATGAATCAGGAACGGCAAATTTTTGGCCAGTCCTTTGGAAATTAAGGTGCACTAAAGTTGTCTAATCACTGCTCCATTAGAGATGTTAAATGGTCAGATGTTTTCTCATGCAATCTCTATGGGCTATTATTTTCACATTGCAATTATCTTCATTTCACGTCTTTGTCTTATTACGTAATTAACAGAAAGTCAAGAAGAAAATGGACCTACCTTCAGCTCACGAAGCAAACTGATATTCCTTACACAAGATCATTACAAAATGGTTAATTTATCCCTCTAATGAACTACAACCTACTAATTAACTAGCTAAACATCTGCCACAGAAGGTCAAGACTTCTCCTCTCATTTCTTTATTGCTCAATTGCACATGACTTACCCGTGATCTCATTACCGCAAGGCAAATTATGACACTTATTTTCAAACTAATAAACAAATGCACATGTTAATTATCCCTTCTTGAGTCCAGGATGATATTTACTGAGATTTTGCTGCCACAGTATAAAAAGGAAATGCTCTCAGCTCCTGTGAAATGTTCAAGCATCAAGAATAGACAAGACAGAGTTTGAGGAGTGAAGTCATTTATAGCTACTTTGTTAAAGTTCTGATGTATATACATGGTATATTATTTCAATCTGAAAACAATAAGCGTAGTCCCTCATATAAGCACAGAGCCGCTGTGGAGCAGACGGCCGCCGGTCCGACACAAGTGCAAGTGGATTCAGAAGGAGTTTAACAGCTTTTCCGTCAGGGAAAATATGACGTTCATTCATCATTCTATCAATACTGAATTATGCGTTAAAAAACAACGTGATAAGAAGCTCCAAAGGTCCATCTGTGCGCATCCCCACACACACACACACACAGAGTTAATATCGCAACACTCACATTCACTTGTAACAAAAAATGGTCGGACAGAGTTGGATTGGTATAGTGATAAGCACACACTCACATAGGCTCATGCACCCATGCACACACATGCACGCACCCACGGACACTCACTCACTCATGCATGTGCGCACGCACACACACGTACACACACAGACGTGCTCGTACACACACATTCACATTTGTGTATACACACCCAGACTCTCACTCATATGCATGCACAGAGACATATATGTGCGCACACACACACACACACAAACTCTGTTATGCATCTGTGTACACTCTCGTGCACAAATGCATGCACTCACACGCTCCTTCATGCACGTGCGTGCGTGCGTGCGCGCACCCATACACACACCCCCACTTAAAAGCAGTTTGTCATGAGGTCACTGTTAAAAGTCTGAAAGACACATCCTGGTTGTGGCTGAGTCGGGGGATGAAACTGGCGAGACGCTGACTGAGGCGCTGGTCCTCATCACACAGCCTCGGCACAGTCCCTTCCTCACCCGCACCGTCACTAACGAGCTCGGGACACTGAGTCCAAGCAGAGCAACGCTCCCTAAATACAGCACGCTTCTGCCTGCGCTCACAGATGGCCCCAGCCTTCGTTCTGCCTTTCTCACTCTCTCCGTTTCTCACACTCTCCCTCCCTCTTTGATGTTGGGAGCAGTCAGTCAAGACCGTGCTGATTTGAAATTCCTCTCTTCTCTACAGAGAACTGGCAAATTAAAGCGTGCGTCTCGAATGTGCAGAGCACCTCGCTATTTGCTGCTGTTCTGCAGTCCGGCCTGGGAAAAAGCGAGTACACTGACCAAATCGGTCAGTCCAGAAATGTGTCTTCCTAGTTCGCGTAATTTTTTCTCCATGTATTCAGTTAAATAAATAGTAGAAAAATAATCCTCTCGTCTTCATTTTGTTCTTTTTTGTTTCCTTAAAAAAATTGAGATGGTTTGTGGCACTTAGGACAAGTGCAAATCCACCCAGCCTCGACCTGGTAAGGGTTAAAAAAAAATTAAAATAAAATAAAAGGGGCGGCTGAGAGGGTCGCCGGGGGCGACAGGGGGTCTCAGTAAACCCCGAGCGTACCACCGGCCGAATCACATCAGAGAGAATCTTCTCCCCAGGCGGGATCGGGCCGGCTGCTTTGTTCTTTGAGGGCTGAAAGTGGGAGGATGAAGGAAGTGGCATTAAACGAGGGATGGAGGGCGGGAGGGAGGGAGGGCCGGGTCGGTGACCCTCAGCACTCAGCGTCGACGCTGTGGACGGTGACTGCGGCCTGCAGGTGGTGTGTGTGTGCATGCAGCGGGTGGTGCGAGTGTGTGTGGCGGTAGGGGGGGAACTTGTGGCTGAGCAGCGCGGCGGTCTGCGGAGGCGTGTCCATGTCCAGGTCCTCGTCGTGGTTGCCCACGTCCACGCCGGCCGACAGAGGCTCGTTGTTGCAGGGCGGGTTCTCGCTGTCCTCCTGAGGACTCATGGTGCTGTAGCCTGCACACCCACGCCAACACAAAGAATCATTAGTATGGCGGTCGTTTTTTACTCAGGTGAAAATGAAAACATTGCAACAAATAATTATGTTCGAGGGCAAAACTTTTTGCTATAGAATGAGAGAATGCAGAAAAACAAAGCAGTGTAAATAATAATAAGTGAATTCAAGTGATTTTAAAGTGAGTGTTTGTCACTGTGGAAACACCGCAGCAGAGCACAGCACACAGCGTACCACAACGAAATGTGACCTCTGCATTTGACCCATCCATTGGGGAGCAATGCTTGGGGACGGTACCTTGCTCATGAGTTACCGGCCTGGGATTCGGTGACCTTTCGATCAAGGGACAGACTCTCTAACCGTTACACTGCCAACTGCCCTTAATGTAACGTAAATAAATAAAAAGCGCTATAAAGGCAATGTCATGTTGATACTGTACTTATTGTTGTTAACAAAGTAAAGCTAATAGGAATTATTAGGATCAAAGCAGCTTCACGCTGCAGGAACTCAGCCTGGATCTAGTTTTGGAAGCGTTTTGTCCCTGCACCACGGTACTTTTTAACCAGGAACAGGGTTATTCTGCACATTCAAGCAACTGTACACAACAGATGTGTAGACCTGGACAGATGGATAGATGGACGGATAGATAGATATAGATAGAAAGACACAGGGGAGTGGATGGACAGATAGACGGACGAATAGATAAACAGATAGACAGATAGATGGATAGATAGATGGATGGATGGATGGATGGATACAAAGAAAGATGGACGGATAGATAGACAGACAGATAGATAGATAGACAGATGGATAGATAGATGGAAAGACGGATGGATGGATGGATGGATGGATGGATGGATAAATAGATGGATAGATAGATGGAAAGATAGATAGATGGATATATGGATGGATGGATGGATGAACGGACAGATAGATAGATAGATAGATAGATAGATAGATAGATAGATAGATGGACAGATGGATGGATGGATAGATAGATGGACAGATAGAGAGATAGATAGATGGATGGACGGATAGAGAGATAGATGGATTGATGGATGGATGGACGGATAGATAGACAGATAGATGGACGGACGGACGGACAGACAGACAGACAGACAGACAGACAGACAGACAGACAGATAGATGGATAGATGGATAGATGGATGGATGGATGGATGGACGGATAGATAGATAGATGACTGGATGGATGGATTGACGGACGGACGGACGGACGGACGGACAGACAGACAGACAGACAGACAGACAGATAGATGGATGGATGGACGGATGGACGGATGGACGGAAAGATAGATGGATGGATGGAAAGATAGATAGATGGATGGATGGATGGACGGAAAGATAGGTGGATGGATGGATGGATAGAGGGATGGATGGATGGACAGATAGCATCTCCATCCATAAATCCATCCATCTATCTATCTATTCATCCATCCATGGATTTATGAACAGACAGACGTATAGATCGATGGGTGTATGGACGGATGGACAGACAGACAGACAGACAGAGCGAAAGAAAAAGATTTCTTGACTGTCCAGTATAATAAATACTACAGATTGAGAGGTTTGGGTGTGACTGTACAAAATAAAGGTTAACCATTTACACAGCAGCAGCACTTTAACTCCGTATCAGTAGAAACAGTAAACGTAGGAGTAAAAATTGTATGTAAAAACACACCATCCACATGCTGTTTTGCACACAGAAACAAAGATGACCACATACACAATGAACACTGCATAAACGTTCCCCCTGAGCAGTGTGAAAACAAGACACACACGTAACCCCACACTATACGGCCCAAAAAGCTAGACCCAGAACCCAGACTGCTGGACTCTGGCACAAAAGTACTTTATGTTAGCATACCTAGGAGTACCAAGCAGCTAGGTAAAAACTGGACGCTGGCAGAGCGTCCCTAGCTGTCCTCCGACTACACCTCTCTTTCCTTTCTTTTTCCACCTCAGCTGGAGTATGGAAGTCCCCGACACATTTGGCATGCACTTAAAGTCACCTTCACTTCAGGCTAACTTGTGTTGACAGCCGAGTATTTTGAATACGTCGACATGCAAGGACTAAAAAAACCCGAACTTCAGCAGTGCCAGCGTCTTGGAAATCTTGGAAATCGTTGCAGACTGCGGGAAAACTTGCTGAATGCTCTTAAAGATTGACTGCATAATGAAGTGTGTGTTGGGAAATGTTCCTTCACTATTCGGACCCTCATTAATGTAATCATCCTCACAATCTCATCCATCTCCTCTAATACAGAACCGTGAGCGAACAGTGCTCATGTGAGGGGGGTGTGCGTCTGTGTGTGTGTGTGTGTGCGCAATGGGGGGATTCCCACAACCACCCTCTTCTAGTAAAATCCTTAAAGATAAAGGACGCCTCCCCTCCCTACACACTCAGGCTCGTGCCGTCTTTACTCTGAAGACTTTAAACAGTTTTAGCATGCGGGAGATTAAATAAAATCCAGGAGGTATTTTAGGGTTTAACGAACCAGTGGAGAATCTGGAAGCTGCTGTGAAATGTGTTGTCGCTGTAGTGAAGTGTGTGCTGTTCTGGGGAGGATTAGAGGTGACAGTGCGCAGGGGAGACAGATCCACACTCGGCTACTAAGCTGCCTGCCGTCTCCCCGATGACGGAAATTCGGAATTTCAAATCTCACCCTGACTGCTCTCGTGGAAAAACACAGCCATCGCAGCACTTCCAACGCAAACGGAGCCAGAGATATTCCTAACTGCAAGAGTTCTCACCAACTTGTTTTCTACATGACAAACTCAAATGACTTTATCTCTAACAAAACATACCTTTAATAACTATAAATGTAAACATTACAGCTGAAGTTGTATGAACAATATGAATTGTCTTTTGACTTTTGTCATCACAACTGGCCAATTGCCCAACAAAGTTCTGAGTGACTTCTCTTCCGCCGTGACTTCACTATTCGGAACAGTAGCTCTGCCATAGTGGGAAACCTCTCCGTCTCCGGTTACTTTTTACACAAATGCTTCCAACAAATTACGCTTTACAGTAGATGTCTGCAGGAGCTCCCCCGCATCTCTGCATCTGATGTCCAGCACATCTGCAAGTCGTCAGCAACACCAGACAGCAGACTGGACAAATGTGCAGTATTTTGACTGGTTTACATCAATTAAGTAGTTTGTCACAATCAACCTTAACTAATCCGACTGTTTTTTTTTCCACCGTAAAAGTACATTTAAAGTGAGTGATTATTTGTCATTGTGAACACACCACAGCACAGCACACAGTGCACCACAACAAAATGTGACCTCTGCATTTAACAGCTAACATGAGCAGCGCCCAGAGAGCAGTGCTTGGAGACGGTACCTTGCTCATGAGTACCTCAGTGGTAACTTTACCGGCCCTGGATTCGAACCTGCGACCTTCAGACCACGGGGCGAACACCCTACCGTTACGCCACCAACTGCCCCATTTGAGCTAACATAAGTGTAGCAATACAGTAAGTTAACCTCATGGTTAGGCCACTGGTGCAGGTGGTCCGTGACATGCAGTGCCAATTCACTACTGAAACCACTTTTTAAAAATTGTTCCTTTTATTTCACTTTTCAAAACATTTCCAGATGATCTGGGCATCTTTATGAACGATTAATTTAACGCAAATATCTAAAAAGTAATACAAAAAAATACTCTATTAGCATACACTGCTTAGTCTGAGTGATGTTTCCTGGGACAGAAGCAGTTGAAAACCCCAGAATTATACCATAATGACATTGCTTGGAGATTTTCTGGCTACGGCATAAAAGTTCTAGTTAAAAAGAACATCGCGGCAGTAACTACGGCTGCCTGGTCTGTGTGGTAAAGGTAGAAGCAGAAAAACTGATGTCATGCTTTGTGCTGCATCGAGATATCGCATTGAATCGAATCGTGAGACCAGTAAAGGTTCCTAGCTCTAGTTTCTGACCAATGCCACCGATACCCGATCCAGCTGTTTGAGACGTCATCGGGCCGATATCCAAATCGTGTATCGAATCGTGCCATCTCTAATTGTTTTCCGGAGTGATTTACATCTCAGGGTAAGTCTCCCTGGAGCAATCACAGGTTAAGAGTGCTTTTAAGGCTCTCCTTGGATTTGAACCCACAATCTTACGGTAACCAAAGCAGAGCTTCGGACACACAGACCTCTACATCCCCCATCTACCACTACCAGCGGCATGATTGTTATTAAAATAATAATTAAAATATTCCTGCCCGTGTTCTGTGCTCATTTCAGCCTGAAACGCTGTCAGAACAGTGAGTGACGGTGTGAAAAGCTGATTCTCCAGGTGTATCACTGCAGTCTGTCCTCGAAAAAAGATATCAAAGCAAACCCTCAGACGGAAGCACATCTGAGCGAGAAGAGCAGGCTTTGGTCAGGGAGCTTCTTTAGAAGCCGACCGCCAGTCAGTAGCACAGCTGCAGGCGCACAACACAGTGTTGGAGGAGTGAGAGTGAGTCAGAGCAAGAAGCTTCAAGCCCCAAACACACATGTATGTTCTCTCACACACACACACACAGGCATCTTTTTGGGGTATTTTACTTAATTTTGCTGGTAAACACTGTGTTGCAGACGTCTAACCTCACTGCGCAAAAGAAGTCTCCGTTTTCAGTTCTTAAACAGAAGCTGAACATGTTGTGAAAAGTCTCAAAAGGTTTCACAATCTCAAATGTTTGTCTAGAATCGTCTGCTTCAGTAATTTTTACTGAAGAAGAAAAGTAAAAGAAATGAAAAATACATAAAGCAATGCTCAAAAGCAAAAAGCAAGGGAGAGAGAGTATGTGAGAGAAAGAGCATCATAAAGACCAGCTCAGAATGTGAGAGAGAGAGAGAAAGAGTGACTGAGTGAAAGAGTGGAGAGAAAGAGCAAAAGACAGCAAGAGAGAGCAAGTAAACGAGAGGGAATAAGAGAAAGCACAGAGAACGGCAAGAGAGCAAGAGGAAAAGTGAGAGAGAGAGAGAGAGAGAGAGAGAGAGAGACAGAGAGCAAAAGATCGATTCGCTTTTTCAAGCGACCCCTTGAGCAGGACGAGTGAGGAGGCGGTGGGAGTTGACCTTTGGCTCAGGCGTATAAATACACAGAAAAGTTTTGCTCTGTTCGCCTCTCACCCTCTCTATTACACATCCGCATCTTTTCCTCTGCCTCGTTCCCGTCTTCCCACCTCCTTGTGCAACGGAGTTGTGCTTTTTCTCCGCTGGCTGCACAATAAGAGGGGAGCAGGTCTGGCTGAACTCCGGCCTCTCCGTCAGCCGAACGGAACGGGAGCGGAAGCGGCGAGCTCCACAAACTGCCGGAGTTCAGGACGCGCGCCAGTCTGAGAGGTTTTTTTTAAATGGAAATGATTTTCTGGTGACACAGTGCCACGAGGGGTTGCAGCGTCCTCGGCTGGTTCCTTTATTGAAATGTATGAGGTCTTTTTGGACGCACAAAAACACAAACACACACACACAGAGCATAAAAAACAGGCTCACCGTGATCACTTTCGGTTCCTGATCTGCCCCAGTACCTCCGCCTGCGCTCGGGACTGTGTGTGTGTCTCTCGATGACGGCGGCAATGAAGCGTGTGTTACTGACTGGAGAGAGAGGGACAGACAGAACGGTGTGAACGTACAGACAAATGTGCAACACATGGTAGTCTTTCAGAAGAAAAATAAAACACGCCAAGCTGTTTTCATTTAAAAATTAAATGGTGTGTTCACTCATGTCCTTTCGTACCAAATTTACAGGAGCTAATTTATGGAAAGTAATCATAAAATGAACTTAATACGTCATCAGGAATCATGTTCATTCGAAATACTGATCTCGCTGACAAAACTAGTACAGCCAGAATATTCACATTTTATAATATTCGAATATTCGCGACCCACCGCTATCGGCCAATCACGAAGTCAGTAGCATTTCGGCATTTGGGTTGCCAGTTACCACTGATCTGCAGCTACAAGCATTCTGAATTACAAATGCCTGACGTTACTAAAACTAAAAGGCCTTGCTACGACTCTCAAAATGTTTTGACCAAAGCGGAAACAAGGCGAGGGTCAGCACAGGAGATGCGTCTGAAAGATGGAGACGGCTGAAAGCGGAGAGGAAACTGAAGACAGACACCGAAGTGGCCAATTTCCTCCTGGACAGGTAAGATTTAGCCAAGGTTGGTTAACTTGTATCACCACTAGACGTAAGGATGAATATTTCAAATATTTTCAACAGTTGAATAACGTTATTCATGTTGGATCATAGATTGTAGCCCACGTGCAGGTGGGTCATCAATCAGACTGAAACGTTGGTGAAACAAAAACGGTGACTTCTGATGGCTCACATCAGCATCGTGTTACGCTGAGACAGTGTGGTAACAGAGCAAACGTTAGCACGCTAATTATGGCAATACGAAAGGTAAACTTAGACACTAGATTGGCCAGATATGAGGATGCGGCAACCTTGAGTGTTTGGAATTTGACTGCAGTACCAGTTTTGGCCACAATCTTCCATACAGTTCCTTTAAGGAGAAAACTAGGATTGTGTCCATGCAATGTCTAGTTAAATAACATCAATTCCAAACAGGTGATTAACCACCATTAATTGCACAGTGGTGATGTTGGTCTAGTGGTTAGAACACTCGTCTCTGGACCAAGAGATTGTGGGTCGGCACTATCATCAGCGGGTCCCTGAGCAAGACCCTTCACCCCAGGTTGCTCCAGGGAAACTGTTTAATTTAATTAATTCAAAATGGTAAGCTGCTCCGGATAAGAGCGACTAATAAATGCCGTAACTGTACAAGCGTTGTATTTTTATTTGATTTCCAGCACTAGAGAAAACACACCAGGACCCAAAACAAACGTCTCTAAATAAACCGTTCGCCAAGAAAAAAACCTGATCAGTAGTTACGGGTGGCAATGAAGCCCGTGTGTGTGTGTGGGGAAAAGTGAGGCCAATGAGGAGAAACGGGCTCTTACTTATGCCTCTGTCCTCATGGCTGTCCTCGTCTCTCTCGTCCCGCTCGTTGTCCAGGTTAGACATTCGCACCGACATCTCTGCAGAAAGAAAAACCAGATGGGAGACGGCCTGTTAAAAGAAGAGCCGATCGGCCCGAAACGCGGTTCACATCGCGTTACAAATGAAACCCTCATTCCGTCCAAAGCCGCTCTTGTGAGACTAGCAAAACAGACAGTCATCCAGCGCAGTGACTGCTGCGGGGAATAATTCCTCTAACCAGCAGAAGCCCGGGGGACGCTTTAGGGACGCTAATGAAAGTCTATTCCGAGGCGTAGTGGGGCATTTCGGCTAATGGGAAGCACCAAACAAAGGTAAACTCTCACAGGAGAAAGAGAGAAAGAGAGAGAGATCTTGGCTATTTTCACACACCCTTTTTCTCTCGCCGGCTAATTCAATTAAGTCTATGGAAGCGAGTCGCAGCCGCCGCAGAATGAAAGTAAACACTTAACCACCGTCCCGAAATAGCCTTCGGTGGGCCGCGGGCTTCAAAAGCAAACACTGCAGAAAGAGAGGCTATTTTTCTCCCCTTTCAGCTACACGGAAAGGTATTCTTCAGACGCAGCAGCGAGCTGAGCTTATGCTGCGAGTAAAGGAGGCGGTCTTCAGCGTGGGAATGAGGGATTAGAACGAGTAATGACTTTAATTTCTCTCTTTCAGCCCGCACCGCTCTGCTAATCTGCCTTTATCATCTTATTAGCTGAAAGGGTCACTGGCTCTAATTTGAAGAGGTCATTGTGTTAAGGAGCCGGCTTTAGTTAATACAATCATCTCCAAGGCCAGACGGCTTTTTCCTTCATTTAAAGGGATCGGAGCAGGAGAGAAGGCGGTTTCGTAGGTAAGAGTGAGCTGTGAGTGGTGTCTTTTTTTTTTTTTTTTTACCTTTTCTGCTCTTCATCCCAAAATACAACGCTTCAGACATGCTGTACCATCAATACTCTGTACTTAAGCTGTCAAAACAGTAAAGGTGTGGGGCCCAGACCATCTACATAAGTGATATGATTATTCCTCAGGTTATGTTTAACTAGAATATGATGTGAAACGGGCTGGACTTCCTGTCACAGGGTAGACGCAGCATTCCATTAGAAAACATTTCACTCCAAACTAAGGGTGTGGATAAAAACTGATTCTTAGATGCATCGCGATGTGGGATTTGAACGATTCTGAACCGATTCAGGAATGTCAAACATCAATTTTCTGCATTTTAATTAGTCGTACTGTTGACAGAAAGTAAAGCAAATCAGCTCCAACGTAGAGAACGGTCGCGAAGAGTCGCGTGCGTAAAGACGAGATCTTACTCACAAACGTTCCACTGTGCACTCAGAATTTTGCCGCCAAAATAACGTCATATTCTCGCTATGTTGCTGTGTTCGAATCGCCTTGAGTTCCACTGCTCGTCTTTTGCTCCCCGAGTTTTTCTACTCATTTAGAGCCCGTTTCCTCCAAATGCGTTTTATGCGCCGAGAGCGGTCAAAACCTCACTCCAGACAGCTTTCTCGGCGCGCTCCTCAGCGCACGTTGCTAAGTGGTGTAAAGCGTCATCTGGCACTTCCGCATGCGTTCCTATTTCATGTAAACATTTTACCGTGTTCCTTTAAGATCAGTAGTTCAGCCGACATAAAGATTATCTTTACAACGGAGAGAAATCGCATCTTGGCATGAGCAGCAGCGTTTGAACTACATTCATGTCTTCGAGACATTGGGTGAGATTTCTATGCCCCGCTTCTTCCTCAATTTTGATTTGCTAGCAAGAGAGAAGTGACATAAACAAGCGCAGTGCTGTTCTAAAAGATGAATGGATTTCAACTTAAAGTGCTCTGCGGTAAAACAGTCTCCACCTGCATTTTTGTTTTTTTTCAACTGAAGGTGCTCAGTGCTCTTAACGCTAAAGCTCAAAGGACTGGTATTAAAAATAGGCACTGCCAGCGCAAAAAACATGTTTGGAGGACACAGGCCCTTAATTCACCCTTTTACCGTGTTTTGCAACCACATAAATTCTGCAGTTTAAGCAAAATGAGCTGGAGGCCTTTCAAAAAATACCAAAAGACCAGATCACGTCACTGAAACAAATCACCGAAGCAAAGACGTGAAGTCTTTGAGGGCTTAAATGGTTAGGTATGTGAGCAATTTATTATACAAGGGAATAAACCCCTCAGCTGCATTTTTGAAATGATTTGAGATGTTTAGTTTGCTTTAGACTGAAAAAGACGTTTTACACATTCAAGGCCAGTGACGGGAATAACGGCGTTAAAATAACTCCGTTATAAAAATCATTCTACTATTACATACATAGTAATGACCAAATCTACAATGACATATTAAATCTGATAGGTGTCTTGTCTCACAGCGATATTAGAATAGTGTAGATTTGTGTACAATGTTTTCTGTTAAAAATGTATTATTTTATTTATATTTACTTTTATTGATTTTAAGTGTCTATTTCATTAATTACACATATTTAATAGTCAGTGTTATTACAAATAATTGAACATACAGCTAAATTTCCATCAAAGGGGGGATGGGGATCCACATGTTTGACATATCTGAACATTTTTTAAACATGTAATGCGTAAGTTACTTTCCCTGGTAACTAGTTACTTTTACAATGCTGTAACTCAGTTACTTTTTGGAAGCATTAACTAGTAACTATAACTGATTTTTTAAAATACTGTTCAAGGCACATTTAAAGCAGATTTTATGCTCTTTCAGCTATTTTCTCTGAAAAAGAACAGCAGTCAAACGTGGTTAACACGTAGATGTACATTTGGTACATGAGGCAGTTTCTGGTTAAAATGTTCCTCGTATGAAGGTCCAACACTTCCTTCATCTCTCTAGCTGAAAGCAGCTTTCAGGGGAAGGAGATTTACTCAAACTGATCGCCTGTTTAACTGCACTTCTATAAACACCAGCAAAAGGAAAGAAGACCGGAGTTAAAGCTTCTCTTTTTTCTCTTTCTCACGCATCAAACTGTTTTATCCCTTTTTTGCTGTTGGATTCCATTCTATTCTCAAAAGGGCACTGCTAGTCACATCCGCCTTCACTCGCTCATTTCTCCCTTTAGCTACATTCTTGAAATATCCTGATTCAGTTTCATAACATTTTGCCTTTTTCTTGGAACGGAAGTGAATAATACTTTGATCCCAGCGCCCCTTTTACAACACTTGTTTTTCCATTTTTTTGAATACAAGTATTTCTTTGAGAACAGCCTTGAAAAACCCTGTGGTGAACTCTGAGCCATGGCTCAGAGCGGTGTATTTGTGTGTGTGTGTGTGTGTGTGTGTGTACGTGTGGGCTGATTTCCGTGTTCCGGCCTGCACTCTGGAGCCTGGACCCTGCTCACACTCACCCTGCACGGCCAGAGGGGACATGTGCTGATGGCTGCGCCGGTGGATCTGGTGTCTGTAGGCGTACACAGCCAACACCAGCACCATGATGCAGCCCATGATGCCTCCCGCCACTGGCCCCACAGGGGCGCTCTTTATCATGTTCAGAGATGCCACCTCTTCATCTGCACCAGAACAGGGAGAAGACATGAATGAGGTTAGAAAACAGGAAAGAGTGATGGAGGAAGCCATCTGTATGTTACATAAAAACTAGAGATGGGTCGATACCACTTTTTTTTATGTCCGATACCGATATTGTAAATTTGGATATCTGCCGATACCAATACAAATCCAATACAGTCACAGTTTTTATTTAAACATAAAATATTGCTTTAAAATGTCTGAATACATGAGGAAATGCTTGATTTAAATACTGTTTTCCTAACTAAAACAATGTAATAATTACACACACACACACACGTGTACATGCTAAATTATTTGTTCTCAAAAAATGTTCGTTTAGACATATAAATATTTCTTATATTATAACATTATAAAATTGAAAAAAAATTTATCAACTGAAAATGGAATACTGAAGTTTGTCATTTTGAACCAATGTGGCCTATAAAATGAGCTGCAGAGAACTACATTTCCCACAATCCTCTGCGCACGCCCCGGAGCCGCATAACAATGATGCGCTGGGTGCGCGTTCCAGAACAAACGAGGGAAAATCTATGAGAAAATCTAAATAAATGGTAGAACGCTGGTTGTTGTGGTTATTTATCAGCTAAAATATGGTTTGTGTCTGTAATAAAGGGCACATTTTGACCGAAAGTTTGATTCTAGAAAAATTACCTGGAATAGAGGAATTATTCGAGTTATTGGAACAATCGTTTCAGCTCTACTTTACCGCAGTGCCACTTCACATGCATAACGAATTGAGCGTGCACGCATTTACAGATCGGCTCCGCAGAACGGCCCAATGCCACCGATATCCGATCCAGCTGTTTGAGCCGTTATCGGACCGACACTGATCCACATATCAGATCGGTTCCATCTCTAATAAAAACACAGTCGTATTGTAAAAATCCTTAAAATATGGGGCGGTGGTGGCTTAGTGGTCCAAGTGACTAAAATTGGAGGCCATGAGATTGGGGGGTTTAAATCCCTGGAGCCATCATTAGGCCCCTGAGGCAGACCCTCAAGCCCAAGTCACTACAGTGAAACTATTACTGTAATTAGGAAATGGAAGTCACTCTGGATAAGATTGTTTATTAAATGCACTAACTATAAATACAAAATATTCAAGGCATCAACTCCTTGAATCTCTGAGTTACTCATTATGAAAGAGTTGGGCTGGGGACGCTGACATGTTTACATCTGATTTATCTGGAAACTAACATGGTGACTAATTAGGCAAATTAATTACACGACCAAGATTGGCCCATACAGTTGGGCAGTTGGTAGTGTAACAGTTAAGATGTTCGCCCCGTGATCGGACGCTGGTTTAAGTCCCGGACTGGAAAAAGGTACCACTGAGGTACTCGTGAGCAAGGTACCGTCCCCAAGCACTGCTCGCTGGACGCTGCCCACATCAGCAGAGGTCACATTTCATTGTGGTGCACTATGTGTTGTGCTGTGTTCACAATGACAAATAATCACTCACTTTCACTTAATCCAAATGTACACTAAATGCACTGCCACTTAACACATGCCTGTAAACACTGGTACCACATCTGCATCTGCCCGTTTTGGTGTGTACAGGCTGCCTGAAACGGCTCGCCACACAGAATTGTAAGGATACAGTTAACCATTCCTCAACATGCATTTCTTCATTTCAGTACCACACATGTATTTGTTTAATCTGGCAAGTATTTTATACTTGCAATTAATTGCTGTGATAAACACAGAAAAGTTTGATCAGTTCCCAGCCCTAATAAAACACAGAAGCATTAAAGATCATGAAGTATCAAGGCATCAAGTCATTATTTAAAAAGTAATAAATATTTGCACGTTAGAAGTTTCCAAATGATGTTCATTTGCTCACCTAAAATGCCCATGCCATCCACATACGGACTTTTAGCCCCTACGATGCCCCCAAAACACTCCTTCTGCAGGGCGCAGTACGGCTTGTCCAGGTGGGTTTTCCCATCACTGTCCACCATACACCACTCACAGTCCAGCACACCAAAACAGTCACTACGGGGATACACACACACACACACAAATCATCACTGCTCTACAGATGTTGAAGGCTGCGTGTGTATTAAAATTTTGTTTGTCACACAGAATCTAAAACAAGAACACAATCAACATCATAAAATATGACATTTCATGAAAAGGTGTAAATCACGACGTTCATCACAATACAATATTACACTGATTCAATGGACAAAGATTTAATGTCCGCTGATAATACAAAGTCTGCTCCGACATGATTTCGATTTAACCCATTTCAGGAGTCAGTGTGTGGTAATATCATGTGCTGATTTAACATGGGGCAGGTAGCGTGACGTATCGGCGGGTCGCCGGTTCAAATCCCAGGTTTTATAACTGACGAAGCTTTTTCAGATGAGGGGTGAAACAACTTCAAGAACTAGAAGTCCATCTGCCTGTGTTTCAGATCACCACCAGCGGGCAGTGTTATTCACAGAAACACATGTAAAACTCTACTCTCACGAGCAGCACTATTTGGCCGATTAAGCCTGAGTCAAACATCAAACAGAATTTATACAGTTTTACCACAAACACCAATAAGATGGAAGGCTGCCAGTGGAGGAACCCCGAGGCAAACGTTCATGTGTTTCGATCCCACCCACTGCTGACTGGCTAAACAAATTTCACGATTTCTCATCATGAGAACAAACAGCCTTTTAAGGATGCAATGCTAAAAAGATTATCTTTGAGGAAAGACTAGTATAATTGGTGTGAGATAACATGAATTTGTATGACAGATCACAGCTTGCTCTGTTACCCATGGGGCACTAAACAAGGCCTCTAACCGCCAAGTTTAGATTTACATTTACGGCATTTAGCGCTCAGTCTTATCCAGGGTGACTGCCATTTCCATTACAGAGCAACTCGGGTTTTAAGGGCTTAGCTCAAATATATGCTGTAAATGTAAAGGAAGCACAAGCTCAGGTAATGAAATTGTTACAAAAACAAGTGTCAGAGACTCTGAAATGTACAAATTTCCCTAGTGTTGTGGAGTAGCATAAAAACAACTGGGCAGCGGTTTCTGAAGTATGAACAGGTTTGTCCTTGCCAGTACACTAGTGTTCTTCTCAAGTATTCTGTTTCTCGTACTCTTCCTCGTCCCTCATTCTGAAAATTTGTTAGTCATTTCACGTACAAGTTTATAGACTAAGAGTCTTTCATTTTGTGGCTCACTGGATTTAGAATAATCTCCTGCCACCATTATGGTTGACTTACTATGGAATCTCTAAGACTTTGTGGTTTAATCAGGCTTTTGTTGAGATTTTTATTCAAATGATCTGTTTATTTTACATGTTAATGATCTTTATTTACTCCGTTCAGTTTTGCTGTACAGTGTTTTGTGACTACATGTCTGTGAAAACCACTTCATAATAAAAACTCTTACTGTCTGACCCTGATGTCAGAACAGTCAGTCAGGGCTGGGCAATATATTCTCAAATCAATATCCCGATTAATCAAACATTTTACCTCGATTACGAGCAATGAACAATTTTTTGGTTTGTTTCTTGCCCTTGTATTGTAAATATAACTGAAGGTACAACACAGATGTAGATCCAGATTTGATGGGGCACGGAGAGGGACAGCACATGTGCTAGTATGTTTTTAAGGAAACAGTACATAAACACACACCAGGGCAAGTATTAGCAACATTATTTAAAAAATACTAACAACTTTAAAAACTATTGAAATAGCCGTCATGGACAAGATTACATCGATGAGTAGGTTTTTGCAAACTGTCAATTAATTATCTAGGCCCATAATCAAGTATGAAGCTAATTTTACTCATGTGACAGTGATAGTGACATCTAACACAAACTAAAGTAACCTTCTGAGTTCAGTTTCAACCTGTGAGGAAGTGAGGACAGGTTTTGGGGAGACTGACCTGCTGGTGAAGCGCTGACTACAGCGAGTGTTGATGCACTGAGGCAGAGAGTCCTGTAAGCTGGGCTCAATCACTGTTAGAGACAAGGGCTCCTGGTGCACCTCACAGCTTGGGTTTCTGGAAACACACACACACAAACACACACACACCTATTATTCGAGTCTAAAGACAGTGATTACAAATTGCTCAACAACGGAAACCTCCTCCCACGCACAGAAAAACATTCATATTACCGAGCCGCATAAATTACACTCAGGCCAACTGTAAAGCTCTATTGTTGTCCTCTTTAGGAGGAGTGTTCCTTTAATCATTAAATCTGCTCTGTGGTGTAATTTAATCCTTTGATGAGCCATCATCAGGTAGACAGACGTGCGTAAGTGCATTTTCTCCAGGTAATACTGAAGAGACTGTGACAGATTGCGTATTGTCAGATGAGTGCCTACTGTGGGAAGCTCAACTGCACCGAGATATGGACGGATGAGCACCTTTTCACTGTGACTAAGAGAAACTTGATTAAAAAAAGCTTTGTGTGCATGAAATATAAACTGCTGTCACATCAGTCTACGTGAATAATTCAAGTGAAAAGATTTCCAGATCACAGCACAGGCAAAACTCTGACAGGCCTCTAGTCTGGACGGCTTTCCTGGTCACATTTCTTTGAATGTAAACCTTTGTATATGTTAAATATGGCAGCTTTCTTTTTACTTGGTTGCTAAACTGCATTGTGATCAGAGACCTGTGGGACTTTTGTGAGCATAACAGTTAGGGAGTTGAGGCTGTGACCAGAGGGTCGCTGGTTCGTCCCGGTACCACTGAGGTACTCGTGAGAAAGGTACCGTCTCCCCAGGCGCTGCCCGTCAGCTGCCCACTGCTTCCTTACGTATAGTTCAAACACAGAGGTCACATTTTGTTGTGGTGCACTGTATGCTGTGCTGTGGTGTGTCGACAATGACAAAAAAAAGACAAAAAAAAAAATCACTCAATTAATAAGATTTGTCCTAAAGTCTCAAAAATGATGTAGGAGAAACATACCTATTTTCAGCATTAGTAAGATTGCCGGTACACTCGTTCACCTCTAGGGGGCACTCACACGGACACTCACACTCATTCTGCTCCATTCTGTGCAGGAAAAAGTAATTTAAAAAATGTCTTTCCAGCTTAAAACTCATACACCCATACAATGTTTAACAACTAGTTAAAGATATCATTTTAAGAATTTACTCCTACTAAATGCTGTAACTGCAACAGTGAATTTCAGGACCCACCTGTGACAGTTGAGACAGAGGCGATCCACAGTACTGCAGGCACAGAAGGCCAGCGAGTCGCACGTCTCGTTCACAATGCCTGCAAACGCATTGGTTCCTGGGATACGGGTCAGACGGTACCGGGAACAGTGGCTGCCGTGGACCAGGTTGGTCAAATCCCCCTGGAAATAAAACACACTCATCAAAAACACGAAATAAACGAGTAAACTGTGGTTCAACACATACTCACGCCAACTATGCTGAACAATAAAACTCTTCATTAGAAGTGAAGTTTCCAAAACAAGCCAAGCAGTGCCAGGACCATTACTCCAAAGCCATTTCATAACAGACTTGTCCACTGGGTGGTGCTGTGACACCGTTGGAAAAGGCAACTGTCCCAAAACGGACAAGGAAACGCGGCCTAGGTAAGATGTGGAACTTTGAGGGAAGGTGAGCAGCAAACGAGCACAGATGCCTGCTGCACTCACCACGATGCTGGTGTTGAACTTGTAGAAGCGCTGCACAGTGCGATCGCTGAAGCTGTTACACACATTCTTCTTCACAAAGTTGGGGTGGTTGAGGATGTCGTTGGCCACCAGCGGCTCCTGCACGAAGAGAAGCAAAATGATCGAGAATACTAAAGCATTCTACACAAAACAAGAAACATCTAAAAACAGTCTATTTTCCCCATAATCGCCCTTAACTAACAAAATCTGTCTGGAAAGTGGCAGGAAAGGGCATCTTTTAAAACATTACTGCTTTAAACAGTGGTGTAGCGTGGCAAAATTCTTACAAAAAATAACTACTTTTCTCATTGCATCACAGTGCACGCTTTGCAGCTGCGAGGTGGAGTCGGAAAACAGACTCCCACCCAACCCATCACTGACTACAGGTAATACACTTTTGGATGACAGGGTGTGTGTGTGTGTATGTGACCTTATGGGTGATGTGCTGCTGTTCTGCTGGGGCGTGACCTTTGGGGTCGATCAGTGTTGGATGGGCCACCAGGTATCCTCTGTCCTCCATGATGAAACACCTACAAGCACAGATGTCGAGAAGGAAGGAGAGAGATGAGAATCATAGAGAGGAGAAGAGAAGAGGACGGCACAATCAGCCTCCGGTCTATGAAGTCAGCTTTGTGTATACTGGTTGACCGCTTCCGCTTTGGACCATGAGTCTTTGGTGAAGCCTACAACAGCATGTTTTCAACAGAAGGAGGACAGAATGGGGGGTATTGTGAAAACATTAGGCTCATAGACTGCCTCAAAACAGGAATGTAAGTGCCCAAGACTTGTGAGTGTGTGTGTGTGTGTGTGAGTGTGTGTGTTTGAGGCGGGTGTTCCACTTTCTTTAAAAACCCTCAGATCCATGAGGCAGCTCAGCAGAGTCGTCACTATTGTTCACAACACACTGGGCCATTCCACTCAACTAATCCTGTTTAATGGCCCTAGCATGCAGAACTCCAGCCTTTACTGAGAGAGGGAGGGAGGGAGGGAGAGAGGAGAGAGAGAGAGAGAGAGAGAGAGAGAGAGAGAGAGAAAGAGACAGGGAGAGAGAGAGAGAGAGGGAGGGAGGAAGGGAGAGAGAGGGAGGAAGGGGGAGAGAGAGAGAGAGAGAGAGGGGGGAAGGGAGAGAGAGAGAGAGAGAGAGAAAGAGAGAGAGAGGGAGGGGAGGAGAGAGAGAGAGAGAGAGAGAGAGGAGGGAGAGAGGGTGGAGAAAGAGAGAGAGAGAGAGAGAGTAGGGGTGAGGGAGTAGGGGCAGGAGGCAGTAGAAGCTATAAGAAAAAAGAGGTGACAGGGTAAGGAGAAGATAAGGGAAAATAAAGAGTAGAGAAGCAAGGAGACGTGAAAAAGATGGACAGAGAGAGAGAAAAGGAGAAGAACAGAAAAAGGTGGGAGGGAAAAACAGAAAGGAAAAGAGGAGCAAACAAGGTAAGGAGAAGAGAGGGAAAGGGAGGAGGAAAAACAAACAAAGAAGACAGGAGCAGAGAGAAGCAAATGGGGGAGAGGAGAAGAAAAAAGCAGACATCAGAAGACAGGAAAAGGGAGGGAGGAGAAAATGGGCAGAGTTGAGAAGACAAGAAAAGAGGAGAGGTCGAAGAGAGGGGACAAGGAGAAGAGGACGGGAGACAAGGGGGAGGAGGAGAAGAAAAGAGGTTGAAGAGAGGAGGGCAGACTGGCACCTAACATAACGGGATGTGTGTGGAATGCGTCTCTAATCAGCTTATCTCCTTTTGTGTCTCTCAGTAATTCCCAACTCTCTCTTTCTCACTCCAAACAGAGCGCCAGTGATTATTTGGTGAATTTTCTCCAGCATTTTTTCATCTCTACCTTTATTCTCTCTCTCTCTCTCTCTCTCTCTCACTTCTTTTACCTCAACCGCTCAGAACCACAGCTCCCCCCACCACCCTCTCCTCTCTCTTTCTCTCCAAAGAGTGAAGTAAGGATAGTCTGCTGAATGCTCCTTTTCAAACGCGGGCAAATCTGATTAGTTTCATATAAAGGAGTTTCAGAGAGCCTCCGGGCATTTCTCTGGACACCTCAGCCGGAGGGCCACAGCTCGGCGTGCTGAAGGGAGGAGAGGGGGATGAGAGGGATCAGGGTGAAGCAGGCTTACCGAATTTTGTTGCCCTTGTCCTGGTTACAGATGGGCAGCAGGTCCAGCAGGACCTTATAGAAGTAGCGCAGCGTGAAGTCGATCCCCATTACTGCGACTGCATAGCCTGGAGCCATCTGAGAACTACAGAGGAGGAGAAAAAGAGAAGGTTCAGAATGGAGGGAGGAATGCAGTAAAGCTGGATGAGTGCAGATTCTGACTGGAAAACAGAGAGAAAAATCTCTCCACAATCTTCATCTATGCCAGGCCACGCTGGAGTTCTGCCAGTTTCAAACTGTTTCGTCATACTTCTAAACACACCTCCTCTCTCTCTCTCTCTGACACACGCACGCACACACACACACACACACACACACACACACACAAGCATGCACGCTCTGCTAAGCACAAATCCAACACTGATAAGATAGGAGTTAATCCACAACATGCGCTTCACTCCTTTTGGACAACAAACAGACCAGAAAGATATACAGCGGCAAATCTAGCGAATGATGAGATCAAAATTCTAGGCCCAGGGAGCTTCTCAAACCTCTTTATGAAAAGTGTGTATTTATTAAGGGTCGACCGATTATCGGAAGCCCATATTAGGTATTTTGCCAATTATCGGTATCGGTGTTTAATTTTGACCATCACCGATATTAAATAATTACAAGGTGCGCTACTGTGGCTCCACTGCCGTCTCTTCTTTCTGTCTGGCTATGTGTCACACGAGTAGTAGTCAATCAACAATGAAGCCTTGTTGTCACTCGCACCACACTCACACACGAGCGCAGCGTGAAACTTCGAGAAGGAGAAGACGAGAGGTTCAGCTGAGCTTGGTGACTGTAAAATTCAAAATGTTTCAAAAGGGATTTGATTTTTTTTGCATATTGGTTCCAAATATTGGTTAGCGGCCACATTAATCAGCAATAATCGGTATCGATGTCGGCCCTGAAAAAAACAAGATCGGTCAACCTCTAGTATTCATGTCTTGTGTGCAGACCTGGAGGCGTGGATGGTGTGGCTGATGGTGACTACGTAACCGGCTCCACCGACGTCCAGGTAAGGACCAGTGAAAGTGATAAGACCAGGGTTGGCCACGGCATGCAGGTACCTACCAGCACAAAGAGTGAAAAGGTCTTTAGTTAAAAACGGAGAGCTTTACTTTGCTACATGTTTATCAACTTCTTGATCAAAAACATTGAGCCACACTACAAGTCAAAAGGTTTTGAACATCACATGCTTTACCACTTTTATTTCACTGCACATTTACTGTTCTTGTTAAGTACTGGCAAGCTGCCGAGTGCACATCTATAGAGAACATCTACAAATGAAAAAATATAACATGGAAAGAGTTAATAACAGTACGAGCGACATCATATCATGAAGTTGCGGAAAAAAGTTGTGATTTTGTCCCTTTAGAATTATCGTTAACAATTAATTTAAATGAATGGAACAAAACCACTAAGTGCCCAGCGCTGTGTTGGTGCCCTCCCAGAGTTTGGTCCCCACCTAGTGCCCGTAGTCCCGGGACAGGCCCCGGTCCCTGCGACCCTGATAAGGATTAATCGATTCCGATAATGATGACTGAGTGACTGTTTGACAAACCCACTATTATTTGTGTTAACCTTTAACCATTTAGTTATTGTTGAAGGTCAATCTGAGGCGTTTTTATCACGTTTCCTGTGTCTTCCAGACATAACAAGGAATTGAGTTCGCTGATGCACGGCTTCGCAGAAAACGACAACGATTTCTCAAAAATTGCGAAAAGTTGCGGTAGTCAAAATTGCAAGGTCGCGGAGATTGGCTGATTTTGCATGAATAGTTGCGATCGCAACGTCGCGAAATCCTGGAGGGTCTGTTTTACTTGAACAATATGAAGTTGGAAGACTGTATTAGGGCGTCCATAGCACCCCGCAGCCACACGCTGTTCCATCAGGTAAAAGACCCATTTGGTCAGCCATTCTTAAAGCGACAGGACAATGACACCTCAAAGATATGACACTTCTTGTTGATGTGTAATGTATAATTGTGGTGCATTCTGTAGATTTTAACATCAGATCTCCTGATTTAATAAAAAAATTAATGACCAAAACAGGGGTGTCTCTGTCCACCTGGAAACACCAATTTTAACAGAGCTGCACCAGCTATAAACATTTTGATGACATTTTGATAATTAACTGTTCAATAACTGTTGTCTGTATGCATCAAACTAAAAATGTTTAAAAACGTAAACTAATTCCAGATTAACGGTTTAAGGCAAGTTACACCACTTTCTCTTCTTTTACATGAGGACATTTTTTGTACACTCGACAACTGGACGTGGTAAAAAATATGAAACACGGTAAAAAGTCACAATTACCACTGCGGGTCTTGGTACGGGCACCTACTCTATAATAAATGAACTAGAAGCTGTTTCTTTCTAAAGAACCATAAGCATGAAAGCCTGCTAGTTTTAAGTGCTGTTAAAGTTGAGCCCGATTCAGTATGATTGTATAGAGAAGGGGCTTTAGGAGGCTCCTGTGAGAGACTCCTGTGAGAGACTCTCCCCCTGGCTTGGGGCTCAGCTCCACATCGCAGGGAGTCTGGAGGAGGCTGAGAGTGTGGAGACCTCGGCCCTCAACCCTAATCTCACCATTGTCTCCTGGTGGGGTCGAAGGCTTTGTCCATGAGGGAGCCGGGGTAAATCCGCAGCACGCCATTGGGCGTTGCTATGTAACGGCGCACAATGTAGCAGTTGAGGCTGCTCAGCTCCATGAGGCTCATCCACTCGTCCGTCACGTGACTGGTGGCCATCACGTCATTCCGGACCGACGACTGCAGGAGCAAAAAGAAAATGACAATTGGGACGAGACGGGGACCTGGACCTTTAGTGGGGTTTAAAGGGGTTCATGCGGCGTGTGTTTGTGGCAGGTTTGTTTGTTTTATGGTTGTGGTTTAAGGAGAGAGAAGTGTGTTTAGATCATTTAGAAGTGTGCGTTATCGGTGACGGTAGAGTGAGTGAGGATTGAGGTGTGTATTGTCACTAAAGCAGGAGGTGTGTGTCTGTGTGTGTCCTTCATCAAGTGCAACATCAAAGGGGCCTGACATCTGAACAAGCACCTACACAAGAGATGGTTCTGCGTTGTTTTTACTGAGGTATGTCTTTGTGTGTGTGTGTGTGTGTGTGTGTGTGTACCTTGAGACCCGGGTTAGCTATGAGCCGTGTGTTGTCACTGAGATAAGCTGTGTAGTGCTCCACCATGCGCTTGGTCTCCGGCTGACTCAGGTGCTCATAAGGAGACGAGAAGCTCCCGGCCGACAGCATCACTGTGGGGCTCTCTGTGGAACACCCGGGGGGACGAGGAGTTTGTTTGTGAGTGTGTTTGTGAAAGTACTGCTCACCACACCAAGTGTCTCCACAACAGTTGTTAGTGGCAGCGCTAATAATGACAGATAAGGGTGTGTGTGAAGGTGTGTGTGCTGCTCACCGACGGTGGCCAGCTGTTTGAAGTGCAGGCAGGAGCTGGGTTGGCCCAATAGGTCCAGCCTGTGGTAGAGCAGCTTACTGCTCGGGGCTGTGTTCAGGTTCTTCAGCTGCTTCACTGGGATTTCAGGCTGAACATACACAATGCACAGGATGAAGGCCGTGTCCTGGACCTGGGGGGAGTGAAGAGGGAGGGAAGGAGGACAGGAGAGAAGGAGGGACGAGTGTTTTTTAAAAAAAGAACAGAGCAGCTGCACAAACTTCATCACACCACCAGTGACAACATGACTCACTACAGTAAGTATCATGTGAGCACATAAATTCCCACAGATATTCAGTAACACACACACCAAGGGAGTGACGTCACACAGGCGAGTACTCTCACCTCGACCCAGGCCATAAAACACACAGAGAGACAGCTACACAAAGAGTTACACACACACACACACCAACAAAGAGACGCAGTAACGATGTTAACTCATCACCAGACTGATTTAACCAGGAGACGCTGTACTGAAATGTAAACTATTAACCGAGCTTGAACGAACACTGACAGTTAAATTCTAATGCACCACAAGTCATATGTCCAGTCTGAAAAGTGCACAATAAGTTGTAAACTTTGTCTCCGTTGGGAAAAGGCTGAACTTCTGATGGTACACAAATTTAGCTGCATGCGTCAAAAGCTTTGAAACTGAGCCAAAATGGCTGCCAAATGCACACATCTTTTTTCTCCCATTATGCTGAGGCCTGGGTCTCCAACTCCAACATGCATCAGTCTGCAGTTTTTCCCAAATGAACTACATGAAATCTGATTAAATGGAGAACGTAAAAATCTGTCTTGAACAGAAAAGAAGGAAACACGACGTGCCGGCCACCGCGGCAGACGCTGCGTACCAGTTTCCAGGCATAGCTGACATTGTAGGCCTCTCTGCTGGGGTCCCGCAGGCGGTTCATGTGCCAGGACAGGGAGGAGTTGATGGGCACGGCGATGACCTGGCTGCCCAGCGGTAAACTGCCAGAGAACGACCGAATTATTGCACATATTACAGCATCAAATACACATTAAATCCAAAATGGAGTTGGCATCTTATGAACCTGAAGCAGTTATTTTACTTCAGACCTAAATAATCCATATAAAACTTAAACAAATTTGAAACCAGGTAAAAACCAGGTAAAATGTAGGAAATTCATGACACATGTTGCATATTATAGAGTGTTTGGAACAGCGTCTTTCGGATAAATATAGCTGATTATATACATGCTGATTATACCGACAGTGAACAATTATCTTTAACATTGTACATGACATTATACTAATAAGATTTTGAAAAATCAAATCAAAATCAGATCCATGTCTAAAAGGCATTTTATTATTGAGGTAACAAGAATTTACACACTATGTGAAGTATTACATTAATTACGCCTGTCTACAATTTTGTGTCTCGATTTGGAGTAATGTTTGCAAATTCACCTTCAGGAACAGTATAGATCATTACTAACAGCATCATGGTGTTTTCACTTTGCAACAAAAGACTATTTTCTTATTCCTGTTTTCGATTACATTCCACTTGAGTCTGGTTTTCGTTCTTTCAAACTTTCACAATCTCTGATATCAAGAACCAATAAAAACACAGAAGAGGCACAATGGCCCGAGTCCTTTTCTCATCAGACAATCATATTAAAGTACTATAATCGGCACAACTGCTGCCTCACGGATTACAAAACCATGAGCGGAATTCCACTCCGACTGCAGTGGGCCTTGCTGAGGGATCATGTGGTATGTAGATACATTGTCAAAGCCAGCAGACGCAAGCCAGGGCAAGTTCATATAGAAACTCCCTCACCCTGTCCTACTCTACACATAGGTGAAGGGAAAAAAGGCAAAAGTGTGACTGTCACTTAATTCCAGCATGCCTAACTCCAGTCCTGGAGGCACAGCTTCCCTGCAGCAGCACGCCTCCTCCACCGCCTGAAGCGCTTGGTAACTAGCCTCAGGTGAGTGAGGAGACAGAATTCATGATGGTAGAGAGCAGTGGGATCCCAAAGGGGGAAAACCGTCAAATGATGTGGTTTGGCTTATGTAGGTCACCTCTAATGAAAGGGTAACGCGTTAAAGTTACACACCTGAGAATGTTCTGGCGGACGGCGGCGAAACCTGGGATGTTCTCGTAGTGGATGATATCAGTGTGTAGAGGAGCTTCAGTCATCAGGTAGGGGCGCGTTAGGGAAGGGTGCATGAGGGTGTAGCCTGACGAAAAGAAATCACCTCAGCAATACTTAATATGCAACAAAAATAAGTGTAAACAAACATCTGTAGCTGACTAAAGTGCTTTACAGGGTAAAAATACAAATCCACTCCAGGTAAGGTCTTGCCTTGGAGCAGAAAAATATTTTTTAGGGCCGTTTCACAATCTTGATGCAGTGACTGCAAACACATGATCCCTGTTTAACTTTTCAGCCGTGTTAAGGGAGGTCGCCAGAAGGAACTGATTTGAAGACCTCAATTATCAAGGAATACTGTGGGACTTCAGTAAATATGACATATAAGAAAAGGGTAGGCCATGAAGAGCTTTAAAAATGAATAATAAAACATCAAACTGATCCCAAAACCAACTGAGTGCCAACGGAGAGACGCTACGATAGGGGAATCATTTCGCACTTGCTGAAGAGGAGTTTCCAGAGTTACAGTAATGCTGGAGGAGATAAAAGCAAGGATTTGCACCAAATTAGCACCAAAACCTTTAAGATTGTACAAAGCTGAAAGTAACGCCTCTGGGCTACAGTGTTTATTTGTTAATCATATTTAAATCAAGATCTAAAATTAAAAATGTTTTTTTTTTACCTGGGATCTAATAAATGGAACCTAAAAAGGGCCATGTTTTGGAGAACCAAATAATATGACATGTCTTATTGTCATTTAACTGAAGGAAATGCTTGGCCAGTCAGATTGTGATATCATCTAGACACGCAAGAATTCTCTAAGAACAATAATATAGCAGTAGAAAGTCAATCGATCATCACAGTTTGAACCATCAGAGAAAGCAGGGTGTAGAATGTGGAGCTTGAAGCTCCCGGAAAAGTCTGGAGAAAATGACAGAAGCCTGCTTATAGCAGTGGATGTGTTTCTCTGTCTGGCACTGGTTTACAGACAAATTTCCTGAGCCTCCAGAGCCTGCAGGTGCTGTGACACAAGCTTAATCTGCTTCATGGAAATGAGGCTGAACCCTAATAAAGTGCCATGTGCTGTCCTTGGCTCATCTGTCCTCATCTCATTATTTAGTTTACCTCAACTTGGCAATAAATCATGATCTGAGAATTCTATATTGACAATTTTGTCAGAGAGAGACAATTTAGTAAGGAAATGTAAAGTAAAAATATTCTCCTGCCAATAGTCATTTCAGCTCAACATTTCCACCAGAAGCAGCAGATATGTCATCTACACAGTGACCAACCCATAAGAACGTCTCCATTACAAGCCCCTACTGTCTTATTAGTTGCATACTCTGAGCCTGAGACCCATATGAAGAGATCTGCTGTTCTTATTCCAACAGCTGGCCTGAAGGCAGACACACTGGCTCTGAGCCTGTAAGCAGGCAACAGGTACTTTTCCCACTAATGGACTGTTATATGGAACTAATGGTCTTCAGTCCAGTGAGCTAAGTCAATAAGACTGTCCGGGCTGCTGAGATGGACCTGTGTCTGAAGAGAAAGGGAGAGTCCTGCCAATAAACTGCTGAAAATACACAACATGAAAGAGCATCAAGTTTCATACACCTCCAATCCATGCTCTTTAATGAAAAAGTTCCATAAAGCAGGTGAAATTGTGGGGCTCTTACGCTTATTAGGTAATACGTGGTGGTATTCTGAGAAAATTGACTACTATGTACAATATTTTCTGTGAACTGAAGCAGGAAAAATCACACTGGATTCATTACAATGGATAATGGGCTTCACTCACCATTATTTTCTTACATTTAAAGCTTTTTTTTAATTTTACATTTGTTCTTGAGCAAGTTAAGACATTTAAAAAGCATATTATACAACTAAAAACTGAAGAAAACCCAATAAGTTAAGTTTTGCACAAACAGGCATGCAATTTGACTAAGCGTGATTTTCAACAGGTGTACAGTAAAGCTCATCAGCAGAATTTATTGTGACAAATCTCAAATAAGAAAACATTGATGAGTCTCTGTGAAAAAGTGGCACCTCTTCTTTCGAACAGTTAGTGATCTTTTTTTGGCAGCGTCCCCAGGGAGCAGTGCTTGGGGACGGTACCTTGCTCATGAGTACCTCAGTGGTGTTTTTACCGGTCTGGGACCTTCCAATCACATGGCCAACTCCCTAACCTTTACGCAACCACCGTCCCTCTTTTAAAATCATTTTTAAATGAATTTAAGTGAGTGGTGGCCCAGAGGTCGGATACTGGCCTACATATTTAGAGGTCACGTTCAAACCCTGCGCTATTCTATCTATAAATTGTGTCGCTGATAAAGGCCCTTAACCCCAAGTTGCTCCAGGGTCAGCGTCCCTGTGATTAGGAAATGGAAGTCGCTCTGGATAGGAGTGTCTGCAAAATGCGGTAAATTTGCCATGTTCGAAATGTTATCTTGGTCTGCTCTCTGTAAGCACATTAACTATTTGATCATTCTCTAATTCTCAGAACAATGATCTTTATGGTGGTACTGGCTGATAATAAATGCGCATAATCTGCTTTTGTGCTTCACTCCACTTGAAGTAGGAGGGACGGACAAATCATCAAGACAGCTCTTACCTTTGTTATCGATGAGAAATGTGTACGAGGCCAGTGAGTCCTGATAGTAAGTGACGTCCTCGAGGATGTAGGCCAGGTTCACGTCCACCCCCACCACTCCCAGCAGCAAGTTGCCGAAGTAGCACGGCCGACTAGCTGTCATGATGAAGCCTAAAAGAAATAAAGGAGGAAAAAAGGCTTCATGTAGAACATCAGTATAAAGGGATCAATATCTAATGCTGCTAAACTACAGCCTCTCAGACAGTCTTAAGATCCAAGAAGTGCGGTTCTGTTGCAAGACAGAAATGAGGGGTCAATATTTCTGGTTAAAAAGCAATAACTGTATTCACAGTGCCATTAATGAGCTGCTAATGAGCCACTAATGACAGATCTAGTCTAATTTCAACAAGCTCAAAATGTAAGATTTTCAAAAGCAGTAACAGTTTTGATATATGAAGTTTAAAGGAAAAATGATGAACAAATATTTTATTTAATTTATTTAAAGGAATTATCATAAGGCAGCTTTAAAACAAACTTAATCTTACTTTAAATAAAACTTAGCAATGGAGCTTAAGTTTGATCTTTTGTAGTCAAACTATAATTCTAAACTACACAACGCTCTTAACAGGGTTGAAGGATCCATCATTCCTTCATTTGTCATTTATCGGTTACTTTATCTGGAAATTTATCTGGCATTAGCCCATATCGGCTGATAATATTAGCAAACCGATTAATCGCTCAAGCTCAAAACTAATGGCAGTCAGAAAACTGAATTGTTTTACAGCACAACCATTGTTTCCATGTCCCAGTCTTGCACTGCACATTTATTAGATTAAACTGTAATCAGAATATCAAGACTCCTCATTAGCCGATTTTATGATGTGAATTTGTGTTATAGAAAGTGGAATGCGTATAAATCTATTTAATCTAGTTCTAGCTTTGGTAATAACACAGTGCCACCCTGTGCCCGGCCTCACCGTCTCCCATCGGGTCAGCGTAGGGCAGGCTGAAGGTGGCCACATCAATCATGCGGTTGGGTAGGTTGAGGTAGAATCGTCCCACGCTGGTCTCCAGGTTACTGAGCTGATTCAGCACCATCATGCTGCCCTTCACCACGGGCAGCGCAGAACGATCCGGAACGTTGTATTTAGCCGAGTTCTGCTCCGCCAGGTCTCGCATGAACGCCAGCTCCTTCAGGCCTGTTACACCCTCTGCATGTGTGTGTGTGTCCAGGAGAAAGGAGAAAGTATTGAGCAGGGCTGGGGAATATGAACTCAAATCAATATCAAGATTAACATTATACTCTGATTACAATTAATTAATTTCATTATTTTGTTCACTGACAAGATTTGCATTATAAGTAAAATTCACTGTTAAAGGAGAACTCCGCTGCGAAAGAGCAAAAGAGTCGGTTGTCGAAGACGTTTCTATTCCTGTTTATATTTAATCTGCAATTGGGAATAGAAACGAGTTTCAAAATCCACTCTTTTGGACTTTCACGAACGCAGCGGAAATCAACAGAGTCATGTGACAGCCTGCTTAAACACTAGTTTTATACAGTTTCTTTACCACTCCTGAGTTAAACAGGCATAGTGTTATGTTCACAAGGCTTCCGGCTGTTTTGCACAGGGCTAATGAAGATATGTACAGCCTCATTAGTGGCACAAAAACTGCCTTAACTTTAACTTTAAAAATCTGCCCAGAACACCATTTGTTTCATTTTTTTACCAACTGACAATAGTCAAAGACCTCTAACAGTAAAACATACAGTAGGTTCAAATGTGCCAGAGTTCTCCTTTAAAGGTGGGATATTTTTCTAATGAAAGAGCACATATTTTTGCCATTAACACAATACAAAAAATAACTGAAATAATTGTCATGTTCAAAATTACCTCAGTTAGAGGTAGAAGATTCATTTCAAATGAAATGCTCCGGCCCAGTACTGAGTGCTTAAACATGCACACAATTACATTTCAAAGAAAATTCTTGGACTATTTCTGATTGCACTGTACACTGACTTTAAAGCAAAAAGATAAAACCAAAAATATACAGGCTGAGCAAAGAACATTTGAGAAACAGAAATCATATCCAGACTCAAGCAGAGCTGCAAGGAAGACATTCAAATCTCTGATTGAGTTACGCACCGGAGCCAGATTAACCACTAATGGCAAATTTGAGAAATGATCACATGATGCACAGATGGTGGATTTGGACTTGGAATGGAAAAATTAGCACACAATAGAAAATGGAGACCGATTTGTAGAAAAATAATCAGCTTCTTGGTACATGGCTGGCAAGACTGAATTTTTAATTAAGTAAAATTAATTCTGTTGATAAATAAATTAATAGTAGGATGTTAGGATAATGACTGATCTATAACAATAATCCAAATTTTATATGGTGAGTGAGAGGGAGTGTGTGTGTGTTGTGTCTTTTCAGCAGCCTACAAGAACCAGGCCCTCAGTCCAACCCTGGGCTTTTACAACGCCATGTTAATCAGGTCCCATCATATTTCGGTCATGTCCAACACTAAGTGGCCTCACACACTCTTTCATGGCACAGAGGGCCTTTGATGTGTTCTGTTGGGTTGATATTTCTTCCTTTAGATGTCCTTTATTTTAATTCTCCTGATGTTCAACTAATGTATGTTAATAACAGGCTAATGCATGCATGGGGAGAACCAGGTGAGGAGAGGAACAATGGAGAGAGCTTTCTTATGACTGCCCCACACACACACACACACACACACACACAGAGAAAAAGAGAGGGGGAAACAGAGAGCATGAGAGAGAGAGGGAGAGAGAGACAGATGGGAAGGAAGATGAAAAGGGAGAGGAGATAGTAAAACACTTTGAAGAACTAAGGGCATGTACTAACACACCACACACACACACACACACACACGCACACAACCACATTCTCACACACCTGCACGCACGCTGACCCCAAAACCCTGGTGGAGTGTGTGTGTTTTGTGAGTCGGGTTACCGTTGATCAGAGCATAGGTGAGGATCATGACAGAGTTGTTAAGGCGATGGTTCTCCTCTCGGACCACGTTCAGTGTGGCTCTCTTCTCGTGCTCCGAAGCGTCTCTAGAGGTGATGCCCGATGACAGGTAAATGATCACCATATCCGTGGCTGATGGACGAGAGAGACAGAGAGAGATTTAATATCACGATCGTGATCAGAATCTGAAAGCTTTACTGATCTTGAGGGAAACTGCTTTTAATGAAACTTTTTAAAAACATTAAAAATAACTAACAAAATAAACAGAAATGTAAAATTTATTTGAAACAAATAAAAATCAATACCATTCTTAGTGTATAACTGCTTAATCTATTAACAATAAATAACTAGCATATACAGCATGCATCAGCAGCAACACTGCATTTAGACTGAGTTAGTGATTCGGCATTTTAAACACTCCACAGCACGGCACACAGTGGACCACGACGAAATGTGACCTCTGCATTTGACCCATCTGTGAAGGAGCAGTGGGCAGCCCATGGGGAGCAGTGCTTGGGGACTGTATCTTGCTCATGAGTACCTCAGTGGTACTCGTCAGGGATTCGAACAGGTAACCTTGCGATCACGGGCCGTTACGCTACCACGCTACCACCTGATCCATTTAGAACCATAGCTATGCTGGCGAAGAGAGGCCAACGCAATTCAAAATTTTTACAATTGTGCTCCAAACAGCTAAAGACATGAATCAGACTCAGAACGCATGTGCTAACACTCTGCAATTACAATGACGCTAGACAAATTCAGAAAAAACTTTCAGAAATACTCTGTAAACAGATGTGGTCGCGGGGAATGGAGAATAAAACACTAGAGAATTCTGTAATTAATAGTTCTGTGTCTTACTGGTGTGCTGTCTGCTGACACTGCTAGTGTTCCTTAGAAGCTGGAAGGCCTTCTGGAAGCCCAGTGCATGCTGGGTGGGACTGTCTGAGGCCTTAATGTTGTTGATGAAAGTGCTCATCTTCCTCTTAGTCTCGCTGGTGGCTGGAGACAGGAAGCTCTTGTAGCACTGATCCAACGAACAGGAGCGAACTGCGTCGGCTACGGTCAGCACCGAGATCTGTTGGGCGGGAAAGTAAAGAAACAATGACCTTTTTATCTCGTCCACCCAAAGATGCTACATCTAACTCGTGTTCATAACACTGTATTTTGTATAACTGTAATGAATTAATTGTAACAAAAGTTAAATGTCAGACAGGAATTCACCACACTACTAGTGTCTTACATCGGAGTGTCTTCAACAATGACTGACCCGTACATCTCTCAAATATTTAGATCTCGAGTCAGAACCACGGTCACTCTTACTTTATCATGCTCGTCAATGGAGTTGAGGATGACGAGGGCCGCATCCCGTGCGATCTGCAGCTGTGTCTCTGTGACGGAGGCGCCGTGGTCTACCAGCACCACCACGTGTTTCGACTGAGGCCTCACCGCCGAAACGTACACGGGCCTGCCACAGCAATACACAAGAGCGTTTAAAAACTACACAAACACAAAGGGAGAGAATGAGAATGAATCAGAGTGTAACTAGATGTTATTGAAACCCAATCTCGACGTAGGTGGGCCTGGACTGCCCTGTTCCCGTCTTTACCTCCAGCTGTCCTCTCTGTAGTGTTTGCACAAGGGATCTAGTTCTCTGGCTATGTTGCTTTTGGGAGGTGCTCCGTGTATCAGCTGTTTTCGCCGATACGGAACAGTGCAAAAACCTCACAAAAGTGGATCCCGTCCTGTGACTAAGTGTATGCGGGTACAGTATTCGAACTATAAGGATTAACCCAATATGCACACAAACCAACATTTACAACCTTTTTCTTGTCATTAAAGTTGAATATTTTCCCTAAAGCATAAATTCATAAACATATTTTTAAAAATACTGTCTCCAGTCTTATAAAAAAACGATTGTACATTAAATACAGACAAATAATCATTCATTAACCGTAACAAAGGTAAAAACGTGAAATAATTGTAATGCTCATAATACGAAAGTCATATAATCCATCCCTAATCTATTAATCCTTACGCATACTGCTCCTTGGGGGTGTGATGAGATCTTGCAATCTTAAAACATGACAGTATTTCTCGTAGAGGTGAAAAGCTGTCTCGTGAATAAACACTGTCTTCACGCTCGCTCCCCTCGGGACGGCATTATAAATGTGTCAAAAAACAGCCAATCACAGGCTTGTGAAAGCTGATTAACTGATTTTGTCTCTAATTAAGTCGCTAATATGGTTCCAAGTTCATATACTGAATACAAATGCACGTTTATCTACATTTGAACAACCCTTCTATCTGAGAAGCTCCGTCCACCAGGTAGAACTGCTAGCGCTTCCTGATCTGCCATGTTGTCCTGCAAGCGCCACTGTAGGAATCGCGACGAAGAAGTCTACCGGCGGAGTGTGACTGATTAATTTCACGAGAGGTAAACTCTCGCCGTGCTGTCTACACCCCAGTTCCGGAGTGGGATGTGTGTGGGCAGCAGCGGCTCATTCACATTTAGGAATACTAATGAGAACCGGTCTGTTCTGAAAGGGGCTGAAATAGAGGGTAATAAGCAGGTGAAGATGCCTAAACTGAGAGGGATTTTCAGCAAACTACTACAGAGACATGATTAGTGGAGCTCGTAGACCTATTTTAACATGTTGAAAACTTGTATAATATGGGACCTTTAAAATAGTGTTGAAATCTCGCCTCGTTCTCACGAACACAATCTCGCGTGTCATCTCATCTTTTGAGCCGTGTCTTGCTACACCCCTGCTGCTTAACAAATCTATCACGTAGTAATTAAGGGAGCTTAGGTCCATATGTTTATGACTGTAGTACTCTGCAAAATCTTTAGCCACCATTCATTCTTTTAGTAAACCATTTATTTTTTTAGTAAAATGAGACACAAGGTAAGGTATATATATATGTTATATATATATACACAGTATATACCATTCACAGCCACACGGATAGTCTACCTGCGTTAGGTTAACTGAACTCGGGAGACGAGATGGATTCCGGAGAAATATCTTCACGCTAGTCAACGAGTGGATTTACCGTAAATATTGAAGTAGAGCGGTCAAAACAGAAACTTTTAACATTCTGCTGGAATTGAATTCCTCACCTCAAGAAAGTCACGTTTTTAGGATGGAAAGAGCAAGTTTTTCAGTGAAATTTATTCACAACAGTACAGTATAGACCTTCCACTGTTTCAAAACACTAAAAACAAAAAATCCAAAATTTTACCCCACGCAACATAAACAGTCCTTTTTCTCGGAAACCTCAGTTGCGACAAGCGACTGGTTTTGCCGTGCAAAGTCACAAATACGATTACGTTTTTAAAATCAGAATATGATGCAATTTATAAACATCTTCATTTTTATCCTCAGCGTATGTATGGTTTCTATTTTATTGAAGTGTCCTAAAACCTTTGCTGCAGGAGAACAACTTTCTCCTCAACTAGGAGCAAAGGCGACAGACCGAAAGAGACAGAAATGCATGATGGCGATGGAAAAAAAGCAGGAGAGTGAGACAGACAGATGAGTGCCTTACAAGAGAGGTATTAAACCTCCATATAAAAGTCGGCACTGGCCACATCAAAGCTCCGCTGGGCGTTAGGGAGGAGAACCCGGCATGCTAGCACATGGTAAAAGGGCTTTCTGGTACACCACTGAACAAATTTTATTGGCTCTTAAGGGTCAACCTCATGCCATGTCACACAAGGCAACAGCAACAGTCTCTAGAAGTGGCATTTTTACAGCTGGATAAGATTTCAGCACATTTGTGTGCATTAATTGTTTCTTGGTGGAAGACTTTTACTCTCAGTGGGTCTCAGCCACCATTGTTTTCTTGTGTTGTCTTACATTTGTTCTGACATTTAAATGCAATTTTATACAACTATAGAATTGAAGGAAGAAGCCTAATGTGCATGCAGCTATACAAACCTCTGCGTAAACATCCATGAGATAACATTTGCATGAGAGCGCTCTTAAGCAATAGCAGCTTCTGTTCTTGCCTAAGAAGAAACCTCAAATAAGATAATACTGGTGAATGTCTGAATCTTCATGAAAAGGCGGGTTTAAAAACAAATTTCTTTTTTTAAGAACTTAAGGAGAATGAGGCCTAATGACTTTGGATAAATCCCTGGGAAAAGGGTATTTCGGAAAACTTTAAGAAGTGATGATGAAATTGATGTCATGAGCATTTGGAAAGTATCCGATCAAAATGCCAAGAAATATAAGAAGAAAGTAAGAGGCGGCTTTGACTTTGCTTACATTAATATTTTTCTAGGTCTAGTACAGGGACAAAACTGCATGTTTCTGCAAGTGTGTAAGTGTGTGTGAATGACTGTGCACCTGCTCCTGTGCTCGTAAGTGCCCTTGCAGTGGAACTTGTGGGCAGGGAAGACGGCGAAGATGCCCTCCTCCGAGCTGAAATACTGCCACTTGATGCCCGGGTTTGACTTCAGGTTGTCTGCCAGCACTAGGGAGAAAACAGAATAGATGGAAATTTAGAGACCGAAGGAACAGTTTTGGTGAAAGCAATTTGCTTTTGCTGTTTATTTTAGTGCTGCAATTATACAAATGAATACCAAAAAAATGACCAGATTTACAGTTAAAAGAGTTAAAAGCCTTTAGCACAGGAAGCATGACTGCACCTTTGTAACCCGAGTTTATTTTACCTGGAGGGGCTGCAGGTTTGTGTGGATCTTAACCGAGATTGAAAAAGACAAGATGATCCCACTCAACCACAGCACTCTCTCCATCGTAATAAATGAAATGAGGATGAGTGTGAAGCAGGAAACGAACCTCCTCAAGGTGCACCTGCCAAACCAGCACGCAGGAAGCTGAGCTACAGCCACAAATTTATGTGTATATATATATTTATTAGTAAAAGCTAATTTGTTGCGACAAAAATGTCTAAGAAAAGTGTTCATGTACTTTAAACATGACAACCATTGCAATAAGAATGAACACTCACAGTATTTTGTGTCAAAAAAAACTGTGAAAAGCTTCTAATATCACGTTCTGCAAGTCAGTAGCTATCACAGTCAACACGTATTAAAATAACAGCAGGCTCGGCGTAATACAGACAACCAGGCAGGAAACGTGTCGTGGCACAAAGTTACTACTAAAATCTTTCAGCACAAACTGCATATTTTTTTCACCAATGACATGTTTCCACTAACGCCGCAAACATGCAGCTCCAAAAAAGTACATGCAATTTATTTTTCGAAAAGTGCGTTGATGGAAAGGGTCGTCTACAATGTGTCCGGCATAGTTTTCATCTCCCCAACCATATCTTGACAAGCAAATGCCACCAAAGTCATACACAAATGCTGACTCCTGTCATTCTGACAGACTGCTATGGAAACTGTCTCGACATTTGAGGGAAAGACGGAAAAATGGACCAGTTTTGGCCAGAACTAATGCATTAGTCCATGTTCTTTTCCATTTCTTTTCCATTTCAGTGAAAGGTTGATAGTAAAATGCTGCCCCAAAATAGGTGCTCCCTGAATATTAAAAACGAGTTTCAATTACCAAAGGGCACAATTGAGAAAGTCTCGCAGAAATAAGAAAACTTCCAGAAGCTATCCCTTGAGTAGACGGCAAATCAAGGTGCGGCCGTGACACAGTATTTCGAGTGTCAGTGACAGAGTGTCGGGCCGATGTTTTGCCTTTGGCTCGGCATGACATTCCCTAATTAGTGTCTCCCTAAAACAACTTAAGGGTCTTCCTCAAGAACTTAACGCTGGTAGTAGAGATCGACCAAGGGTTTATTTTTTTCCAGTTTCAACACCAATTATGAAGTGAAAACTGGGGTCAAAATCTAGAACAAATAATCAAACCGTGGTGATAATAAGCCCTGATGGTTCAGTAATAAGGTCCGTGATTGTGGATGAGGATGAGGAGCTGGTTCACATGCCTTTTATGCAGTCCAGATAGCTCAGTCGGTAGAGCATCTGACTTTTAATGAGGTTCTAGGATTCAAGTCCTTGTTCAAGCGAACCTAGCCCTTCTTTGTTGGGGCAGTTGGTTATGTCACGGTTACCAAGTTTGCCCCAAGATCAGAAGGTTACCGGTTCAAATTCCAGACCGGTAAAGGTACCAAAGGGACTCTGGACTTGAACCGGCGACTTTCTGATCATGGAACCATCTCCCTACCCGTTACACTACCATCAGCCCCAGTTGGTACATGCCAAATTTAAATGCATTTTACCAGCATTTCATTTTAAAAAATGCCATACAGGCAGCCATAAAATTGCTAAATATTAGCGAGGCATATCATCCGTCCACCTCGAACGCCGGTAGTGCTGAAGGCAGGACTGAGTCAGACTACAAGTCACCTATCACACAACATCACACTCCTCTTAGCTAGGACTGAGCAATTTAGACATTTAGAACGTGTGGTCCATGTAATCTCGCCCATGTCAGTAATTCTAATTATTGAAATTGACTGAAATACATTTTTCCCAAAATTCTATGAATTCTTTCCTCAGTGTGTGTTCATGTTGATGTTCCCTTAAAAACATGCTACCTCTCTGTTCCAGTCTGCCACTACATCTGTGTATGTTTCTTTCAATTATTTTAAAATCATAATTATGTGACTCTCCACGGCAAAACCAGTCGCTTGTCGCAAATTATGGTTTCATGAAAGGGCATAATCAAACTTCAAAACGATACCTATATGGAATGAGTCGGACGACATATGACTGAGATATCAACATTCAAAGGTGTCGGGTTTCTCATGTCACGGCAAGTGAGAAACGGAGAAATCTGCCTTTGAAGTTGACTATCGCCGTAGCACTCACAGACGCTTGGTGCGGTCGCGGCTACGTTTGTATTTACGGTAGCCTACGCTGCATTCACAGCCACACGGATAGCCTACCTGCGTTAGGTTAACTGAACTCGGGAGCCGAAGATGGATTCAGGAGAAATATCTTCACACTAGTCAACGAGTGGATTTACCGTAAATATTGAAGTAGAGCGGTCAAAACAGAAACTTTTAACATTCTGCTGGAATTGAATTCCTCACCTCAAGAAAGTCACGTTTTTAGATGGAAAGGGTAAGTTTTTCAGCCAAATTTATTCACAACAGTACAGTAGAGACCTTCCACTGTTTCAAAACACTAAAAACAAAAAATCCAAAATTTTACCCCACGCAACATAAACGCTCGTTTTTCTCGGAAACCTCCGTTGCGACAAGCGACTGGTTTTGCCGTGCAGAGTCACAAATACACTCTTTCATAAGACAAAACCCCTAGCTTTAACAGTACTATCTACAGTACCAGCCCTACTGTTAACAGTGAATGCGGAGCTGATGGAGAAAGCAGCCACTCTGGTTCCGTACAGAATGTATTCTTTTCATCAAGGCGGCTATGGTGAGTGTGAGAAGGTCGTCGAACAGACTCCAGCCTCCACCTCCATCAATCTGGAGCGAGTGTGTAAACAGGAACTTTGGAGCATGTTGACAGCTTGAGGAATCGTATACATTTGCTGTCGTGCAACACTTAATCCTCCAGCCAGTGTTTAGAGTAGCTAAGGAGCTCCGTCAGGAGGCGAGGGCCTCAGTTTCCTCTACACAACCCTGTCTTTCCACCTCTCTCCATCCTATTCTCCTCCTCATTCCCTTCTATAAACTCACCACTCTCGAAAGATTCTTTTACTTGAGCAGAAGTGGACCTTTAATAAACCAGTGAAGTACAGCACTTGACTCACTTTTTTCTCACTCGCTTCAGCTCTAAATCAACTTTAGCTTCCATTTCTACTTATTACTGAAAGGTGATGGTCAGGTTACACCCCCAGAGAATTAAAGCAACTACAGTAAAGATGAAATCACACGAATGGCATTTACTCCCTCACTAACGACTAGATGTTGAAAATTTGCTGTAAAAGATGGTAGGGCTCGTCCAATAAATCAGTGTAACGATATTACCAGCCAATATGAACAAATGAGCTTTAAAAAAACCACAGTAATGTCAGGGAAAACAGTTGTTTGTGTTTTGTGTTTCTGGGGCAGAAAATAATAGGCCAATCTACAGTACAGCGCAAAGATCTTGACCCCTAACTTCATATTTTACTTCCAAAGAGCCAGACTTTTCTTGAGTGATTCTTTGGCTCTCGGTATTTGCGTCACGTCACATCACTTCCTGCTCCTCTTTACTATGAACTTCTAAATCAAAGAGACGAACAACTTATTAGACACCACTTGGCGCGCCGTTTTAAAATTCTCTGCGAGGGATTTGCCAAGCTTATATGGCTCCTTTCTGCCCCGACGTGCTGCGTCTCAACAGCAACTCTTCTTCGTATTTTCCCTTACGCTAAGCGATTCAAGTCATATAATCAGCTAAAACCTCAAACGTAGTCTAACTCTAACCGCAGCGCAGACTGAGACGCAAAAAACGACGGCAACCTTTCAGTGAATCTGCTCAACAACAACGTAACTGATATCTGATTCTAAGTAAGATGCCTAACTGTGATGTTTTTTGTAGCGAGTGCAGAATGTTTAGCCTTAGTTCCTCCGTCAACGTTGCTAGCTTAAACAGTGGGAACCTTATCTGTAAAAGGTGTGAGATGGTAAAAGCTCTGATGGAGAAGATTATATATCTAGATGTCACCAGGTAGCCTCTTAGCTGCAGGTGCGCAGTCAGGGAGGTACAGGGAGTTACAGCCGAGCAGCACTATACATCGTGTCAAACAGGTTTGCCTCCAAGGTTTTGGCCCAAAATGTGACCTCTGCATTTATCCCATCCGTAAAGGAGCAGTGGGCAGCTTGACTTTTGCACAGTACTGTGTAACGATCATTCATACTGCTTTTTAAATTGTTATTTTCACTTACAAAAATCTGTCTAAAAAATTCTGTATTTTGTCAAGTTCTAGTGTGGAATCAAACTTGTCTCACACACACACTCCACCCTCCCTTCCCTCAGTCTCCGTCACCTCCGTCTCTTCACTCACACTCTGCCTAAGTGAGTGCTGTGCCTCTGCCCAGCTGAAACTTGACACTCAATACACATGACAGCCAAGAGCACACTAAAGCACTCAGGGAAATAAACAGATAGAGAGGTGAACGAGGGAGGGAGGGTTTGGGAGGAAGGGAAAAAGGGGGTTAAAGGGAGGAAAAGGAGAGGGAAAGTGCAGAGGGGTGAGAAGAGAAAAAAGAAGATGGGAGAGACGGTACAGAAGGGAGGAGGGATGGGAGAGGGACCGGAGTGGAGAGGGAAGACAGAAAGACTGAGAAAAAAGAAAAAGGGAGCAACAGAATGCAGAAGAAAGAATGGAAGGGAGAGGGACAGATGAGGAGGGGGAGGATGGAGAAAAAAAAAAAGAGAAGGACAGAGTACAGAAGAAAGGATGAAGGGGAGAGGGAAAGCAACGCTAATTACAGTGAACACATGCGAGACTGAAGCTTGAGCCTTCATGTGTGCTTAGCATGTCTGCCTCCGTCTCTCTTTAACCCTCCCTCCCTCCCTCCCTCCCGGGGCCTGTTTAGACTAACTGCAGACAAATGCGGCTGATGAGTGTCTCAGCAGTGCGCGGGGCAGCGCCGCATGACGGATTGCACGAAAGGGGTAACACGAACTCTTGATGACTGCTCTGGAAAAACAAGCTCTCAGATGAAGACGAATTGGGCTAATCTTTGCAGGAGCGAGTGAGAATGTGTGTGAGGTTCGCCACAAGAGAAATGAGGTTAGAATCCGAGAGGGCTGACAGGAGGAGGCAGCAGAGAAAGACTTGTACAGTTCTGCATTTTATACATTGAAAATTATGGGGCAAACTAACTGTGGAACATTCATGCATCAGTAGCTGTTTCGACCGATTATCGGGAGACGATATTAGGTATTTTGCCAATGATTTAATTTTGACCATCACCGATATTAAGTAATTACAAGGTGCGCTACTGTGGCTCCACTGCCGTCTCTTCTCTCGCTGCCGTTTGCTCTCGACTCGCTGCTTCATTGAACGTTCCACCCACAATAGTCTCCGATTGGCTATATGTCACACGAGCAGTAGACAATCAACACTGAAGCCTTGTTGTTAACACCATCACACCACACGCACACAAGCGCAGCGTGACGCTCTGAGAAGGAAAGTTTCAGCTGAGCCTGGTGTTCGTAAAATTCAATGTTTCTCTTTTTCTTGCATATCGGTTCCAAATGTCGTTTATCGGCCCCGTTAACTAGCAATATCGGTTGACCTCTATCAGAAAGTCAGTCACACCTGATTTTCTTTTGACCTCTCGAGTTAAAAGGCTGCTCCACTCAAAAATGAAATTGTAGCTGCCAACTAAGGAGAAGGGAGACTTTTAATGTACGTTTAACAACTTGAGCAATTTTTTTTTTTTTTCTTACACATTGTTTGCCGCATTTCCATTTTTAGGTGGAGTGTCCCTTCTAACCAGATGACTGTATGATTGTGTACAGTCGTTAAATTTACAGCACTTGGCAGACCATCTTATCTGGAGTGACAGTTTAACCCTGGAGTAACTTGTGGTTAAGGGTCTTGCTCAGCAACGCAATGATGGGAGTGCTGGAGGTGGGACTCGAACCCACAACCTCTTCGTTACAGAGGTGAGCATCCTAATCACTAGACCACCACCATCCAAAAACCAAATGGCCAAGTGTTCTACAGTGTGAACATGAATATTCCTCCCTTTCCAGTCATAAATATTCAAATCCAATGCAAGCCGGTTATTTATGTGACATTAGAAATAAAATTCCTAAACCCAACACAATAAAAGTTTAAAGAGTTTTGTTTGGCACGTACAAAGAGAAGTGAGAGGAGAAGACCATCAAATTGATTTTTAAAAGAAGTTTTCCGTTCTTCAATTCAAACTAGAGATGAAAGAAGGAAGCGGGGTCGGCTTCTGAGTGTATGAAGCAGCTGTAATTAAGATAAAATGCTGGGAGAGTCAGCGAGCCAGAAAGAAAAAGAGCAAGTAAAACTTATCCTAACGCAATCAACAGCAACTTTCATTTCTCCCTCTAAAATAGGTCCTGTCTGTAAAACTAGGTTTGATGTCACATAAGCAATCTGCTTCTTTCAAACTGTTGCCATGACAGCGGCTGGCCGAGGGAAATGAGCTCCCTGGTTTTGGGTCATTCGTGTGTGTGTGTGTGTGTGTGTGTATGAAAGACTGAGAGAGGGAGAGAACGGGAGAGAGCAAGAGAAACAAGGGGGGGAGGAGAGGGAGAGAGAGTGCGCAACTCACCTGAATTGAGGTCTCGTCCCGGGTTGAACGCTCGGCTGTTGACGGTGGGGGAGAGTCGATCGCAGCTGATGGTTTTTGACACGTTTGTGTTAAAATTTCCATCAAACCTGAAACCAGAAGAAACCCCCAGAACTGTTAGATTCTGCCTGAGAGACTTTTCCTTGACGTTCGTATGCCCTCCCGGGAGCAGCTCCCTCTTCTTCAGCATATTTAGACATTTTGCACAGCTGAGATTTGAAACATGAAGACCCCGAATGACTGACTTGAAGCCTGATGTTTATTAAAATCTTGTTTCTTATTCTGTAAGGAACCGACCTGCAGTACAAAGCTTTGTCTGTGTGAGGGGAAAAAAACTTGTGTTTGAGCACTGAATTAATTTTATCCTGCAGGGCCCTGAATTATGAATGCCTTTAAATAAATGAACACGGCGCTCAACATTATTTATTTTGGGTTACATGAAACGTATGACATTTTTTAAAAAGAGCATGTCGTACTTAAGTAACATGATGAATCCTGTAATACAAAAGGACGGGCAAAGTGCAAGAGGATTTTATGATTTTTCTACTTGTCACATCCACAGCAATACAAGTACAATATGTACTGAATGTGATGGGTCAGTAAACATGTGAGTGAAAGTGATTATTTATCATGGTGAACACAGCATATAACATAGTGCACCACGAAATGTGACCTCTGCATTTGCATTTGACCCCGAGCAGCTAACATGGGTGGTGCCTGTGGAGAAGTGCTTGGTGACGGTACCTTTCTCATAAGCAACTCAGTGGGACCTTTGCCGGGATTCGAACCGGCGACCCTCCAATCCAATCCGCTCCAATTTAATATTCAACTAATTTTAGCTTAATGTTGCTGAATAGATCTTAGCAACCGACCCCAGCAACGACTCGGGATTCGGAAGTGTGAATATGCTTTGTGTGTGTGTGTGTGTGTGTGTATTTGTGACCCTCCACGGCAAAACCAGTCGCTTGTCGCAATTTTTCAAAATTGAGTTATCATGTTTTCATGAAAGGGAATAAATCAACCTTCAAAACGATACCTATATCGAATGAATCGGAAGATGGATTCCGGAGAAATATCTTCACGCTAATCAACGAGTGGATTTACCGTAAATATTGAAGTAGAGCGGTCAAAACAGAAACTTTTAACATTCTGCTGGAATTGAATTCCTCACCTCAAGGAGGTCACGTTTTTGGGATGGAAAAGGTAAGTTTTTCAGCAAAATGTATTCACAACAGTACAGTAGAGACCTTCCACTGTTTCAAAACACTAAAAACAAAAAATCCCAAATTTTACCCCACGCAACATAAACGCTCGTTTTTCTCGGAAACCTCCGGTGCGACAAGCGACTGGTTTTGCCGTGGAGGGTCACATGTGTGTGTATAAAAGTAAAGGTTTGTTTAGGCCTTGATGCCTTCCCCATGCCGTAATCTCCACATACATACACACCATCACTTATTCAAACACACACACTCCTCTCAACAAAATTCCACCTTATTTCACCCATACACATCTCTATGCAGCAAACCCTCCCAAATTCACGACAGTTTCCCACTGACACACTCCCTCCTCCTCCTCCTCGTCCCTCACTTGTATCTTGTATCTCCCCCTTCTCTAAACCCACCGCCTCCCCCGAAAACCCCCAAATCCCCACTCTTCCGCCAAAAACGGGGGTCTCTCTCTCTCTTTCAACCCATTTCTAACCCTCCCTACTAACCTATTTAGCTACTTCCTCACTCTCCTCACGTTACCCCTACCGTACTCTTCCTCATCCTATTCCCCCCCACCCCCTCACCAGCACATAAGCAGGAGCCAGGCGGCCTGGTGATTGGCAGCTGCTATGATGTGCAAAGTGCTTTGAACTTCAGACATTTAATTCCCACCAGGGTCTAGTCATTAGAATTCTCCTTCAGTGCACTTTACATGTGGGGGCTAGGCAAATGCAGCAGATAAAAAATGCATTTGCCAGCTCTTTGAATTTAACATCAGACAAAAAGGAGCGAGCGAGCGAGGGCGAGAGAGAGAGAGAAAGCCAGCGCAAGAAACACAGAAAGAGGAGAATGAGAGAGCAAGAGAGAATGAACGAGCGAGGGAGTGGGGCAGAAAAAGCGAGCAAATGAGAAAGAGAAAGAGAGAGAGAAAAGAGAGAGCGAGCATGAGCGATTGAGCACGAGAGAGAGAGAGAGAGAGAGAGAGATAGCGAGACAGCGTGCAAGCGAGAAAGATCGGGGGAGATTGTCAGAGTGAGCAAGTGGGCAAGCAAATGAGAGAGAGAGAGAGACAGAGAGAGAGAGAGAGAAAGAAACCTTTCCCCACATCATCAGATTTAAGCACAACATGCAAATGAGGGTTTTTAGAAAGCAACCAGGAACGAAGGGATGAAACAAAAGATGAGAAAAACAAAAACAAGCCTGAGGTAGCGCTCAGGACTCAAAACCAGAGTATAGACTAAAATTAACAGGAACCTTCTTACCACTATTCATTTCTCTCTTTCAGTAACATGATTCTAAAACCACATCATATCGCTGCCAAAACACATCAGTCAGGCTGCGTAAACGATTTAACCAACATGGACAACTGCCAACTTATGATAAACACACCAAAAATCTGGTGCACAACACACCACGCAAGCATCTCAAAAATGTTTGGAAGCTGCTATGATGATGTCTTATGCTTGTGCCTGTCCAAAGCCAACAAAGACTACAACAGCATTAAAGGTAAAAATCTTCCCCCAAAAGCGGTCATAAAGCCCTGTCTACATCCGGGCCAGCAAGGCTTCCTCATTTAGCAGCACTTGATCCTGGAAGGTGATAAGATCAAGTCTCCTGTGGGCCCACTTTAGTGCTAATAAAGCCAGACAGGGCGCACACACACACTCATACTCAGAGTCTCCCTCTCGAAGTGCAAGAGATAAGATAAAGTGAGTCCTGCAGAAGTGTGTGCTGTTTCCAGATCAGCTCTCATATATCACACAGCTGCTGCGTGCAGCCACCAGATCAGGCTTTAAAACTATTTCTATTTTTTCCTTTCTTTCTTAAATTGGGGGAAAACACTTTTTCAGGTTTTTATATATTATTTAAAGCTGCCATATTATGAGAAAATTCACTTTTTCTGTTATTTGGGTCTGTACACACTGAAAAGATGGTGAATTTTGTTTTAATTTATAAATGTTAGAAACCTTGTACTTAATGAGCCATTTAGATTTCTCCCCAACTTCTACATCACATTACCGCACCCTCCTATCTGAGAAGATCCGTCCACCAGGTAGATTTGCTAGCGCTTCCAGATCCACCCTGTTTTCTCACAAGCGCTAGTGTAGGAAGTCTACCGGCGGAGTGTTGTGTTGAATATGTACGGCTGTATGGATGGTCCATTAGCAGCAGCCATGTCGATTAATTTCACGTGAGGTAAACTCTCGCCGTTTACACATTTAGGAATACTAATGAGAAAGTGACTGAAATAGAATTTCAGATTTTCAAAATTAAGTGCCATGAAAGGGCATAAATCAACCTTCAAAACAATACCTATATCAAATGAATCAGACGACATATGCCAGAGATATCAACATTCAAAGGAGTGGGGTTTCTCTGAACTCGGGAGACGGAGATGGATTCCGGAGAAATATCTTCACGCTAGTCAACCAGTGGATTTACCGTAAATATTGAAGTAGAGCGGTCAAAATGGAAGGATGGAAAGGGTAAGTTTTTCAGCGAAATAAAAACAAAAAATCCAAAATTTTACCCCACGCAACATAAACGGTCGTTTTTCTCGGAAACCTCCGTTGCGACAAGCAACTGGTTTCGCCGCGCAGAGTCACATATAACTACTGACTGACATGAATAAACATGGCACACAAAGACACAAACAATCAGAGGGACACAAAGAGAGACACGGACATGCGGCGGCACACAGATACAGAGAAACACACGCATGCAGAGAGACATACACGCAGAAAGACGCACACACCCATACACACTCACAGAAAGTGCTACTTTTAGGCTGTATGCTGCTTCATTAAGTGTGTGAGAAGCCGGAGTGGCTGACAGGCTCCAACAGGCTGCAGAGACCGAGCGAGTGGATTAAGAGAAGAATGAAAATAAGAACAGAGATGTGTGTAAGACGAGTGAAGTCAGGCTGGGGCTATGCAGTATGGATTGGGCTAGCTAACACCAATTAACCTTCATCTGACACTCAGCAATATGACCGTAACGCAGCTTAAGGTGGCAGCGCGGAGGCGAACATTTAACACCGAAAATCCAAGCAATCAAACTCTACTTAGCACAGATATGTACATGCAAATTAATACCGACTACAAAATACATAAATGAAAACTACTGAACAACACACCGTCAGAAAGAACATTCAGCACACACTACATCATCACACACTTGGAATGATATTTTAAAAAGTGACGTACTATGCACGGGGATTGATCAGTTATCAGCACCAATATTTCACAGTTGAAACTTTTCAAAAACATTTTAGAACTGATAAAATAATGTCTCTCTGTCTGAAGTCGCCACTTCTTTCTGTGTTAAGAACATAAAAGTGAGTGATTATTTGTGAACACACCACAGTATAGCACACAGTGCACCGCAATCAAATGTGACCTCTGCATTTGACCCATCCGTGAAGCAACAGTGGGTAACTTTCTGACAGCAGCCGGGGAGCAGTGCTTGGGGAAGGTACCTTGCTCATGAGTACCTCAGTGGCACCTTTACTGGTGCGGGACTTGAACCCAGCGACCTTTCGTTAACGGGGATAATTCCCTAACAGTTACGCTACTAACTGCCCCAAAATTAAAAATATGATGTAAGGCATAAAAATGTAGTTTTGTGAGTACTTATGTGAGTATTCATTACAAACATTTGACCGCTACTATGAAGTCCAACACGACACACAGTTTATCAGGTTCATGTGGGTTACACTGGACACCTGGGACGATGCCCAGTGATATCACTGCTAAATATAACACGGAAAGCCATGAGGAGGTCAGTCTCGCTGTAGTGTCCATGACCAAGATTTCCAGTGTAGTTGAGAACAAAACTACCCACCAAACCCTCCATATCATGAGGGATGACTTTTTTTCTGGATATCTTTTATAAATCTGGTTAAATATTCATAAACAGATTCATTAGAAAACTGTTGACCCATGTTGTGCTGCACTAGGAAAAGAAGCCATCTGGCTGTTTTTTAATCAGCCTTTTAAACTGATACTGCTTAATTAAGGCTTTTCCGCATCGCTTAAACTTCCAAACTGAAATATAACTGAATACTGAGATAAGCTATGTATTGCAAAGTGGATTCCTGAATTGCTGTATTTTTAGTAGATGCAAAAGCATTCAAATAAGAAGCAAATTAAGTCAGCTCCGTTTTAAAAAATGATATCTTACCCATAATCAGCACTGGCTGAAACCCTTTTAAAAGCCTCACGCAATCCAATTAAAATTTGCATTAATGATAGAGAGAATTCAAACCTAAAGAAAAAGGGGAAATTTTAATTGAAAAGGAATCAGAAATAGCTGCAGGAAAGTCTCAGGCTTTAATGCCTCTAAGCAGGGGAAGATCACATGTTTCTAAAGGGGAGAGCGAGTGTGTGTGTGTTTAGAGAGGATTTGAGATCTGCATCACATGACGCCAACATGGCTAACATCGAATGAGAGGTAATGAGTAAAAATCCCCTTCAGCTTTTGTTTTGTTTGGGTGGTGTGTCTCTTTAAGCGGAGCGTGAGCCTTGATTAAAGCGTTCTTGGGTGACAGAGGTCAGAGCGTTCGGGGAAACACACTCGGGCTGGACGGACGACAGGAACATGACATTGATACAGTGTGAAACACTCGATCCTAAGGCCAGGAGGCTGGGCAGCAGGGCGGCTGTGAGACGGACAGACGAAGCTGTCAAAGCCAAACGCTGCTCCGCCTGCATCATTAACACACACACAGGCTCATTAAAAACCAGCATGTAAGCATGTGATTTGAAACTGTATTGTTGTCAAAAAAGAAATGTCTCTAAGTTTCTGTTTACTGTACTGTTTTTTTTTCTCTTTTAATATTTCCAAATAAAAAAGGAATTGCAAAAAAACAATGTATAAAATAGCATAAAAATGGGCATTTTACTGTCAACTACATAAAAATACAGGCGTTCCATATGAGCGTGTGCTGTGTGTTTCGAGCATGTGTGAGTTGAATGCGTACAGACATGAAATTTAACTTGCAAAGGTTTCACTGAATGTACATAAAATGGTTATATTGTGACCAGGGGTGGAAGTAACGAATTACAAATATTCACGTTACTGTAATTAAGTAGATTTTTTTGGGTACTTGTACTTTTATGAGTAGTTTTTCAAGTGTATAATTTTACTCGTAATTGAGTACAATTTACACCATGTAATCTACTTCGCTACTTATAAAATCAAAAGTCGCTACTGAGTACGCCCACAATTTGAATTAATATTCAAACCTTTCATCTGCATCTTTGCAGCCAATAAGGCTGTGCAATCGCGACCGCGCCAATTAATCTATGACGTAAGCAAAGAATAAACTGCGCTGCAGCAGCAGGCACAGGTGTCTGGAGGTACTACACAGTGGAGTACAAACTAATTTATAGACTGAAGATTTGGAGACAAAGAAGCGTAAGGTTCTAGTATATGCTTGTGTAATATAACAACCAATGGTCAAATGAAGTCATATTGAAAAATAAGATCTATTTTTTTTATCCAGTTCTCTAAAACCCAACAGCGAATTAATAAACTCAGACATATCGCATATGAACACAATCATCTGTTGGAGTTACACTGCAACACAAAGGAAAAACTTTGCGGAGAATCTTTACATTATTTCTACAATTAACTAAAACTCAGGAAGAAATAAAAAATAATGGTTTTGCCTTCTAATAAAATCAGGTTATTAAACATGAAGTCATTTCTCTCCTTCTCCCACCGACTCCCTCCCGTTCCTCTTACACGCTCCTCGGGGACGTTTTCACCTCACACACTGTCACAGCGAGAAGTGCAGACGTTCACAAGGTGATGCAAAACTCCAGCAGCATTTATGAGAGAGCTTTGAAGTTTCAGCAGCATTGTGTTATCAGACAGTTCTCTCCATTTCTCTCTCCCTCATTCTCCCCAACGCACACACACGCACGGGCGCACACACACACACTTTCATCTTATACAATCTATAATGGAACGTAGGTTTGATGCCTAAACAAATTTAAGGGCAAGTAAAGTGCAAGTTTTATTACAATGTGATATTATATTAGTTTACTGGACAATAATTCACAATAATTCCACGTCTGCGGAGAACACAAAGTCTGCTACAATATGCTTTCAATTTAACACAGTTCGAGAGAATGAGACTGATATAATACAATATTAAAGTGAGAAAGTGAGTGATTATTTGTCATTGTGAACACACCACAGCACAGCACACAGTGCACCACAACCAAATGTGACCTCTGCGTTTAACCCATCCGTGAAGGAACAGTGGGCAGCTAACAAGCGCCGGGGAGCAGTGCTTGGGGACGGTACCTTGCTCATGAGTACCTCAGTGGTAACTTTACCGGTTCTGGATTTGAACCTGCGACCTTCTGATCACGGGGCGAACACCCTACCGTTACGCCACCAACTGCCCCAATATCACGTGTTCATTTAACACAATCACTCCCATTCATGTCTAATAAACAAAAATATTAATATATATATATAGATATAATATATAGATATGTATAGATAATATATATGCTAAAGAGTTGGCCACTTCTCCCTCATAGATCACATTTTGTTGTGGTGCACTGTGTGCTGTGCTGTGCTGTGATCACAATAACATATAGCCACTCACTTTCACCTTTCATATTCTGACATCTTTATTGCTGAGATACGGCCTACAGTAGCCTGGGTTATTGCACTTCACAAAAGTGGTGATGAACCCGGCCAGTGTCTCTGCGCTTGCTTGACGGGGGACGTTACGGTTTGTATGATATCTGATCGATGTTTGGGCTATAGGCTTGCTGATCACTGAACAATGTCCTGATTAGAGGTCGACCGATATTAGGTTTTTTCGGGGCCGATATCGATACTGATTACTGCTAGTTAACAGGGCCGATAACCAATAATTGGAACCGATATGCAAAAGAAAAATTTAGAATTTTACAAACACCAAGCTCAGCTGAAACTCTCCTCTGTCCTCTTCTCCATCTCGGAGCTCATGTGTGAGTGTGGTGTGAGTGACAACAAGGCATCAGCGTTTACTTGATATTACTCACGTAACAAATAGCCAATCAGAGTCTGTTGTGGGCGGGACATTAAATGAAGCAGCGAATCGACAGCAAACGGCACAGAGAGAAGAGACGGCCGTGGGTCTACAGTAGCGCACCTTGTAATTACTCAATACATCATGCTATTCTAAATTCTACACCTCCATCTGAGCACTCAGAGCAAAGTCAAGTCTAGTCCAAGCTTCACTTTCACTGAACACTGCGCTGCTGTGTGTGTGTGTGTATAGGAAATGTTTGGGGGAAAACAGCACATGAACGTCAATTTACTGCAAATTCTCCAAGTCTCTGGCAGCAAAAAGGTCTTCACAATGCCACTGGAGATTGCAGAAAGTGGGCAGCGAGACACTCGGCAAGAAACGTCTGATAAAGACATGAAAGAGATGATGGAAAAAGAAGATGGAATACTGTACAGAATAAAGTTTGAAGATAAAGTCAGACAGGGAGAGAACCCAGCCAGAGAGTGGGAGAGGGAGAAAGATAAAGAGAAAATGGAGCGAGGGGGAAACAGAAAGGAAGAGGAGGGAGAGAGAAAGCGAGCGCACATGGTCAAGAGGAAAAAAGTGATGGGGAAGGAATGGGGAAGAGAGAGATGAAGGATAGAAAAAAACAGAGTGGGGGAAGAGGGAGGCAGAGGGAGGGAGGGAGAGAGAGAGAGAGAGAGAGAGAGAGAACAAGATATGGGTGAGAGAGATGAAAGAAAAAGGATTAGATGATAAACAGAGAGGGAATTTGGGGAGAAAGAGTTGACAGAAAAAGAAAAAAGGGAGAGAAAGAGAGAGGGAGCAAGAGAGATAGAGAGAGAAGGGGAATCAGAGAGGGAGGGAAAGAGAGAGCACAAGATAAGGACAGAATGAGGAAATGGGAGAGAGGAGGAAGATGGAAAAAGACTGAGCACACAAGACCAAGAGGGGAAGAGACAGAGAACGAGGAATGGGGGAGGAGAGAGAGGGAGAGAGGGAGGGAGGGAGGAGAGAGAGAGAGAGGGAGAGAGGGAGAGAGAGAGAGAGAAGGGGAATCAGAGAGGGAGGGAAAGAGAGAGCACAAGATAAGGATAGAATGATAAAATGGGAGAGAGGAGGAAGACATAAAAAGACTGAGCACACAAGACCAAGAGGGGAAGAGACAGAGAACGAGGGACGGGGGAGGAGAGAGAGAGGGAGGGAGGGAGGGAGGGCGGGAGGAAGGAAGAAGGGGAGGAGAGGAGAGATGTAAGCGATAAGGCATCCCAGAAGGCTGTGCTGTTGGAAGTGTGAAGCTGCTCCGTTGAGATTAGGTTTGAAAGAGCAGCTCTGGTTGATTCAACATTTGAGCTGCACTTTTCCACTGAGATGGGAGATACGAGCCTCCTGACATTTAAAACCTCTTCTCTCTCCAGCCGCACTGCCGATGCTCCCGTTCAACATGAAGCACCAAATCTGTTCGGCCAATTACAGCTCCAGCAGAGCAACGCTAAAGCGCCTACACTCAACAACGTAACACGCGCTGATAATCAGCCCAGAAAACCATGTAAACCCATTCCAGCACAGCGGGGGGATTAGGAATAAAGCGTGGTGGATGGAACGCCAGTGGGGCTGTGTGTGTGTAAAAAAAGATCCTCAGGGCAATTTTATCATCTATTATTGAGGTGGTATTTGGGCAGATTAACAACTTGGTGCGTTAGACGAAGTTTCGTCTCAATGAGGCATCTTGTTCATCTTAATACTAAGTCTTTTAAGCCGAAGTAAACATTACGGTCATCTCAGCTATAAACTAGTATGCAAAGAGACGAGATGACGTGGATTCAGTTTTTACAGAGTATGAGGAACACATCAAATAAGCAATATATAAACAGACTATAAAATATAAACTTTAAACTAGGGTTAGAACAGAGACTTTAGCAATTTAGTCCCGTGCAGTATTCAAACTATAGTTATGCTCCTGGAATTGTCTTTTTGCATTGAAAGTGCATAAGATCTGCAGCAGTTCAATATGAAAATATTTTAGCAGTAATAGAGTGGGAAGAGAGAGACAGAAAAGAGAAGAGAGACAGAGAGAGTGAGTGAAAGATGGAGAAAACCAGATATTTACTAATCGTTTTTACTAACATATTTACTAACCATTTTATCAGCTTTATGAACAGCAAACGAGACGTTTTTCCAATTTTGAAAACCTTTTTTGCTTTTGGAAACGGCATCTTTGGCTGTGACAATCCTACATGTTTAATTGCACATTTAGTTCCACATTTAGCCAAAATGGGCAGCTGGTAGCATAATGGTTAGGGAGTTCGCTGCATAATCGGAAGGTCGCCGGTTCTAATCCCAGACCGGTTAAGATACCACTGAGGTACTCATAAGCAAGGTACCATTCCCAAGCACTGGCCCCCAGGAGCTGCCCATCAGCTGCCCACTGCTCCTTCATGGATGGGTCAAATGCAGAAGTCATATTTGCTTATGGTGCTCTGTGTGCTGTAGTGTGCTGTGTTCACAATGACAAATAATCACTTACTTTCAACTACATGTGAGATCAGTATAACTGATAAATACGAAACAAAGAGAGAGAAGAACTAAAAATATGGAAACTAAAATACACTACATGTGAAATCAGACTCACCTCTAATCTTCAAACTCATACTGTGCCCTCTTATAAACCCACAACCCCACACCAAATCCAAGAATTCCATCTCAAATCGCTAGATCAACTGATAACAGAGCAGTTTGGGACTACAGACCCAAGATTAGCCTAAAAAGCACAACTGTGAGTTTGTTTCTCCGCTTCCAACGTCATTTTTTCACGGTTGACATTTGCACGGAATTGGCCCTCGGTGAAAATGAATAAAAACGGCAGTGTGCAAAAAAGGCCCCCAAAGCCACGTGGAAGCGTGTAATGAAGGTTTGAGAGAAGGAGGAGGAGGAAAGCATTACTCACTCCATCATAGAGGGGGGAATGGAGCAGCAGTCCTGGATGTCGATGAGTGGGGAGGTCAGGTGGGCCGTGTACGATGCCTCCACCACCAGCTTGTTCCTGTTCACCACGTCCAGGTAGCGGTTAAACTTCTCCCGGATCTTCTTGGCCAACTGTAACCAGAACACAAATAATCCAGGTAAAGGCACGACGCTGGCTAATTTAGCATATGGACTAGAATATAACTGATCTATTTGCACACTTTTAGGAACAATTAGGGGAACACTTCACCTTATTCTGTACTAGTAAATGACAAAAAAGAATCTTACAGATAACAATTTCATTTAAGTTGACCGATTATCGGGCACAGATATTAGGCATTTTGCTGATTATCAGTATTGGTGTTTAATTTAGTCTATCACCGATATTACGTAATTACAAGGAGCGCTAATGTGGCTCCACTGCCGTCTTTTTTCACTGTTAACAAGCAATAATTGGTGTTGATATCGGCCCTGAAAAACCAACATCGACTGACCACTAATTTCAATATGGGAAATAAAAAGGAAATATCAGGTAATAAATAATTTTTCCAAAACAAAAATTTTCTATATTGTATATGCATCCTGTCATCAATTCATTTTCCTAACACGGTAAAAGATCAGTCTTTGACCTCTCTATTTCTTTACTCATCAACAGTTAAATAGGGATAGCGATTATCAGCCATTAGTCATTCGATTTCTCAGTCAGTCTTTAAATATGAACAAAACACAATGCCCACTGTTAACAAAAACTAAAACTTGCTGGTTTACAACTTCTGAATTTAAAATGCATGTTGAGAGACGTGTTACAACCTACAAGCCACTAGGACGAGATATCTAATAGTAGTGTGCAAACGGAACTGAATATATACGTGTTATCACTGAGAAGTGAAGAAGTAAATAAGTCTTACTGAACTCCCAGTGTTCCAAATGACCAGCATTATCAAGTCTGTCGGGAGCTTAGAGCTTTTTTAGCTTTTTTAAAATAAAAATATGCATAATTCAGGTTTGTCTTTTCGTTTTTGATTGCAAAAATAATGATTTCTAATATAGTACACCACTTGTTCAAAACGCGGAACGCTACAAGCGGCTTATTCTAAGCGTCTCGTTTTATTAGAGTTGCAGGTGCAGAATGTGATTAATGCACTTTCCCAGACCTGGTCTTTCTTCTACATGAAAGAGAGCCCGAGTCGACCTTGGAGGCCGGAAATCGATCAGCATTAGACATGCACCAGCAGTAGCACCTTTGCTAGAGGCTGTAGATAAACGACTTCAAGGCGGACAGAGAACAAGGAGAGCAAGTGGCTGGTGCTAGGGCTGAGCAATTAACCGAAAATGTAATTGAACCCAACATTCAGCACCTCAAACTGAAGTAATTATATTTATATAAGTAAGTATATTTCCCCCAGTGTGTGTTTATGTATCGTTATTTTAGAATCATATCTGTGTGTTTGATTGTTTGCACTCGTTTGTCAGAAAATTATTTCAGCTTTAATACTCAAGCAAACAAACGTATAATTGTTTATCGTAACCGAGGTAAAATGTTGGTCATATCACACAGGTCTCCTCTGCTCCGACCAGGACTGGCGGCATAACGGTAGAATGTTCGTCCGGTGGTCAGAAGATCGCAGTTTCGCTATCAGGACTGGTAAAGTTACCAAGGTACTTATAAGCAAGGTACCATCCTCAAGCACTGCTTCCCGGGTGCTGCCCTTGTTAGCTGCCCACTTCTCCTTCACGGATGGGTCAAATGCAGAGGTCACATTTCGATGTGGTGTACTGTGTGTTGTGCTGTGGTGTGTTCACAGTTACAAATAATCACTCACAAATGATCAGTTATTCTGTTTGGGGTTTTTGTTTGTTTTTGCCTGCATAGTTGACTAAAAAGGTAAAGCTGTAAATATGCTCAACTTATCAGACTATACACTCAACTATTAAAGTTATTTTGTCTAGTAAAAGAGTGCGATTTTTGGAGGATAATTGGAGGAAAATTTATGTGACAACACACACGGTGGTATGCTTTCATAGGACAGTACAATAACACGCATTGGGGAAAATAACAGAATTTGAAAAGTAATGGACATAGGCGGGATTACGTCAAGTAGAGGTTCTGAATAGCGGTTTCAATGAATTTTAGATTAATTGCCCAGTCCTAGATCAAGTTGTTTAAAGCACAGGGAGAATAATGGTGCAACCACTGCGTTTCCATGAACTCTGCTGTATTTATTCAGTGCAGAGTTCCCAGAGGCAAATTAACAAGTCCAGCAGCACCAGCTCAGCAATAAGGCTTCCCCACAGGTGGGGGACATAAATTACTGGCGCAGCAGCATTTTTTTCCTCCTCTCCGCCGGCTCATTTAGCAAAGCGGCAACCCACAATAACACGGTCAGGAGCCTAACCCTCACATAAACGACATTAATACTCCCGACCACAATACAAATCAGACACACACACACACCACTCTGCAGCTGACTCACAGCACACGCCGAGCCATAAAAGTTGAAGATTAAGCCACCTGATTCATCCAAGAAGGAACAGGGAAAATAAACCTCACCACAGCAAACAAACTCCTCCTCGGAATCCTGCAATTAGCAGAGTGGGCCAAAAAGCCTCCAGTCCAGGAACGGAGAAATGAAGCACGACCCATTGACCGCATACACACCTAATCAGCCGCTAAATTCGGCTCTCGCTGCACCAAAAATAACAAAACAGGCTGAAGGGGGAAAAACCTGAACGCCACACAGGCCTTTGTGCAGCAGTGTGGGGAAATAAAGCCATTTTACAGTGCAGGGAGTCTGTGAATTGGGAAAAATCTAATCTGGGCAAAAAGGAACAAAGGAAAAGGAAGGTGTCTGGACGGTCAGCCTTAACTATAGAAATATAAATGAACAGAATACATAGATATGAATAAAACAAAAAATAAAATGAGTTATGATTCCATTCGTTTATCGGAGGTAGGATACGAACCCAAAAAGTGAAGTCACTGTGAACACAGCACAGCACACAGTGCACCACAATGAAGTGACCTCTGCATCTCACCCATCCGTGAAGAAGCAGTGGCCAGCTTTAGCAGAGAAGCGCCCGGGAAGCAGTGCTTGGGGATGGTACCATGCTCATGATTTCCCGCATTGGTACCTTTACCAGTCCGGGATTTAAACTGGCAACCCTCTGATCACGGTGGCCAACTTCCTAACCGTTACGCTATCAACTATCGCAGTGGTACACTGCAGCCAACTCACCCACCACAGTTCTTATGCAAGACCGTTAATGACAAGCTGCTCCAGAAAAACTGTCCCCGTCATTAGGAAATATGCCACGCTGGATATGGTCGGCTGATAAACGCTATGGAATGTAAACGTTAACTGTATTATGCGTCAAACTTCCAAGGACTAATAAGCGATTGCATTAGCCACAGAAATAGTTTTAAAGAAAGCTGACAGTAAAAGCCTGGCAATGTAACAATTGAGAAAACTTCACACAACAACAAAAGCTGCTATTGTTGTGAGAAAATGCACAAAAATTCATTCACTGCTGTCAAAGACACACAAAAACATTTTTAATTTAACCATTAAACAAGTCTAAATGAGGGGTTGTGCTGCTAAAGCAAAGCTACAAAAACAATTAGCTATTGCAAAAGGGCTGTTCATCACCATAAATGTGTTCACTAATTAATACTGTGAGCTTTTCTAATGATTCTGACAAGAGCAGAAGAGATTTAAAAATATTTTTATCCAGTAAATAAAGGTCAAGGGGTCATAGTGTTTTTATGTTTTGTTAACATGAATACACCTTATTGTGAACTACCTACTCTCCCACACTCATCGAACAGTCTTTATTGGGTAAGCTGCCGCAAGTTTCGCATTCATCCCTAACAACTTCTACCCTCTGAAGTCACTCTGAGCGTTTTATTTTTAATTCAATGCACACTTTTTGGGGCAGTTGATAGCGTTGGGGCGTTAATAACGGTTAGGGTGTCTGCCCCATGTTTGAAAGGTCGCCGGTTTGAATCCAAGGACCGGTAAAGGTATCACTGAGGTACTCATGAGCAAGGTACCGTCCCCAAGCACTGCTGTCTGCGCACTGCCCCTGTTAGCTGCCCACTGCTCCTACACAGATGGGTCAAATGCAGAGGTCACAACTAACATAGTGTACATTAGTAAATAACATAGTGTTGCTAGTTAGCGATATGTTAGCAACTTTGCTTTTGGGAAACGGACTCCTGATCTGGTGGTGGTGGAGATGGTGAGGAGACAATGATGCTAAACAAGTGCTGGGCAGGTAATCAAAAATGTGATTTTATAGATTATTTTCAAATTATGTTAAGTCTTTTAAATATTCTGTAAATACTTTCCTCATTATGCGTTTACTGAGTGGGTCTGTACAGTCTGCAACTACATTGGTGCATTTCCTTCAGTCGTTTTAATATCCCAAAACATGTACTCTTTCATCAGACAAAAATGTCCCAGTTTTATAAGAGCAAAAAACCAACAAACTACAAAATCCAAAAAACAAAATAATTGTTCACTAATCCTACTAGACGTAAAATATTCAAATTTACCGTGATACTGATTTGAGGTCCATCTGAGGCCCGTTTCCTAAATTTCTATTTTTTAAAATGTAGTTTATCTCTATTCCCCGGTTATGACATAAGAGTGTGGCTAAATGAAGGCTCGTGAGATGACTTGCTCCAGGTCTGGACTGACTCAGTAGGTGAAACGATTATCAGCATCAGCCCTCCGAACCCCGGTGCTGCAATTAGCAGCCGAGAAGTCACCAGAGCTGCTGCCAAAAAGCTGCTTAATCTCTCACTAGCAGCCAGTAAATAGCTGCAGGTGAGACGGGCGTTGTACAGGAATAATTCACTCATGAGGGTTTCTCTTGGCAAGGAGACCTGGGCAAAAACTAACAGCCTGTCCATTCTTGCTCAGGGCTTCAGTGACAGCTGACGGGGTGCGTATGTGTGTGTGTTGCAGAGGAGGCACGTACACAGCACACGAGAACGAGAGATTGGAGCTTCCATTTTTGACACTTAAGACTTAAGTTTCGACAGAATGGGGTTCAGGCTACTGCTGGAGCGTTTTAATGCCCTGAAGCAGAAACAGAAGCTTGCACTTGACAATAAGCAACGTGAACTTCAAATGTCACCGTACAGAACGTAAAGTGCTATAGCGTAAAGATTTAACACTCTAAAAGTCTGTGATTTAAGTTTTAAAGATTCAAACAACTATAAGGTAAAAGTTGCACAGCACAAACATGTACACCTACACAGCTTGTTAGCGAGAGACAATCTGTAATCAATAGTTCAAACCTTGGAATTAGAGATTGAGCAGAGAAAAACACAAAGTCGGCTTCAAAGCCAAGCAGACAGCAACAGCAGAATTTTAATTGGCATCTTTTTCCCCTGTAGACTAAACACACTCTCTCTCTCACACACACACACGTTACTCACCTGCTGCACCTCAGTCTCTCCATTTGAAGTCTTCTCCGTGTACACAAAGGAGTTGAAAATTCTCTGTGAGAAAGAAAGGGGGAGAGACAGAGAATCACTGAGATGTTCTGCAACAATTCGCTAAACAGGAATATTTTACCAAATTGGAATAGCAGAATAAGAACGTGAGCTGATTTGTTTCAAAGAAACAGCACCAGAAATGCCTTATATTATCATAAAAATAACAGTATATTCAGCTCTATACTGGTGTCTCTTATGAATACAAGTATATGTGAATAGATCAGAAAGACCGTCATCCGGGTGTTTCCTCCAATTATTTTGAAAACTGCAAAGATACGCCCTCTCTCCTTGGAAAGAATAACATCAGCTTTACATCAGAATGCATTAGTTGAGGATATTTACAGTAAACTGCCAGTGGAAAAAAAAACAAAACATAAACACTGTTCATTAAGTGTAAAGAAGGTAAAATGCTGAAATATTCATGATACTGATTTGAGCTCATATCGACACAGCCCTATTTGAAGACGGTAAAAATATAATTCCTAGAAAACAGGCTGAAGCGCAGATGGTAATATTCCATCATTTATTCTTGTTTAAGCCATTTCCACTAATCACACTTTTCCTCCCTCATAATTACACAGGTGGATGGTGATTAAGTCTTAAACTCTTCAAATTTGCTCTGCAGTCTGGAACACTTCAGCTCATGCCAGAAAAGACAAAGCTCAAACCTGATAAATCTCAACAAACAGATTATGATCTCTGAGTATATAATCTAAATTTACTCTATACTTTGCAAAGGCACTGAAATAAACCCTCAGGTTTAAGTGCCAGTTAGAATTACACAGAGGTCTTTTGAGTAGGCCTGGGCAATATAAACTGATACCAATATCATGATTAAATTAACATTTTATCTGAGCTACAATTAATAAACAGTATTTTTTTTTTGGGGGGGGGCGGATAGTTGGCAACTAATTTAATAATTGAATAGTTGGGTCTATGTTATTACACACGTGTACAGTGGCTACCCTCTAATGTGGGGGGCAATAAGCTAACCAAAGCCGCAGTGGCAGTAAAGCATCATTAAGCTGGACACCGACCACAATAAAAGTAGAATAAGAAGGAGAACGAGAACCAGTGCCGTGACTTGCTGTCACAAAAGCTGAAGTAAATGATAGTAAGTGATATTTTCAGTGATTATTCCGATGTGTGTCCTCTGTGTTATTGACGTGACTCATGCCATCTTGTGCAAAAATGAGTTATAGGCCAAAATGAGTGCCAAATGGCTAAAAATACCCAAAACTTCAATATTTCTTCATCTTCAATTAATAGAATTTTTTTTTCCATTTTATATTGTTGGAGAGAAAAAAAGAAATATAGAAAAATAGAAAAAGACAGTCTGGTTTATTTAAAAATGCTGGATTGTTTTTTTTTCTTTTTATCTGATTAATAATCAATCAAAAAAAAATCAGCAGATTCATCAATTATCTAAATAATCGTTATTTGCAACGCTACAACACACACAGTAGTAAGTTTCAGTAAGTAGTAACAGAATTCGTATTTAAAGATTTTAAACTTACTGAAATAACGGTCATGGACAAAACTGTATAAATTAGCATATCTGAACGTTGGTTTTGATGAATTTTCGATTAATTGCCCAGCGCCACTTTAGAGGGTAAACATTTTCTTCATGGGGCAGCTGACACTCTTACACTCTAAACTTGCTAGTCTCGAGCCAAACAGGCTATAAAACAGCAGGCGATTTGGCAGTCTCCACAGCTATTGTAATCAGGTAAATATTACCCAGCATGCTTAGCAGCTAAATGCAAACAAGGAATTCAGTCTGGACCCATTACATTACCAAGGCAACCAGTACACAGACTGACACAATGTCATAACAATATGTGATGAATCTTAGGCCCTGGAAAAGAGCAAGAAGAAGCTTGTCATCACTTAGACTGCGTCCAGACACCGTGGATACGAGGAGAACCTGAGCCAAACGAGCCAAACATCACATATTTTACAAATCAACTCTACAACAGAACTCATTTTCTAATAAATTCCATTGTGTTTCCTAGTTGAGTCGGATGACAATGTCACAATTCCAAGAAAGTAGCCTTAGCCAGCAACAAATTTGCGCCCCCAAATGATTTCACGTTCCCCTGAGGGCGAGAGTAACCCAGATTGGAGAACACTGCAGTGGTGTGTCTAAAGCAGTGAGAAGATGTGCAGTAAGTGCAGTGCTCACTTTAAATCACAGACAGAAGAAGTGAAAACACTGAGGAATGGGACCTGGGCTGACCCAAAACAAGCTGAACAACTTCATCCATAGCCCCTTGGTATATCTATAGGGGTTCCCGACTGCAATCCCAACTATATAAAAACTTTTACAAACTGTCTGATAAAAAGAACTTGCAAACAAGTGAACAGAGAGACCCGGCCGACTGATCCGGCCCCTGCCCTGGTCTGGAGGTTTGTTTAGGGAGCTGTCTTGATGGCTTTCACAGCTATAGCTACGCTGGGGAGGAATTTCACAGCTTGAAATATGAGAACTCTCTCCAGAGATGGGAAACTGCTGTGAAGAAGGTCCTTGAACGTTCAGAAGGGCACTTATTATTCAGATTTCAGTTTCAGGCTGTAGACAGTGTCATTTACATTTAGCTGCACTACGCTGTGTGTAAACGAAATCACACACATGAAATGTACGATAAATATATACAACCTAATGTGGAAACAGACATTTTATGGTCATATTACAAAGTAAAATTTCAAAAAATGATCTGTAATATCTATGAATAGTCGTTATAAACACCTTGCACTACCAAACTGTATGGTTGTCTGTAGGGCTGGGTGACATGGCCTAAAATAATACTGCGATATTTTTAAGCTATATCACACTACACAATATATATCTTGATATTTTCTCGCTTTCTGGGAGAGAACTACATTTCCCACAGTCCCCTGCAACGCAACGCAGAGTCAGGTCATATATGGGTTTTGTCTGTAATAAAGGGGAAGATTTGACTGAACTGGAGGGTTTTTGTTAGTGAGGACGTTGTATATCTATATTTGTGCACAGAATAACAGTGGATTATTGCGTAAAAACTGCTTGCCGTCATTTTGCAGCTCCGGTATGTAGATAAATGCTAAGCACCGCTCCAGTCCGACAGCCGATTTGCCACAGTCAATCTTTATTTTCACCGAAAAAAAACAAACAAACATGTGCCTTCTACAAGCGCATAACAACGTGCTAGGAGAGTGTTCTGGATGGACGGCGAGTGAGCGCTGTGTTTTGAGAGGGCAGAGAAGCGAAACCCGAAAGTGAAGTGCATGCTGTCTGTTTAACATTAATGTGAGAATTTGTACTCAATATTCTCAATATAGTCATTTACTACATTGCATGTGGAACAAGCCGAGATACACTGAGTATAATCGATATATTGCCCACCTCTTGTTGTGTGTTGATTTTAACAGTTTACTGGTTGGTAAATTAAGAACCAGAACCTGTCCCATAAACACTTTTTTCATTTTAGAAATAAAAACATTAAACATGAGAATTATCTTTGGCAACTAGATGACAGTGTGACAAATCCTAAAATATTCCAAGAAAGTGAAAAGCTCACATTTTACATTTACATCATTTAGTAGACACTTTAACTCCCATTCCCTAATTTCAAGGACAGCCTCCCTGGAGCAACTTGGGCTTAAGGGCCTTGTGGTGTGTGGTGGTGCTGGTAGTAGTGGAGGTAGGATCTGAACCTACAACCTCTTAGCACAGAGGTAAACGTCCTAACCACTAGACCCACATTGGTGGGTAGTTGTCACATATCATGGTAGTACTGTGAATACTACCATGCAATACCATCTAACCTATGACTGCAAAGTAACGTGTATCCCAACTAGGGCTGCAACAAATGACTATTTTTGTAATCGAATAATCTATCGATTATTTTATCGATTAATCGAGTAATCGGATACATTTTTTTTAAAACAACAAAAGTGACAATACATTTGTTATTAGGCTTTTTGTAGTGTGAGTAGAAGTTAGTCACATACGTTTTATGTTGTATTCATTTGAAAATGAAGAAACATGAAGTTCAAGGGTCATTTTGAACCAATTTGGCCAATAAAATGAGTTGCTTTTGGCCTTCTTGGAAGAGAACTGCATTTCCCACAATCCCCCACGCACACCACGGAGCCGCATCACAATAAAGGGTTCAGCGCGTTCCAGAACGAGCTATGAAAAAAAATTGATGGGAAAATCTCAATAAACGGCTGTGTTGTGAGTGGAACGCTGGTTGTTGTGGTTATTTATCAGCTAAAATATGCGTTTTGTCTGTAATAAAGGGGACGTTTTGACGGAAGCGGAGCGCTTTAGCGAGTAATGCCGCTTACGTGGGCGCTCGCATGTTAACATCGCAAAAAAATGACATTTATGCGTTATTACGCATTTACTTCTGTTTTTGTGCACGGAATATCTCACAAATACGTTCACATACAGAGGGATCTATTCTCGTTTTGATCGCGCCACTGAAAATATTGTGTCGTTAATAAGCGTCCGTGTGAAACACAAGCGGCGCATGCTGTAGCGAGTAAAATGACAAACGAAGCTTCGATTCCAGAAAATTTGCCTCGACCATTTTTTGTAATCAAATTATTTGAGTTATTCGAATAATCGTGTCAGCTCTAATCCCAACCAACAATTACAACCTCCCAGAGTTAAGTTTAGTTCATAATTTTATCAATGCCAGCAATTATGGCGGTCTCGTGTTTAATCTAAGCCTCATTTTGCCTTGATCTCGCTCACCGAGGCATTGCTGAGGAAAAACCAGACTCAAAGTAAGCATAGATCACCATCACCCACCACTCCAACCACAACCACCTCACTGTGGGCCTCCTCCTCCCCCAGGCCACACTCCAACACACACACACACACACACATTTTAGAGTCGCTCTGGGATTGCCCCAATCCCAAAAAAAAAATAAAATAAAATAATTGCTAACTAATCATAATTGAGGTGAGATCTTCTACTACTTGTGATATTGATTTGAGGTGAAAACGTGCAGCCCTAGTAGATAGGGATAAATCCATTAGCTATTCAAGTGTCTTCAAAGGCGGGAGCCGGTGCAGATAATCCTCATTCATTCGGGAGTGTAGCGGCCAGTGAGAGGCTTTGCTCAGACAATGCAGCGAGCAGGAAGGTGCTCTAATCCTCCTTTTAGTCTTAGGTGGTGGTCAGAACGCTGACCCCGTGTTGGATCTCAGACAGACACACACATTGAGGCTAACAGACACACACAGTCCAGCTCCGGCCTAGTTTTCATGGCTTGAAAATATAACGTCCCAAAATACAGTGCAAGTGTAAAAATGAAGATGGAAAAGTGAACCGGTTAAACATTTGTTTAAAATTCTCAAGTGCATTTAACATCATGACATTTTAGTTTGTCAGTTGGTGGCGTAAAGGTAGGACGTTCGCCCCGTGATCAGAAGGTCACAAGTTCGAATCAAGGGCCGGTAAAGTTACCACTGAGGTACTCATGAGCAAGGTACTGCTCCCTGGGCGCTTGTTAGCTGCCCACGGCTCCTTCATGGATGGGTTAAATGCAGAGGTCACATTTCGTTGTGGTGCACTGTGTGCTGTGCTGTGTTCACAATGACAAATCACAAAAGGAAAGGGTGGGGGGCAGTTGGTAGTGTAACGGTTAGGTTAGTTCTGTATGAGAAATCTATCGGATAATTGAAACGTCTATCGTATCATATTACACGCTATCATTTATTTCATGGTGTCAGAAAATACAGTTTATTTTTTCATTTGGGTGATGGTTTGCAGTAGTCACCACGGCGCCATGCGGATGCAGGCACAGATAACTATTAACAAATAAAGTGGTGTAAAAAAAAGGGGGTGTTTCGCTGTCAATTGCATGAAAATACTGGAGAACTGTTTTATATGAGAGTGCAGGGAGTGCTTCATCGAGTTGCGCGCGCACAGACATGAGATTTTGTATGCAAAAGTTTGTCAAATCACACAGCCCTAAATTCAAGAAAATCTCAAGGAATGATTCTGAAACTATGCCTTTAAAATGAACAGCGAGCGGGGTGTGTGTGTGTGTGTGTGTGCGCGCATACATCCTCATTATTAAACGGATTTTAAGTTTTCAATTTCAAATGCAGTGATAAACACAAAAAAAATCATTCATCCACTTTTATTCACAAAATTTGTTTGCCACCAGCCTCACTGTCATTTACATTTTCACTATCGTAACAGTTTCTTACTTTCAGAGACTTAAACGTCTGGAAAAATATGAAAAAATGTTTGATCCGACCACAAGCGTGGTGAAGAGAGAGTGAAGGAGCTAATGAGACGATGCTAAATGAACAACACACATCGTAGACCACTTTGTAGCGCAGATTTTACCAAACGCCATTTTACTGATATTTGCTCCTGCAGCGTCTCCGACCGTACATGCGAATACATGAGCAGCAGTGTGTGCGTGTGTGCGCGTGTGTGTGTGCCCCTCTTCATCTTTGTTGAGGCAGTTGACAGCACTGAGCTGCTGTGGCAGAGAGACTAGGGGAGAAAACTGGGCACAAACAGAGAAGATGAAAGGTGTGAGAACAGAAGGCTGGAGTCTGGGCTGATGTGGAGGACTCCTGCAGCAGGTAAAACACCCCCCAACCCACCCCAAACACACACACACACACCATCCCCCAGCTCGTACTCATGGGAGCTGTGGCCTCATTGCACTACAAAGACTGCTGAGCTAGAATGAGGCATCCGTGCCGTCCCTCTAAAGAGATTTTTCCCCCCGTTTTTGCCACACACACACCCACCAATGCACTGCAGCACTCACTGATTTCTGGCTAGTTGCACTGTGTGCAGACAGTTAATGAGGTCTGAATCTGCTAGCCAGAGTTTGATCTAATCTGAAGGAAGAGAGCATAAAGTGAGTTAATCCTGCAGCTCCCCAACACATTTAGTGCAGCCTGCAGCGGAGCCCCAATCCCCTTATGACACAGGTTAAACCCCAGACTCTTTGAAGTGCTTGTGAGGTTGAGAAGTGTGCAAGTGTGTGTGTGTGTGTGTGTGTGTGTGTTTGTGTGTGTGTGTGTGTGTATGCTCCCAATTTGAGAGAGAAGCTGAGAGGAAAGAGGATGAGGAAACACGAGAGAGAGCAAGAGTGCATGAGAAAATTAGCTAAATTAGTTCCACATGCAGTAAAAAAAAGCACCACAGTGCCATTTCTAACTCTGGTATAATTCCGGCGTAGCCAAAACACACCCTGTGCTGCGACTGGACAATTTATTGAAAATGTATCTAAACTAACATTCAGAAATTCTAATCGACGATATCTTCCATATGCCAGTTATTTCCATTATTTTTACAACTCTGCTGATACTTAAAAACTAATAATTACATTTTTTTTATTTCACAATTTTATATTTTCCTCAGTGTGCATTCATGTACGACCCCCTTAAAAACATACTACAACATGTCAACCAGTCTCCAACTACATCTGTGTTTCATTCAATTACTTTTAAATCATAATGACATTGGGGATACACAGTGATATCAGAATCACACTGGAATCGGCTGATAATTGCTTTTTTAAAGACAGATGCTTAGATTTGGCCGATATTTTATGACGCATTTGTTGTACGATGGAAAGGTAGCACTTGTGCCAGGCATGTCCAAAGTCCGAGGTTGGATTTTATATGGCCTGTGCCTTCTGTCTTAAAATATATGACGTTATTTTGTGCCAAAATTCAGAGCACGCAGAGGAACATTCATGAGCAAAACATCTGCTCTTTACGCACTTGCACGCGAAAAACTAAATTGTGTATTTGCTTTGCTTAGTGAATGTGAGCTCGCAAATGGGCTGTGTCCCGATTTGCGAGCTCACTTTCGCTAAGTGAATGGGCTGTGTACCGATCCACACACTGCTGCACTTAATAGTATGGTAGGTAAGGGTCTTATCATACTTTTCTATGCGGTAGTATGCATCTCAGGAAATACCCGTGGTTGTAGCTTAATGGCTCTCTACGCACTAGGTAGTGCATATGGAAAGTCACACAGCTCCTATTCGACTTGGTACACTACATAGGGCGGGAAGTGACTTTATTCTTTAAATGTTGTGCATTACACTCTAAATCCTTCACGCTCTCTCCACTCTGCTTTTACACTCACTTGACTTGGTTGTGTTGGAAATGTCAGTTATGACGCTACTTTAGAGCCAAAAAGTACTGGATATCAGCATTGGCCAAAAATTCCCTAATCGTACATCCCTAAAAGATATACATACATTTGTTGATTAATTGTAATAAAGGTAAAATTAATCATGATATTCTATATAAGTTATATCTCTCAGCCCTAGCTTGTGCGTATGACTGAAATAAAACCAAATACTTATAATAATAATTTCCTAAATACTGTTTGCAGGACAAACATTCCTAAAACGATGCCCGCAAAATTTCAAGGCTTCAAACTAAATCAATACAACAGCCTCTTGAAACTGACATCAAATATGAGAAACTAGAGAGGGCAGAAAATTGAGCTCCATCATTAATACACAAGGCAGAACATTTGTCAATAATTAAACCAAACCAGACTAAGTCTGTAAAAGAAACCGGAGTGTCAGGCTCTCACTCGCCGCCACAACACACTCTCGTTTTGGCCACTGCCCCACACGTTGGGGGGAGAGCAAGCGTCCATACACAGAGGGCCGAGTCGGCCCCCGGTCCTGCAATAACAAAACTCTCTTTGTAAAAACACGCCGAGGCCCGCTGAGAGACTGGGTCACCGAGCAGAATCTCGAGCAGATCTCGCACTCGCGGCAGAACTGTTTTCTTTCAGTCCGGCAGACAGGATATAATGGTTTCCATATGCGAAGGGGGCCCAAATAACAATGACAACGCTTGAGAGGCCTGGGTGTTTTATTACCTCCCTTTTCCACATGCGGCCCGACCGCGGGGCTTCCAGCACATCTGATCCGAGGCCCGGGCCGAGAATAGAGAAGACGCCACTTACGGTACGTCAGAGAAACAACACGTAAGGCTTGAGTATTAGTTTGTCGGTCTGCGTTTTTGCGTGACGAATTTCGGCGTGACGTGCACTTGCAAAAGACGGGAAAATTAAACGGAATATTATTTAACCCCCCCTCGGTGCCACGCAAGTCCACGCAAACACTCCACTTTGCAAAGAACTCAACCTAGGTGTTATAAAGATAGATATGAATTGCGATAGGCAGTCAACAGCAGTAAGAAAAATGTCTGATAGTTGACAGAACCCATATAAGAACAAACATGAACAAACTCCTACTGAGATGCCGCCCTGCTTCATGAACATGCAGGCATAAAGCGTGCTAATGGAGCGTGCTGGGTGTGACCTGCAAAAAGCCAATAAGGGTTCGGAGATGAAGTGTTCGGTTGCACCATATACAGGTGACAACAGATACAGCAGGAAATTGCTGGTAAATAATGGAGCTCAACTTACCAACAGTGAGTCCAAAAAATGGACCATTTACCTTTGCCCATAATTTGGTAAACCAATATTGAGAATGAACAATAAACTGATTATATACTGCCCACCACAACGTAAACTTGTAGCTGCAATACTATGCGAAATGAAAATCTCAAACAATAATTTCATATTAACCATACGTGCCAACTTTAACCGTAAACAATAAAATGCCAATTTAAGACTAAAGTCAACAATTATCTGGCTCTGCAATTTCAAAGTACAAACAGTGTCCCCACTTTTGCATGGTCACAAATGTCACTGGTCAACTGCATCATCAATGACACTTTGGTCCAGACAAATGTTAACAATTTTTGTAGAGGTCGACGATATTATTTTTTTAGGGCTGATATCGATACCGATTATTACTCGTTAACAAGAAATAATCAATATTTGAAACCGATAAGCAAAAAAAAAAAAAGAAAAGAAAGAAAACTTGTCAAAATTTAGATTTTACGAACACCAAGCTCAGCTGAAACTCTCCTCCATCTCGAAGACTCACACTGTGCTCGTGTGTAAGTGTGGTGCGAGTGACAACAAGGTTTCAGTGTTGATTGGCTACTACTCATGTGACACATAGCCAATCAGAGACAGTTGTGGGCGGGACATTAAATGAAGCAAGTTGAGAGCAAATGGCACAGAGAGAAGAGACGGCAGTGGAGCCACAGTAGCACACGTTGTAATTACTTAATATCGGTGATAATCAAAATTAAACACAGATATCGATAATCGTCAAAATGGCTAATATCGGTACCGGTAATTGGTCGCCCCTTAAATTTTTGGGTTTCGCAAGGTATTATGGGATTTAGCAAAGTTATAGGTAAAGTTACAGAGAACCCTTTTTGTCTTGCAGTGTGGACCAGAACACTTATGTGTGAACAGAAACCAATCCTGTAATGTCCAGTCACACAACAAACTAGATCAGCTCAGCCATGTAACGCACATAACCCGGTAGCTGAGACTCATGTTTACTCGTCCTGAAAGCACTTTACAAACACAGGACTTTATTTGGAGTGTAGAGAATCCATCAAGAGAGTCTTAAATATCTTGACAGCCAGTCTCCTGCATTTCCACTAAAACAATATCTGATCGAGTACACATGAGGTGTTTATTGCCATGACCATGTTTTTGTGTCATGAAGACTTTTCACAGTTAATTTTTGTTACATATATTACTATACTACCTCAGCTGATATACACATTTTTTCGCGATGCATTGTTTCAGGTTTATCACCCAAGCCTAGAAAAAACACCGGAGTGAGTGGTTAGTATCTGTCATACTCCGAGACGGTCCAGGTTACAGACGCCTTACTTATAGCATGGCAACACTCCGAGGCCGAGCAGAGACGCGGCGAAGCTCACATCTAAAATTAGAGCTTTGTGCAAAGAGGCCTGGGAGAGAGCAGTGAGGTAAATATGAGATCTTTCCTCTGGGGGCAGGCTGGGATTGGAGAGCCTTACGAGGCTGCTGTGCCAAAGGCAAGGTGGGAGTTTCAAAAGCGCATTGCGCCTCACATCTCACCGAGAAAGTCCACGAGAGGAGGGAGGGAGGGAACGAGGAGAGACGGAGGGAGGGAGGGAAGGAAGGAAGGTGGGAAGGATGGGAAACAGAGAGAAAGAGAAGACGATGAAGCTCACAGCTACAGTCGACATTCCCAGAGCTCCTCCAGCCAGCCGGGGTAATTAAGGCAGCGCCCCATTCGCCCCATTTCCAGCTGTAGCGGAGAGGCCAGCTCCAGGCGAGGATTAAACAGCCAATCAGAGCCGGTTCAGGCTGGAGCTCAGAGACCGGGACACGATTAGGATCAAAAGGTGAAAACAGGAGTCGGGAAGTTAAATGTTACCTCTTAAACTACTGTACATGCAAAGAGAGATGCTCAAGAAATTAGGAGATTGTTAAAAATATTGTCATGAAAATGACAATAATGACGCTTGTGATGCACATTGCGGTGCTGTGTTGTTTTATAAATCCACCATAAACGTATCAACAAAACCCTACAAAACAAAAACTATAGGGGTCAATCGATATGCTTTTCCCCAGACTCAAAATCAAGGAGGCTGGTGGTAACTGATATTAGGAACCAACGTTCGGGCAAGAAACCAGCCCAATAAGTTCATGACGTCTAACAAATCAGATGTAATGAATTCAGAGACAGACAGAGGTGAATGCATTGCAGAAAAAAGCAACAATTATTTAGTCAGCACAGCAGTTAAAAAAATAACCCAATACCAATAAATATAATAATGGAAAACAGCCACCAGGCCAATATTCTACCAGGACGATAATCTGTCGAGCCTTACTTCACATACCACAGACGAGTAGAACGGCTGTTCAGCAGCTGCGTAAACTGCTCAAAATAACTAATAGCAAAAACTCTGAAAATTAACTTAGTGTGGAAGAACGGGTTTTTAAAGTATGAAATACGTGTCTCATGAGTTACGCAGTGTGTCTGGTGTGCAGATGTGCTGAATTGTGAAAGGTATTACACTATTAAGGAGGTAAGTGAGTAGAAAAAGCACAACAGTGCAGCAGTTTGGAACAAGGGGAGTTAAGTGTCACTGCAGATCCATTACATATTTCAGAATATCATAACGAGCTCTGAAGTGATGCAAATTAGCAAAATGGCATGTTAATGGAGATTTACATATATGGAAAATGTGAAGTCCAAAGCAATCAGTAGTATAGGGCAGTTGGTAGCCTAGCAGTTAGGGAGTTGGCACTGTGATCAGAACGTCACCGGTTCAAATCCCGGGCAAATAAGGTACCGCTGAGGTACTCATGAGCAAGATACTTCAACAAACTGCATGCTGTGGAATGTTCACAATAGGGCTGCACGATTCCGGAAAAAATGTGAATGATGATTTTCTTGATAAGAATTGATTCTCTGCACAATTTTTTTAACAAACTGAAATGTTTATTGCACTCATTAATTTTAACAAAAGAAAAGAACATTCAAGTGGTCATTTAAGTGGAGTACCAAAAATAGTGTGATTTCTTTAGAACTCGAACTTGGAGCCGTGTCACAATAATGGGATGGACGTGGATCCGGAATAAACAGCTGTACTGTGAGTTGAACTCTTGTTATTTATGAACTAAAATATGAGGTTTGTCTGTAATAAAGGGGAAGATCTGACGGAAGTGGAGTTTTGAGTAATACTGTGAGCGCCCACGCACAGCTCGAGACTGGTCACAAGCACAACACTACTACGGGCGAGTGAGCGCTTTGCTTTGAGAGGCAGAAAAGTCAAACTCGAAAGTGACGTACATGCTGTCTCTTTAACATTGATGTGAGGATTTGTATTCAATATTTATGATATGGTCATTTACAAAACCAGTCGCTTGTCGCAACGGAGGTTTCTGAGAAAACGACCGTTTATGTTGCGTGGGGTAAAATTTGGGATTTTTTGTTTTTAGTGTTCTGAAACAGTGAAAGGTCTATACTGTACTGTTGTGAATACATTTTGCTGAAAAACTTACCCTTTCCATCCTAAAAACGTGACTTTCTTGACGTGAGGAATTCAATTCCAGCAGAATGTTAAAAGTTTCTGTTTTGACCGCTCTACTTCAATATTTACGGTAAATCCACTCGTTGACTAGCGTGAAGATATTTCTCTGGAATCCATCTCCGTCTCCGGAGTTCAGTTAACCTAACGCAGGTAGGCTATCCGTGTGGCTGGGAATGCAGCGTAGGCTACCATAAATACAAACGTAGCCGCGACCGCACCGAGCGTCTGTGAGTGCTACGTCGATAGTCAACTTCAAAGGCAGTTTTCTCCGTTTCTCACTTGGCGTGACAGGAGAAACCCGACTCCTTTGAATGTTGATATCTCAGTCATATGTCGTCCGACTCATTCCATATAGGTATCGTTTTGAAGCTTGATCTATGCCCTTTCATGAAAACATAACTCAATTTTGAAATTTGCGACAAGCGACTGATTTTGCCGTGGAGGGTCACATTTATCATGCAGCCTTAGTTCACAATGAGAAATAATCACTAACTTTACCTTATATTAAACAGAGCCAACTTCTAAACGTTTTCTAAACAAAGCGAAAACAAAGAAAAGCTAAAAGATTGCAAAAGGCTGGAAAAGTCCAGCTACAGAAAGTGAAAATCCTATCATGTTCTTTTACCTGCTCTTTTAACAGGCAACTCAACCCTCAATCAAAAAGGATAGTGAGGCTCACAATTATCAAAAGCTAAAGGGAATTTCTGGTACAAGCTGTAGTTTTCTTTTACTTTCTGAAAGAGGATTTTTCCATCCCTGTCAAGACATGTGTGTTTATATGTTCACTAATAACTTCTCATTTAAGGCTCATATTCCATCTACATAAAAGACCATATATAAAACACCTTTATCACAACCCTTTAATCAGAGCAACACCTAAACTGAACAAAGTAAAACCAGATTAACCACATCCTGAAATACACTTCGTAGTATCAGCTCCAGGCTTAAATCCTGCCCAAGACTTACTTTAGATCTCAGCATAAGTTCACATCCAAACAACACCCAACCCATAAATGGCAAACAGGTGAGCAAAGACGTGGGATTCCATGCCATGTATTAAATTAATGCTGGTTTTGTAAGAGTAGGTTGGGCTTTCACATGCCATCCCCCTGGCGCTCGGGACCGCTTGCCTTTCCAAGCCTCAAACCGCTCCAAACCGCAGCAGCCGCAGATGGCGTGAGCGGTGCCAGGGAGCCGCTGCCCTTTGTGCTCAGCCTCTTTCATACCGCCCGACTCGACCCCTTCACACCAACGCCAGCACAGCAGACATCTGCAGGCGGAGTGCTGTTTGCGTTTTTACGCTTTGTTCAGACATTTTTTCTTAAAGGAGCAATCGGTGACTCCCTCTTGGAAATGTCCCTAAATTCATCTCACTCCACTTCTCCCTCAAGTCTCAAACCAGCAATTTTGGACATTATACTGACACAGTTATGGGCACGGATATGTCAGTTTTGGACCTTTTAGTGTTATTTGTGTAGGGCAAGTTGCACAATAAAATGACTGCACTCTGATGAACTCTCACTATACGAGAATAGCTCGTTACAAACCTATAAACAATATGAATGTATTACACTCAAGTTCACAGTGTTCAATACTTAGGCGCATTTACTTCTCAAGTAAAGCTTATTTATAATTTGACTTTTACATGGTAAACATTTGATACGTTACAACCACCAGTTGGTGCACATTCATAGTTAACGTCCTTAAGATTAAAATATTAATCATATATTGGCAATTTACTATTGAAACTGAAGGTAAAACTTGGTGAATAAGGACCACAACACTTACGATAAGGTTTAGACACTTATTCTTACATTTGAAGCATTTGTTATATTACAGCAAATGCAACAAAGCTAACACAGGAGGGCTGGACGATACGGTCTAAAAATAATATTGCAATATTTTAAAGATATATCGCGATACACTATATATATATATAGTGTATATATGTATGTATGTATGTCTTAATATATTGCGTTTCTAGAAGAGAACTACATTGCGTGTTTATGTATTTATTTCCGTTTTGTGCACAGAGTAACAGAACCAGTGCTGTTTGTCATCTGAACCAAGTTGTCCGGTTCCATCTCTGACATGGCGTGAATTTTCACTTCTCTCTCTGAGCGCTCGCTTTCCTCTGCTTCCAGAATGAAAAATGTGCTAGGAGAGTTTTCTGGATGGGCGGGGGAGTGAGCTTTGAGAGGGTAGAGAAGCAAAACTTGACAGTGAAGTAGATGTTGTCTGTTTAACTTTAATGTGAGGATTTGTACTTGATGTTTACGATATAGTCATTTACTACATCGCACATAGAACAAGCCAAGATACATTGTGCATATTCCATATATCACCCACCCCCAAGTTGAATTATATTGGTTTTATTTTCCTAACACAGTAGATGGAATGATGGGAATTAAATGTTCACTTAACATATGGATCTTTACATTTCGCAATGGAGATCGTCATTTTTGCAGACTAGTTAAAGGGTTAAACTTTAGTGCTTTATTTAAAAAGGAAATGCTGATTTTTGTCCCATGCATTTAAACACAGTGAGAACAGATTATGTATCGGTGGAGACGAGTTTAAGAAATGCAGAGAGAACGATACCCGTTAATGAGAAGGTGGGGGTTTTAGTGGTCTCCGAATCTTTGCAGAAAGGAGCATATGCTTTAAGGAACAAAAATTATTTTCCACATTAGTGTGTAGCTCAAGTCAAACATCCCAGGGAAAAAAGCCTGTTTCAATTTACTGGAAGAAGGCAAATGAGCGACGTCTAAAGGCTTGTTAAAGGCCACGTTTCAGATGTGACCTGCCAAAGAACACACCGAGCACTGGCTGAGAGCTGCTCCTTAAGGCAGGGAGAGTAATGTTATTGCGCTAAGCACATTTTGCATTAATCCAGCCAAATCGGTTGGACAAACGCTGCTCCAATAAATCTTTTTAGTGGGTCCGGGGTGGTCCCCTTTTACAGTAAGCGAAAGGTGAGATCATGTCTAGGGTGACGGATGGAGAATTTTCTCAGAGAGTTTTGTTTCATCAGTTGCGAGAATTTGATAATAAGAAAAATTCAATTAAATAAAGGAACAAGAACTGTAGATACGCTTATCGATTAAAGCTGGGATTTTTTCTTCTCAACTGCATTTCTTCGATTTTATTATAACTGAAAGAATCACAGACGTAGTTGCAGACTTCACGCATGGAGTCATGTAACAACACTCCTGATAGTGTGTCTTTAAGAGGATGGTGCGCTTAACAGCAACGATATGAACATTTTTATGCTCATCTATCTTTTTAGATAAATCTGCCGATAAAATTAATTAATAAAAAATTGTATTAAAAAAGCCGGACTGCACATTCACATGCTGCCAAAAATAAGACGAGAAGATTAGAAAAGTTAAAGCCCTTGCTCTCCATATCCTGAGTTATTGGGAAAATGTGCCCTTCCTCTGACCTGATGCCACACTGGCACAGCTAAACTGACGATGCCAGCTGACAATGGCAAGGAATCATGAGGGGGGTCGATCTGGGGGGGCTTTAACTCGGGAATAAAGCCTCTCTGAATAGAGATACTGACCAGGCTCAACATATCACCATAATTACCCACCAAGCTTGGGAAAACATTCATCAAACACTCTTATGAAGAAATTTAATTAATTAAAAAATGATTGAAACTGAAGTTGTGAACCTCTAATTGATTAAATCTTGATGGTCATTTCAAATATCTTAAATTTTCTGTTAATACTTAAAAAAAAAGAAGAAAGAATACTTTTCCCCAGAATGTGTTCATGTACTGCCCCTTAAAAACAATCTGTCATCACATGACTAAGCACCGTCCAGTCTGTTCTCTTCAGGTATTTTGTTAGAGGAAAAAAAACCCAAAATAACTGTTCATTAATCTTAATTTAGGTGAAGTGTTGAATTAAATGTTATTAATTAGATTCCTATCTTCCAGACCATCTTCAAACGTTTTCTTATTTCAGATTTGGTCCTAGATAAGAACAGAATTTACCACTGCTGATGAACGTGAAAGATCATTTGTCATTGTGAACACAGCACAGCACAGCAAATGTGACCTCTGCATTTGACCCATCTGAGAAGGAGCAGTGGGCAGCTGACAAGGGCTGCACCCGAGGAGCAGTGCTTTGGGACTGTACTTTGCTCATGAGTACCTCAGTGTTACCTTGACCGTTCTTGCATTCGAACCGGTGACGTTCCGATCACGGGGCGAACGCTCCAACCATTGCGCTACCAACTGCCCAACACTCTTACAAAAAACTTTCTGCATGTACATCAGTGCAAAACATTACCTTATTGGCTTTTCTCCAATTCTACCATTATAGTATTATAATACACAATGGTGGATGAGCTGCTGAGTACAGAACAACAGCTGGACGCAATTTAAACCAACAACATTAGAAATGAATAGCAAGTGAAAAGTTGAATGACGGGGGACATATGGACAGGAACTTCTAGGGCCAGCAATGCCCTCAAACCCTGGCAAGAACACAAAATTTTGCACGCAGTTCAGAAAAATTACTACAAATTGCTGTTTGTCAGAAGGCATTCCTCTACAGCTAAAAATAAAACAGAAAAGAAGATTCCTTTAAACATGGAAAAAATGTAGATGAGAAGTGAGCTTAAAAGCAAACCGCGATGGAGGGTGTTGAAGTGTGAGCTTGAGCAGATTGAAGGAAAAAATTCAGCTTCAAATCAGAAACTGATGGCATCCAGTTTGGGTCTGGGAAGTTTGGTTTTTCGTGTTGACCGGCAAACTGTTACTGCACCACTCCATGTGAACGCTCATCTTTAATCAGAGCAGATCAGTCAGAGCTTCACTCTTCATACTGCACCACATTAGAAGCATTCTAAAAAAGAACTCCGACATGAAACCCAATAGACAGCCAGAAGAGAAAATTGATTTCAGAGGAGAAACTGCCCAGATCTGCAGAGCAATACTGATTGAAAAATTGCCCTGGATTACTCTCTCTACACACACACACACACACACAACTAAAACATGTTTTATATTATATCTGCATTCTTCTGCAATACCAATATGCAAAAGGTTAATTCTGCATCAATGCTCAGCAATTCTTAGCCCTTCAGAGCACAATGCCAAGCCATGGAAAAGTGTCCAGTATGTCAGTATTTCTCATCCTGAGTTTAATGCCCCTGAAGCTGCAGTCTGCCCCGGGTTTAATGCCCCTGAAGCTGCAGTCTGCCCCGGGTTTAATGCCCCTGAAGCTGCAGTCTGCCCTGGGTTTAGTGCCCCTGAACCTGCAGCCCGCTCCGGATTTAATGTCCCTGAACCTGCAGCCCGCTCCGGGTTTAATGCCCCTGAACCTGCAGCCCGCTACAGGGCATTAAGCTCTGCCACTCCCTCTTCAATCCCTCCTTTAATGGAAGCAGGGGAAATCTCAGTATAAAAACTTAAAAATATAGAGTAACAACTGCAGCTTATGAAAAGGATTGTAATGTAGCTTTGCTTCTGTGATTTAGAGAACATGAGACTACAACGATAAAACCACAACACAGCCGTGCAGCTCTAAACATTCATTTTCTAAAAAAGGCCTTTAAAGGAACACTCTGTGGAAAACACTAAAGTGGTGAACAATGAATTAAAGCTTCTGAGTTAATTAGAGGAACACACCCTCAGTCTGTCTGTCTTTCGTCTTCCCTCGCTTCATTCTTCCTGCAACAGCAGACAGACAGACTATGCACACTAAAAGCTAGAACTCAGAACTCTTAGCATCTTGCTCAGTATTGGTCTATAACAGTTAATATTAGCACCACTAATATTATGAGCAGCTTTAGCCTCCATCCAAATAAAAATAATCTTAATCATCTCACAGTGTCCCACATAGTACCAACCAACAAGCAACACATCTACACCTCCCTCAAATCTCATTAGATTTTTCCCCCTGAGGGCATGGGAATACATTTGAACAGAAAGCAGTAAACAGAGCTAACAGGGTGTAAAAAGTGATTCTGGTCTTACAAAACAGCCTGGAGAAGACTAAAATTAATCAGACAAATTGCACATCACTTTATATTGAAGGGAGATTTTTATTAAAAGAGAAAATTGTTTTTCATTAAATGACTGGTTGAGGAGTAAAAATGTCAAATGATATTTAAGTTGCTTTTTGGGATTTGACATGAACAAAAATGTTTGTTTTATATCACAATGCAATTTTGCCTCATAATCGCTGGCTCTTAAAGTGAAATGAAATCATATTATAGCAGACATAAAATTGTTGTATATTAAATCAATATAATTAGGGAGGCGTATCGTTAAGATTTTAACAGTACTACAACTACTTAGGGGTCCACAATTCCATTTGATTCCGATTCTCGGGCTCACAATTTGATTCAAAAATCAATTCACAATTCATAAACGATTAACGATTCAATACATAGATTAATTTGTCTTCAGATTGCTATTATGAGTTACTTTTGCTATATGACCATGGCAGCTCAAAACTAGTTTACTAAATGTAATGATGTACGCACACTGACTGCATTTCCTTCATGCTCACACGAAGGAGGTTTTTCTGGGCAGATTTCAACGTTGCACCATCTATAGGGTTGGCGAACTCAACTGGTGAAAAAAAAAATGAATCGATTTTTTGGAATGTATGAATTGATTTTGAATCAACAGAGAAAGATTCGTGATTTGATTCAATTCAGTTTTTCTGCACACCCTTACTACAACTCTTACCGTTACTCCTTATTGGTCCGGTACTTTAACAGTAAGACTGCACAATATTTAGTTTTACTGCAATATATTTTTACGAAGATATTTTTCAAAATACATTTTTAATTCAAAAAGATTTGAATTAGCTGTATTTGGAAAGAATGAATCATTCTAGAATGATAGTTCTGATCTTGAATGTAAGTGTATATGCATAGAAATAAAACATAATAAAAGTCTTCTTGTGAACTTTACATTTCAGTAGATGATTCCATATCTGACAGCTGTCTCTTGTAGATTATTTTTTTAAAAAGACAACAGAGTGAGTTATCCTTCTGTATCAAGTACTAACAAAGATGCAGCATGACGTGTATTTGGTTTAATTTATCTTACTTGACATTGCAGCCTTTTGTGATGTGACTATTACACAAGTGCACATTGCGATATCGATGCTGAAACAGTAAATTGTGTGGCTCTATTTAACAGTATTCTTATTGGTACTGTCTGAAGAAGAAATCAAATTAACAACATAATTAACACTGCTTTATTTAACACTATCACTATTATCATTCAACAAACCTTCAACACAGTAAACTGACAAATCCTCCTCTCACATGGGTGATACGAGATTAGTAAAATTATAATATAATAAAAACATACACAAACATTTTTGTTAGTTTTAATTCTTTCTCACGACTTCTCAGTCCACAATGACTTCATGTGCATTTATTTAAGTGTTTTATAATATCACATGAAATACAAAGCTGTGTATCTGGCTGGCAGGCAGGCTGTACTTGTCATATATTTCAGTATCTACTAACGGATATTAAGTGAAGTATCATGTGATTGTGGACGTATGTTTTGATATGTCTTACAGTTTATTCAAATGTCTTAATCAGTAACGGAGCTGCTCAGATAAACTGGGAAAGATTACTTTTATGTAGAAACAAAATCAAATTTCGTTATTTTCTCCGGTACCGAAAGCAATACCGTTAACATCAGAGCTTATCCATACTCTGTTCCCTAAATATAATCTTGTATCGTGATGAAATTTGTGACTTGAAACCCCTAGCAAGTGGCGTGTTTAGCTTTTGATCACCTGAAATTTTGCATTTTTAATTTAAAAAAACAACAAACAACAAAATTCTCCCTCTCTTGAGACATACGGTATAACCTACTTACTTTCTCTTCACCACAACAACCTGAGGTAAAAACACAGAGTCAGACGGCTTTGGTGTCAGACTTTAGTCTAGGCTTTGCTCTAACTGCCAGCTGAACGGTGGGATTTCTGTGACACAGAAAGCTGATGAAATTTATCCAAACGGATTAAAAAAATGGAAAAAATGTAAAAGAAGAAAGACAACTTGTCTCCCGTCCAGGGAAATTCAGGAATGTGACAGTTAGTTTTGGCCCCGTCTTCCAATTTTTCCTGAGCGTTCTAAACAAACAGGCACAACATTTGCAGAAAAACAACAGAAATAAGAATAGGGGTGAACAGCTTAAATTAAAATCTAAGCCTGACACAAAAAGCCTGACTGCATCCTACCTAGCACAAGAATGCACATGCACAGCCGATAAACAAACTCAAAATTCAGCCAGAGATTTACACAAGTGAAAATGAAAGAAAGCTGAGCTGAGCCGTGCTAATATTTGCTGTTAAATAAACAAGGCTATAAATAAATAAGGCTAATTACATTCTACTGATTAGAAGCACGCAGCAGCTTTGGACACGTTTCCCCCTCAAACCTGCAGCACAGAGCTGAGCGGGAGCTCAACGCTATACTCAACTTTAGCTGGTGGGCAAAATTAAAATGCATGGCACACTGAGGCTGGCACAAACCCATCAATAATGCATAGCTGCAGCGCTACTGATGTTTTAAAGACGGCACATCAAACGAGAGCCGGTTACCAACTCACATCGACACGTAGCGCGAAGCCGAGACGAGAACGGCGGTTTGTATCTATCTACACAGAGAGGCAGGACAGATTGAGACTTTAATAGGTAGTGCGGGGCAATTAATCAAAAATGTGATAAAACTGATGTTCAGAACCTCTAGCAGATACAGTCCTGCCAATGCTGTTTATTTAGTTTCTTCTTTAAAGTCGGAAAATATTTGTTTTAAATAGAACTCCGTTAATACTTTCCCCAGCGTGTTGATGTACTGTCTTCATAAAAACATGCTGCTGTGCTGTCACATGACTCCCCCATCCAGTATGTAACTACACGTGTACATTTCTTTGCTTAGTTACTTTTTGAAAGACAAAGACATGCACTATTTTAAGTGGTAAAAAGGTCCCAGCTTTAATAGCTGAGCATAATTACAGTAGAAACCTTGTCAGTGAACTAACCTATGAGGGCAAAAACATCTCATTTGCTCCTCGATTTCAGACACTCTTTCAGAAATTCTTACTATTTAGGACATTAATAATTATAAGATCTATTTTACTGTTTCCTTTATAAGATATATTGAAGAGAAGGGAACATTCCTGAGCAGGTCAAGATTTATTTTAAGATTCTACTCTTCAGTTCTTCATCTCCCAAAATTTCTCACTTTTCCATAAGACTTAAGGGAATTAAACTTTTTGAATGGCTTTCCCCATTTGGCAAAATTTGTTTCAAAATGTTACAAAAGATGTTCAGTAACTGCTTTTCCTCATGTATCATTATAAATATTTCACCCATAGAGAAATGTGTTATACAGTCTTATACAGGTGTATGAACTAATAACAGCTTCACAAAGTTATTCATACTCATCATTCACATTTTCTGTTTTTATTTTGATTTTGCTATCTTATATGTTATTATTACTTTTAGTTTGCTTTATTATTTTGTAGTTATACTGTTCACTGTAAGTAAATTCTAATATTCTGTAGAATATTGTAAACTTTATTTAAGTGGAGGCTTCAAATTAGCCCACAGGGATTTTTGCCTCTCCCTGCACTATAAACTAATTGTTATTTCTGTCATTTTTGTGCATATTTAAATTGTGCAACAAACATTTATAATAATTTATAGGGAAACAACAAAAAAACAAACCAAAGTGTTTGTTCATTAATCACAATCAAGGTAAAATGCTCAACTGACTGTCCTATTTGCAGATGGTGGAATGTTCCTGCAGCGTGATAACATCCACCAAACTAAAATAAAAATGCTAAGTGTGTGTGTGTGTGTATGGCATGTTTGCAGGTATGAGGAAGTCAGCAACATAGAGCACCTGAGGGCTTCTGCATTCCCACAGTGCTCTGGTGCAGCGTCTCTCCACAAACATTCATTACACACAATCTTCCTTTCAGCAGCCACCAGAGACACAGCAAGCTGTCCCCAAGGTCCATGTAAGAGGCACACTGGCACTGCACCAGCTCTCTCTCTCTCACACACACACACACACCTCTCACAAGTGCCAAGCAGACTGAAGACAAGTACTATAAACACGACTCTGACAGCCAAATGCAGACTGTTGCACATAGGGGCTGCACAATACATCATTTCAGCATCAACATCGCAATGCCACAGCAGCATCTCAGGATGTGCAAAGTCAAGTAAGACTAATTCAGTCAAACTCATCATAATGCAACATTTTTGCTGATTGATGCTTCTACTCAATTTCAATCAAAAATAATGTTTGAAAAGTGCGGTCCATGCAATTTTACAATTTCCGGTATAAAACATAACTCAGCGCTCAGTTTGACTTCCAAGATTTCTTCTGTACTCCAAGCTTAAATTTGGCCAAACAATCATTTATATTCCCAAACATTTGTAGTTGGTTTGAGAACCAAGGTACCACTGTATATGCAATAAAAATAGTTTTAATTACAAAAAAACAGTACAGTGGTGCTTTCTTTTTTGCAAGCTATTATTCCGCATACTCAAACCGCATTATGAATGTTCACGGCCAAATGGTACGATGGTTGGCTGTTATTCCAATGTTACAACAAATGAGGATTTTTCTGTATGTTTCGCTATTTTATCAAACTTTAAGCCCCAAGTGTATCATAGTCTGAAAAGTTTTAGCAAATTTATTGTTTTTAATCACGCAGATTTTTTACACAGATTTACTCTCCTACAAACTCACCCCAAACATGCCCAAATGACTCATTCTTTCCAAATAGCGTTGTTCAAGACCCAATTTTCTTCAATAACATGCCGCACTAGTGCACACATTAAAATCCATCAATAATTCTTAACTTACACAACATGGAAGCGAGGCAGTAAATCTGTCCTCATCACAAACCTGACCCCAGCCAATGTCCCCAATCAGTTTATATAAAAACACACTTAACATCTCCATCAGGCTTATGTGGGACATAAATAAACAAGCACAAATAACTTCTGGCAACACACACACACACACACATACACACACTTTCAAAGAGTACTTTCATGTTTACATAGCAGCGAGGGGAAATGTTGTGTCTTGTAACACCCGGCTCCTGTGCTGTTAATGCAGGTGTTGCGTTACCAGCATTGATGTCGGCCAAATCAAATGACCTGCCTTGGCGTCCGGCCACGATAGCTATGCGCAGCTGGGGTTTATCGCTTCTCCGGCCTGTCCGTCTCTGTGTCTCGGCTTTTCAGCCGGCCAATTAGTGGCCTCGGAATCATGGCTCTTTCATGTGTGCACCAGAGAGCCGGGGTCAAAGTTGAGACATCATCTGAGCTTATTTCCTGTTTTATGTGAGGCAGTGAAGGGGAGAAACAGACTCATTAAGTCCAGAGTGGTGGATAAAGAGAAAGAGAGAGAGAGAGAGAGAGAGAGAGAGAGAGAGAGAGAGAGAGAGAGAGGGAAGGAGAGAGGGAGAGAGGGCAAAGTATAAGAGCGGGAAAAAAACCCTCTTAATAATAATCTGCAAAGGCGTCACACAAGACTAGTGATCAACAATCTCTCTTTCATGAAACAACTAAAGAGTTAATGAGACAGAAGTGCTCTGAACAATGGCTTTTTGTTTAGGGGGAAACAATGCAGCACACACGCAAAGGGAGGAATCCCACCTTGCAACTCATAATACCACATTAACTAGGGGTGCACGATTCAGAAAATCTCGCGATTCAATTAGATTCAGATTCTTGGGCTCACAATTCGATTCAAAAGTGATTCACGATTCACAAATGATTCACACTTCAATATAGATGAATATGTTTCCAGATTACTTTTCCGAGTTACTCTTTCCATTTGACTGTCAGATCAACAAAAATTACACTTAATCAAATGTAGTTTACTAAATATAATGCTGGTGTACTCATCATACTGACTGCATTTCCATTCTGCCCCGTCAAAGGAGATCGACACAGCACCACCTATAGCATTTGCAAGCTGAACTCGTGTCGGGGGGGAAAGTAAACTAGTGCCATTACGTTAGTTGAAAAATCTGAATCCATTTTTTGGAATGCATGATTCGATTTTAAATTAGAGGTCGACCGATATGGGTTTTTCTAAAGCCGATGCCGATATTTAGAAGTCAGCCGATGGCCGATATATGCTGCCGATATTTTTTGGCCAATAATTAGACATTTCCCTTCTGTTTGTGTAGTAAAATATCACACTAATAATAACAAAGGATACACAAAATTTCTCAACTTAACATTTATTTAACACTGACTAAACATAGATATAAACATAAACAACATAAATAAAACTGCAAATGTCTAAATAATAAATAAAAATATAACATTCGAACTTGACTAATAATTTGTAAACAAAACAAAGTTTTCAAGTTACAAACTAGTTACAAACAGCATGGATCACGTGTACCGCAGCAAAAATGCTAAATATCGGCCCGATATATCGGTCGACCTCTATTTTAAATCAACAGAGAAAGACTCATGATTCGATTCGATTATTTGCATACCCCCTAGCATTAACTGCTTAAAAAAAGGGCTAAAGAAATTAGACACTCTCTTGCTGCTACCTCTCCGAGACTAAACACATGTTTACGTGGGAGCTTGGGAACTAGGCCCTTATTTATCTCTGCACTTGTTTTCATACCTAACCATCTCTGCCATCCTGCAATCTGAGCAGGGACGTCCGGAATGATTCAGGAAGATTGGAATGTTGAAGAAGAAATAGTATATCAGCACTGGCCATAAAAAGCCCCATCAGTATCTGTTATTCTATATGGTCTGGTGAGGCTCATGTGTTGCACAAAACAATACAAATGCACAAAAAGGTCAAGCATATGAAATCATCTCAATTATCTCTCTTTGTTCAAATGGATTGTTCTCTTGTTATTTCAGAAGACATAATAATAAGGTCTGAAATCTGCACTAAGGTGTGACTGATAAAGGATTGTAAAAACTTGATACTGATTTCAATAACTGAATTTCAAATAACTAATCTGGGGTGCGTTTCCCAAAAGCATAGTTGCTAACACATTGCTAGCAACACTACGTCCGCTGCTATTGCACACTACGTTAGTCGCACCCCTGATGTGTTTACGTTTTCCCCCAAAACACCACATACATTTGTGACAATCTTTGTTATACATACTTATTTAAAGAGTTCTGACCAAGATCTTAGCTTCACGTTCTGTTTTTTAAAAATAAGTATGTGTTAGATTCATATATAATATAACAACAAAAGTACAGACAAATACTTAGATTAATAAAAGTTAAAGAATAAAAACACTTGCGTCCCTCCCTTAATTCTCACACATCTCCCTTATATAAATTTAATGACAATTGTTTATATAATCTGATAATATCAGAACTAGAGGTCGACCAATATTGTTTTTTAGGGCAGATATAAACATCAAGCTCAGCTGAAACTCCTCTTTCCTGTTCTCCATCTCGGAGCTTCACGCTGCGCTCATGGGTGAGTGTGGTGTGAGTGACAACAAGGCTTGAACGTTAATTGGCTACTACTTGTGTGACATATAGCCAATTAGAGAGTGTTGTGGGCGGGACATTAAATGAAGCAAGTTGAGAGCAAACGGCACAGAGAGAAGAGACGGCAGTGGAGACACAGTAGCACACCTTATAATTACTTAATATCGGTGATGGTCAAAAGTAAACACTGATACCGATAATCGCTAAAATGCCTAATATCGCCCCCCGATAATCAGCCCGGCCTGGACCCTTGCACACGAGTACCTCAGCGGTACCTTTACTAGTGCGGGAACTCAACCGACGACCCTCTGATCATAAGTCTAACGGTGTACCCTCCCAACTGCCCCAAAATTTATCAGGTCATCACTTGACTCCAGAGTTCCTTCACCTCTCTAACCAACCACTGAGCTCCAAAAGCATCCAGATAAATCATATAATCTAGTCCATCTCCACTCAAACGTAATAAAACACATGCGAGCTGCAGTACTACAGGAGCGGTGAGTGTTCCACATTGTATCTCGCTGGTGACGGCTGCTGTTTATTTAATGACTTGCTGCAGAGCGATAACGCTGATAACTGCGATGCCCTGGCGTCAGCCACACACACGCACGCGCACACACACAAAACGCTTTCAAACAGAATGCGGGATTAATGAAGTGGATTTTGTTATTTATTCATGACAATGAAAGGGCCCCGGCTGCAAGGACAGGGACCTCACTCTGCTGCTCGGCATTGTGGGAGCTTTTCAAACGCCCCTTCCGAGACTTCCCAGCTGCCCTCGCCCCCCCCCAAAAACACGGCTTTTATAGCTGAACCTCGAGCTGCCCCACTCCCGGGTGCAATGAGCTCCTACTGCTCGGGTCTGAAGACAAACAAACATCATGCATCCACTCGTTTTCCCTCTCTTTCTCTCTCTCTCACACACACACACACACACACTTTTTCTCACAACCACAAAGCCAGAAAGAAAAGAATCCATCCAAATATGCCATTCCATTTTCTGGAATCACTTGCAAGCTGAAGTGAGCTTAGAAGAGATAATGGACTTCAAGTAGGGCTGGACGATATGACCTCATATCAATATCACGATTAACTGAACAATTTACAATTAATGAATGAATAATTTTTTTTTTGTTTTTGCCCTCAAAGTTCACTGACAAGATTTGTACTGCAAATGTGCTATTAAAACTGGGATAATGAAAGAGTCTATGTGTTTGCAACTGAAGGAAACATACAGAGGTGTAGTGGCAGACTAGACAGGAATACTTAAAAAACAACAGGAAAGATCAGAATAAAGTTTCTCAATGTCAGTTTTGATTACTTTTCAATTAACTGCCCAGCGCTGGCTTTAAGAATGTTCAAATGAATACATGAATATTACAATTATTACAATTTACTTCTTTCACTTTTCATGCAATCAAAGGTTCATTAAACCCCAAAACAAACAAACACACGAGAGAGAAAACATGTTGTTGTAGAACTGGACCATCACGTCTCACAGAGTGAACGCAGACACATGAAAGCCAAAAATCAAAGTGAGAAAAGAAGAGAAATGAGAGAAGCCGCCTTGGAGGGCAGCAGTGGGGGCTCGGGCCCAGCGCTCGGTGTGAATGGAGGATCTGGAGGAGAAGAAAGGGGCGGGGGAAGGGAGTTCAAAATGGCAAAGGCTGAAAAGGGGGTGAGCGCTGAACCACCTCGTACCCTACAACACACACACACACACACACACTCTCTCTCTCTCTCTCACAGCATTTCTCTTGTCCCAACCCCCATCTCTCACATGCCAGCATCAGACTTGTTCTCTAAGGTCTCTGTGATTGTGTGCTGTGCCATCCCAGGACAGCACTGCAGGAACTTAGTGAGGCGACGTCGGAAGGCAACACAAAAGCTAGTTCCCATGAAGCCTCCATTCACCACTGTGTGTGTGTGTGTGTGTGTGTGTGTGTGTGTGTGTGAATCTGTGAGTGTGTGTTAGTCCAATCTGACTGAAAAACAACCAGTTAATTAGAGGTCCTGTTTAATAAAAAGATATTTGCATGTCTGGTCTGTGTTAGAAAGAGAGAGATTTGTGAGGCTGATATCGGCCGTAGATCAAATACAAAACAACACAGTGACAACACTGTTGAAATGTTCTTTTTTTACTGCCATTTTTTATTTGTTTAAAGCAATATTAACAATTTATCAGAACTCACTGTAGCGCATCTCACGTGAAACACTGGCGCCCAGATTTATCAGTCTAGCTGTATAAATGGTATAATATTAAACAAAATATGAAAAGTAATTCTGCAAAAGCTACATTCCAGTTTGGGCTCCACGGCAAAACAGTACAGAGTGCTATATGTGATTAAGACTCTGAAAAAGGGCCAGGGCTGGGCAATTCACTGAAAGTTAATCAAAACCGACCGTCAGAATCTATTATCGATTTTCCCATGTCAGCTGTGTTGATTGTTTTTGAAATTCTGCTAATACTTTTTCTGTTTTAATTCTGTTAATACGTTTCCCGGTGTGTTTGTGTACTGTCCCTTTAAAAACATCGTAAGGTCTGCCTTCTGCTACATCTGTGTGTGTTACTATTATCTTTAAATCACAAAGATATGCACTCACGCATTAGAAAAAATATCCCAGCTTTAACAGTTGAGCATATTTACAATGCAAAACTGGTCAGTGAAATATATAGGTAAAAAACTGTTCATTAATACTACTACTACTAATAATAATAATAATTGTGATACTGATTTGGAGTCACATTGTCCAGCCCTAGCCTGGGCCTTCCAGGGTGGCCTCCTTCCATAAGCCCAAGGAAAGTGCAACAATGTTGTGCCGAGATAGAGGATGAGAAGCATTCTCCACCGATCGTTAACTTGGGCCCTGGCAGAGTAACAGGGGCAGGTTTCAGCGTAACACCGCCAAGTTTCAACCCGGCCAAAAAAAAAAATGAGAAGGGGGGGGAAAAAAATAGAAGACATGAGCAGAATACACGAAGACCAAGGGGACGAACTTCAAACACAAAAAGCAGACAGCAGAAGGGACAAGAAAAAGAAACTAAACGTTTACAGATCCAACAACTGCAGCTGTGGCAGAGATCTGCACTCATCCAGGACAATCTCCGTGGATGAAAAATCATTTTCTAGATGACAGTCTTACAGAAAAAGGAGGGCAGAGTCTATAATCAGCAACATGAGCTAAGAGGTCATTATGCACAAGTGACCACTAAGAAAGTAGATTTCCAGTCAAAAATGTCACAGAGCAGGTTAGTCAAAACTTTCACCAAAAGCTTGTTTCTTACGCCAGCTCTCCGTGTGGATATCTTCACGCTGATTAGACCAAGCAAGATAGGCAAGAAAGATCTGAGCCTTCCGCAGCAGCATTTCCCATATCTACAACCCAAACCAAAGCTTCAGCACCACTTTTATCTTTGCAGAAAACTGCAGTAAACAGCAAACTAAATGTGCATGAGACAGTAAATAAATATAACGTCACTGAGTCTTTTTAAGTCTCTGGCAAACAGACATGACAAACTGGAACCAAACCTCTTGCATTTTTGAACTTCACACCAAACCTAGGCGCTCATCAGAGAGAAATTTACTCCTCTGACCGTGTATCTTGCCTGATAAAGAGGAATAATTAGATTGTGTATGAAAACACACATCCATCACACCCACATCAAAACACTGAACAGAACTATGTGTAGTGTCCTTTCAGTTAGAAAATCCCATCAGCAGCCACAGGTACAAACACGGCATATATATTTATTTTATTTATTTTTAACAAGATAAATGTATCTTAAAATATAACGTTTTCCTAAAATTGATGACAATCTTATTACACTCTTGTGAAACTACTAAGTTCATTTACCTTATATTAGCACACCAGATGTTCTTTTGATACGTGCAATTAGGGGTGGGCGATATATCGAATATACTCAATGTATCTCGGCTTGTTCCACGTGCGATGCAGTAAATGACTATATCGTGACCATCGAGTATAAATCCTAACGTTATTTTTAAACAGACAGCATGTACATAGCTTTCGAGTTTTGCTTTTCTGCCCCGTCAAAGCAGACAGCTCGCTTCCCCGCCCACCCAGAAAACTCCTAGCGCTAGCGCATGCGCGTTTTGTACCGCTTTCATGTTTCGCTTCTCTGCTCGCTCCCCCGCCTATGGCGTCACATCAATGCCAAAACTAAAGCGCGCGTAAATTTCAAAGTCGCGAGCGCAAATGTGAAACTCCACAGCACAAAATTAAGAAGTGCGCAGTTGTGATAATATTGCGCGCAAACTGTATTTTTCCTCTCTCAAATGTCTTTTTTCCTCTCGATGTGTTAAATGTCCTCGTTACCGACGAGCAGCTTTTTTGCTTGAGTGAGATTTCTACGCGTGTGGTTTGAAAGGGGCGGGGTTTGGCAGTCTGGGGGTGGGCTTAGGTAGTTTCTGCCTGCGAATAGGTTAGTTAAAGGCAGGTAGGTTAAACGCAAGTTATAGTTTATCAACCTTATAATTACAATTTAATAGTTAGGTCTTACACGTTTAATAAGCAGGCAATCAATGGCTCCCCTTGCCCACTTGTCTGTCCCCATAAAGTAAAAGTATAAAGTATAAGGTATAAAGTTTGCTATATTATACTTTGGTTTAAAATAAAAGCATTTACTATGTTAAACTTTGGATAAAATTCATTATATTGGTGTCATTTTATGGAACATAGGGCCGAATTTATGATTTATACAGTGATTTAGAGGAAATTTAAAGGTATTGAGATATATATCGTGTGTTGTGATACAGTTTAAAAATATCGCGATATTATTTTTATGCCATATCGCCCAGCCCTATGTGCAATGTAAAATAATCAGTGCAGCAAATAATTTCAGTCTCAGGCGGATCAGGATCAGGTACTGTTTGGCATTTGGAAGAAGTACATGTCTAATTTAATACTTAACAGATAATAGAGAAAGATTTTTAGATTGTCAAATCCTAAAGTCTATAATATTGGGTTTTGAACTGAGTGTAATTATGCACTTTACTTAAAATAAAATGAATGCAGAATTACACATCATAGAGTGAATCTGGGGGATTTGCAAATCACAAAAAGATGGATGAAAAGATGAGAATAATATGGCCATGTGATGTCCTCTCTTTTTAACAAAAGCTGTTCCGTTGGGAGGGTCACAGTAGCAAAGTTAATGAACAGTCACCACACAAACACAGCACAGCTAACTAATCGAAGCTTAACAAGCACTCCCTTCTCCAAGCGGCGCCCAAATGACCTCCAGCTAAACACTCTGGCAGAGTAACCGAGTTAATATTAAACGTAGTAGACAATATTTTGCAGGGGGACAACTGGAAGAGAAGATGTGGGGGACCAAGAGACCCTCCACCACCCAGGAAGAGCCACAGTGAAGAGGCCCAGTGGCATGGAGCTGATGGATGGGCTGCCGTTAGTTGGATGGCTCATTTGCATCGGGACGGCCTCAATGGGCTCCTTCGCCCAGGGGTCAGCCCTCAAACCAAGACTAATTTTCCACCAGTGAATGGGACAAATCCACTATAATGCGTGCCCACTGGCCCTCCAAAGACTGGGAAGGTCGGCTGAGGCTAAGGACTCACTTATGAAGGCATTTTTTTCTGTTTCTTCAGTGTGTCTGCTAAGTCATTTTCCTTCATATCTGAATAAAATTGCTGAAAAAGTGCAATATATCGCACTTATAAGATGCAATATGCTGTTCTTATCTGTAATTCCTCCAGCGTGATGAAAGGGGTTAGTGGGCAATAACCAGCGATGTTACACGGAAGCCGAGATTTGCAAGAAGGCATGATTGAGGACAGATGAGACTTTAGCTTCATAAAATATGTTCAATTTGACTGCACCAATACAACAGAACAGCTGAGGATGGAATAAAGCCAACACAATTTGTGGTATTGAATAAAAGTAGTCTAAAATCAAACCTGCCCACACACAGGCTTTCATAAAACAGAGTGAATACAAGTGGGTCAATGCAATATTCACAAACAGAAGCAAATTTACCCCCAACTCATAAGGTCTTACCGCACTTCACGACTCCATATAATTTGTTCTAAATATTCGCTCTTTGAAGATAACCATAACTGTGTTTGAGAAAAAACTGCAATCACAACTTTGCAGAAAAGCACAGAATTACATTTCTGATGACCTTCAAAAAATTACCAATTAGACACATTTATGATCCGTTAGTGTTGAGAATTAAATATTTACACAAAATATGAAAAATGCTTCCTATTCAAATCTACCAGAACCATTCATTTCCAGTCAGACATGAAAGACGGAGAAAAAACTAGACAACTCAAATCATGTCTGGAAAAAACATTAACCCAAACACACATGCTGCAGGGAATGTTCTACAGCGGGTCCAGCCTCTTCATCCTGGCCTGTAACTCAGGTGTAAAAGAGACTGGCAATGCTACTTTGCTAAATTAGTTTTCATAGGCAAAGGAATATTTAAACTGGAAGCAGACAGGTTTGCGGGGAACTGGTTTTGCTAAATACACAGAATTGATTTAACATAAATATTTGAGATTAACATTCTTTTTAAAGGAAAAACTTCAACTTCAAATTTCAAGCTTTAAAGCCGGATTTTAAAGCTGACCTCGAAACAGTTTTTTAAACTTTCCACCAGAGGGTTTGAAAACTTAAACGAGCAAACCATTCACTTGATTTATTTTCAATTATAAGTCTAATGGGAGCTGAGTGGCGAGAGAACAAACGAGAGAGAGGGAGAGAGAGAGAGAGAGAGAGAGAGAGAGAGAGAGGGGATTGACATCTAAGTGCGATGAGGTCTGAGGGAGGGAGTGCTACAGGCCCCTGTGAGATGCTGATGTGTCCTACAGCTTTTCACAGAGATGAAAGACCATTTGGGCCGAGCCCCCCCCCACTGACCACCTCTCTGCCCATTCACTCCTTCACTACGCTCACATCACATCGTCACAATAAAGTCTGGCATTTGTTTCAAAAGCACACTGAATTTTCCAAGCAAAAGCCACGGCGGCTGGATTCTAATCCTCTTCTCTGAAGCAATATCTGGACTCCTATCTATCAACAGCTTTGTGGGTTTAACTCTACAACTGCATTACAGCGTAAATGTAGCATTGAAATGACCTGAGAAACATTTATTAAATTATTCATTATAAAAACGTACAAGAGCTATAGGACTGAGAAGCTCTTTTTCATCTTTCATAATTCAGCAGGTTTAAATTCTCTTTTGTTGTCAAATTGTTGTGTGTCATGTATGCCTTTTAACCATTTGAATGAAATTTGTTGTAATAATTATTTGTAGTGTACAAATATTAAAGTATTTCAAATATTACTGAAGTAAGAATTATTCTATGTTGTGTGGAGAGTTTGTGTATATAGCAGTTAAAAACCCAAACATAACCTAAATATAAATTAACTATAACATAAAAAATTATCAATAATAATATAAAATAATGAGATTGTCTTGTACATTGTACAAACACACACTAACCACACACACCTGTAAAGACTATATAACCGGATGCAAGAGCAATACAACCTATGTCTATCAAAAATCATTTGAGATTTATATATACAGTATATATATATATATACACACACACACACACACATATATATATATATATATATATATATATTTTTTTTTTTTATTTATATATATATATATATATATATATATATATATATATATACACACATATATATATATATACACATACACATACACACATATACACACACACACACATATATATATATATATATATATACATACACACACACACACACACACATGATTATTAGTATATATATATATATATATATATATATATATATATATATATATATATGGGTATATATATATATAAGACACACATTCTGAAACACAAGTTACTAATCTAGCAAACATTATTTTTAGCGTCATCATAAGAAAAGCACATAAAATTTCCTTGCCATCACATTTCCACAATGTGACCTGTGTGTAAGCATGTTAAAAGCTTGTCATGTCACAGGATCATGTGTTAGAATCTTGAATTCAACTTGAGTAAAAACAAACATAGAAGGGAATGAAGTCTTCCCTATTAAACAAATTGCACAACTGCCAGTCTACAGTGAAAATTAATTTAAACTATATTAATCTTCATTTTATTTTGCATATTTTCCAGTAGTGAGATTTTTAATTAGAGCTGCACAATATACCGTTTCAGCATTCTCATCGTGATGTGACCAATAGTCACATCGCAGGACTAGCAATGTCTACAAAAAAAAACAACCTTTTGCTGTTTGATACTAAATTAAACTAACCTGCAGGGTAAGTCTATATAGCATAACAATATTAGAATTTCTACACAGAAAGGTTCCAAGATGTAGGGTTTCAAGGATAATGGTCAGTATGGTTTGTGTGGCTCACACCCCAAAAAATGTCTACAAAGTCTTCAAGCTTTTATTAGGTACGACAGATACACTCACCTACCAAATCTCCCAGTCATTGTAAAATGAATTCTTTACTAATAAAGCCATTCGTTTTAGTTATCGTGTATTTTTAACACAGAAAAATGAAATAGGTTTTTTTTTCCAGTATCGTGCAGCATAAGTATAAAGTCAGTGACAAGTGTTGGATAAAACAGAATATAGCCAAGTCTCGAAAAAGTACAAATTTGAATGAACGGCTGGAACACAGGGGACTAAGGAAACAATATAACCAAATACACTGCAAAAGCGCCACCTTTGCAAAGACGCATAATAATAAAATATTTTACTCTACAATAATCTTGTAAACTGATCAATTTTAAGTTACACAAAAAACAGCACAGCTATTTTTTTCTCCGAACGCGTACATAAGTGTATGCATGTGGCTAAAAAGATCTTAAACCTTAAAATGTGACTTTACTCCAGCTCACGGAGCCACTACGCGTCTAAAGTTTGTATCAGATCCATAAAAACCCTCCGACTGTTTTTACACCTCCACTTCCCGTCCAGTACAACACTCAAGGCAAACAACAGCAACAAAGTAAACCAAGGAAAAAAGAACAGCTCGCCACCAAAGGCCATAAACGTGGAAGAGGTGAAGAGTAGTAGTAGTAGTAGGAGAAGGAGGAGGAGTGTTGTGTTACCTGCATAGTGAACACTCCTAACTCCTGAGCCGACAGCTTTTTCATCTGCACAGCCAAAACTTGGGCTTCCTCCAGGATGGAAAACTCACTCTCAGCGCCGCAAAGTCCGGCGCAGACCCACAGCCCCAAGCAGGCGACGAGGCAACACCGCAAAACATTAGACAAATTATTCCCGAAAACTTCCCAAACCGACGAGGGAAAGCGAGCAGAAGTAGTGGCGGATCCGAGCCGGGAGCGACTCGCCATCATGGCTCCAAATCTGCCGAAAGTCGGCTTTGGACGCGGAGCTGCTCCTCGGGAAAAAACTTCACTTATTAGCCTCAAGTGTGTTGGTTCGTGAAGCTCCGCGCGTGTAATTCCGAAGTCGAAACTCTGAGGCTGTAAGACATAGTTTTGCACAAAGACTGTGGTAAATAAAGTCCGTTAAAGTGACGGAGTTCGAGGTTTTTCGCGACACCTTCCGCGCTCGAGCGCTAAACTCCGCGTAAAAGCGCGAGCAGGAGCATCACAATAGGAGCGAGAGAAGTAGGAGGCGCGCGAGGGAAAACCCGGAGTGGAGTCCGCGCTGTTGGTGGGTCGGGATCGAGTTGAGAAGGGCGCAGCGCATCTGAAGTAAAGCACTTTATTCAAGAGTCAGGATTCTTCATTTGACGTACACGAGTACCTTAACCTTGTTTCCAACATTTGAAATACACATAAGCATAAAGATTAAACGTTATCCTAAATGTTATAACAATAAATAGGACATCATATATTCCCTTTGAAAATATGGTTTATATGGTTTCACGTTAGTGGCAGTCCGTAACATTAAAGTGGTGGTGACATTAAAGTTCAATTTGCATTTCATGTATGATGATCCTAAACTAGACTAGGAAACGTTTCTGGTTTTATCAAAGTGTCAAAAGTATTTTTATTTAAATAAAACCTGGTATTTTGTGGCTTTGCATCGCTTAACCATTGTTAAAGGGCAGTGTTATTGCCTGTTACTTCTGTGATGCTTTGCTGTTGAATAAGAGTGAAAAGATTCCGGTATAAAGTCGTTTTCCATCTTTAAAAAATCCCTTGTTAAAAAGGCGCGTTTAACTCCTAAGCGGGACGGGCTGTTTGATGACGTCACCACACGACTTAGTTGCAACGGTGGGGAGTAGCTCTATAATGGTTCGACGGCGTGTTAGGGCCATTGTAGATTAAAAATGAAAAAATGGAGGAGTTAAAATTCCGAGAAAAAAACCAAGAAATTCCGAGATTAAAGTGGCAGATTTACGAGAAGAAAAAGTCATATTCTTTGAGATTAAAGTGGCAACTTTATGAGGAAAAACTCACAAATTTACGAGACAAAAATCACATATTTTCTGAGATGATAACGTCGCAAATTTGTGAGAAAAAATGTGAGATATTCTCCGAGACTGTGAATGTCCGAGTTCCGCCCCCTCCATTTTTTTTAAATCTGAAACGACCCTAATACGCAGCCGCACTAATGCTAACGACGCTACAAACTAAACTATTTTATTTAGCAAACCACCACTACAAAAATCTGCTACGAAATCGAGTCTATCTTGGCGATGTGGAAGCAAGAATCATTGGCAATGATGTAGCCTCTGTTTAGTTCATTTTTAGTTTAGTTAAGTAGTTTGTAGTGTCGCTAACTGCTATATTAAAATCGTACCTTGACGGTAGCTTGTAGCTTGAAAAGACACTGTTTAAAAGTAGCTTCCCCAACACTTAGCTTAGTTGCACAGAACAAAAAGAGATGCAAATTTACAGAAAATGATAAATCGCAAGGGGGGAACTTTGGGGATTTATTTAATAAAGTGCATATAGACACAGAGCAGCGGGATGTCGTTGTAAAGAAAAGTTTCCGCTGACCGCGGTGCGTTTCCCAAAAGCATGGTTGCTACATACACTGAGTGTAAATAATAGTTCAGAGTTAATGAGAATGCAGACATTAATTCTTCACATCAAATCTAAAGTTAGTTTTGAGGCGTGTGTAGATGTCAGACTTTTTGTACAAATACAGATCTTACAATATAGATGATATAATAATAAAACGACAAAAAATGCCGTTAAAAATCCCTTCGCCAACAATCAACAGAGTTTAGTCTCTCTCTGTCATAACAGAATTGGATAATAACACAGTGGGGAGAATCTGGCCACACACGCATTCCTACCTAACCAGTCATCACTGCCTCTTTCCCCACAATGACCAAGAACTAATACATTTCTCCAGATTGTTCACATTCTCTTTTTCAGGGTTAGTGCTTTGTCCAAAGGCTAAAATGAAGAGTGATGTGGCTATAAAAGTTAGAAAAATTATTTTGCTTTCACACTTGGCTGTGTTTGCATCTATTGTCAAATGGCAAATGGAAGTCCAGGAACAGTAATCTCTGTATTATGTGGGATGTTTTGGAGTGTAATGAAAACATTCAGTGTTTCTTTCTTTAACCAAAAACACATTCTACATAGATTGGGTCTTGGAAGTATGCCAGTAGTCCTGCCTGACATTTTTTTGTCATTTTTACTCCAAATTTTTAGACATTTTTACTCCAAATTAAAATGTTTATACGCCTTACAACGAATGAAATCCAAATATGAAAAGTAGCACAGCAAGTGAACTATGCCTTGCTACTTGCCCATTTGCTTTTGTTCTTTGTTTCATTCATTGTCACTATCATCATACATTTTTTTTAATGCGTTGCAATAGTTGTCTTCATATTACTGCCATGATATTTATTCCTTATTGATCACATTCTCATACTGAAAATATTGTATTATTTTTTAACATCATTACTTTTGGAAAGATGAGAACTTCAGCTAAAGTAGCTGAAGAGCAGGTTCACTGAATGTTGTCTTGGCAATACTGCATTCCTGCAACTGACTAACACAAACATCCTTATCAAGGAGCCTCTGCATTCAGCAAATGAGATTAAATTAAGAGACTCATTTAATCTTGAGTGTGTCTAGATTTAAGATGTACCCCTAAACACCAGTGAACAACTGATATGGCATCATTGGGGTTAAGCAAACAGCTCGTAATGGACCGTCTGGCTTGGCGTTTTGACCTGTCTGCTGTAATAAATGCAATTAGCTGACCGTATAACCCTCACTGATGGACCAGATGGGTAATCAGTGCCTCCTTGTCCAATCTTTATTAACAAATATAAAACACTGCAAAACATCAGGAACGAATTATCCTAATTTTCTTTTGAGATTTCCTGTTTTGATAACAGCAGGCATTCATCCCTTTTCCATAAATCAGTGTAATTTTGGATCTGTGTTCTTCTTTTGTCTGGCCTCATTGTCACCTCACAGAGGAAAATGCATCAGCGCGCCAGGGCTCCTGATTTCTGAACAATGCAGCAGTGGTGAAACATAGTGGCTTCTGCAAGGTACATTCAGGGAGGGAGGGGGGGATACATCAATGCCTCCTCCAGTCAGTAGCTTGGTGGAAGATGAAGGGAGAAGTGGAGGAGGAGAAGAGGAAGAGGAGGGGGATTGGGGGTAAGAGGGGGGTGATGTGAGGAGCTCCTGCAGCACACACTGCTTGATCCACAGCCAGAGGAGATGAAAGGAGCGTCTGAGCTGGCCACAGTTTCTCCCCCCGCTGCCGGTGCCTGCAGAGCTGGAGTTGGGGAGAGCTCACGCCATTCCTGCTGCATCTGCAGTGGTTTATATGAAAATTTTATGGACACACTCAATAAAGGCAGATTTGAATATTTGTATTATCCAGCAATCCTCATGTTTTGTCAGTTATATGAGTTAATATGGGACAGTTATAAGGCAACAAGGAAACGATGCAAGTCAAAAATGCTGCAAGATACTCTTTATAAAAAGATTATTTAACATTTTATTTTTTTGTGTCTAACAAGGAACCACAGCTAGTAAAGCAAGCAGCACAGCTGGGTCCATCCAAAACACTAATGTAGATAATGATGAAGTAGTAGGGTCATTCAAGTCACTTCACAAAAATAAAAAGACAATAACTTAAAATAGGAATAAAAAGCTGGAAAAGTCATAAAGTCAAGTGGTGGTAAAAAAAATCATGTGCATATTGATCAAATGAAGTAAAAACATGTTTTGTAATGTAATGTAATTATTACATTACATATTACAAAGTAAAGTTAAAGGATCAATTAAAAGTGCCCATATCCCAAACGCAAAAGTAGAGTCTGGTTAATGGTCAGCGTGCTGAGAAATTTTTGCTCGTCCAAGTTCATTCCCCCACCATGACACTAGACCCAGCTTTAATTTAGAGTGTGTCCAGTGACAGGACAATCCTGTATGCCGGTCCTGTCCCTCTCCTGGCCTCATTAAACCGGAGGAGTGCTAGCAGGAGAGGAGAGACTTATTAGCAGTGTAGCCTACTAGCCTCGGTGCTGTGAAGATGAAAGCCTGCACTAGTCTGACTTTCATTTTTCTGCCTCTCCTCGTTGTCCTTTGAAGTGAATTATTTACTCGAATTCTGACACTTGTCAAATGAGCAGACCCATGACTCATGTGACTCATACACCACCGAAAAAAAAAATACTTTGGATCCTGTCTGCAAGGCATAGGCAAGTAGAATCTCTCTCTCTTTCTCTCTCTCTCTCGGTCTGTCTCTCATTTCACAAACAAGTCTTCCTAGTGTATTGGGAGAATGATTCCTTATCTGCTGGATGACAGCTAATAAAAGACACAATCTAAATTATTGTATTAAAACCTGCCCTGCCCCTACCTGTAACATGCTATCTATTTGTGCAGTACATAATTACGCAGGAATCACAGCAAGTTGCCGTTGGCAGTGCCACATTTGTTTTAGTGGATTGTTAATTTGCATAATTCTAATTAGACTGCAGTTCCATAATGCCACCTGGTTGGGATAGATAAAGGGTGTGTGTGCATGTGTGTATTCGTGTGTGTGTGTGTGTGTGGACGGACGGACACAGGCTACCCAAGATCTGAGACATGAACCATGACCTGCATGCCAACTGTCTTCGTCTAAATGGGGTGATAATGCTGAGACAAAAAGACAAAGCAGCAGCTAGGCTAAATGCTAACAACAATAGGCCTCATTCACCAACATCTTTTTATTTTCTCCTAAATTTGATCTTAGGTGACCAACTGCAGAACTGTTAATAACTGTAGGATTTAGGAAAACTAAACAAAACAAACAAATACAAGCAGTCGTTAGCATTACAGAGTTGCCCTTGTGTTCGGAAGGTTACTGGTTCGAGTCCCGTACCAGTAAACGTACCACTGAGGTTCTCATGAGCAAGGTACAGCCCCCAAGCGCTGCAAAAAGACTGCCAACTGTTCCTTCGTGGATGGGTCAACTGCAGAAGTAACATTTCGTTGTGGTGCATTGTGTGCTGTGCTGTGGTGTGATCACAATGACAATCACTCACTTTATTCACTTAAACATGCATGTAATAAAACTACCCTCATATTTGTTTGTTTGAAGAAGCACTAACTCACTTGCTTTCATGCATGTTTTCCTGTTGTCTGTGTAGTAACTTCTGACGTTTTCTTTGACAGGGTTTGTTAAGGTGGATAACTTAGCTGACTAACTCAGTAGACGACAGTCGCTGATTTAATTCTAGACCTACAGATTAAAGAACAGACATGGATGACAAAGCACTGTTGTATGTCTGCTCAGTGCTGTAAATGTAAATTTTGAATAAAAGTGCTCTTTGGCATTCATACCCATGAACAAATCACACGTGAAAAAACATTGCTGAAGGTCAAAATCCTTGTGAAAACTGCATAAGTAGGTTTAAAAAACATTTTTATTCCTGAGAACTGTTGGTGGATGAAGCCCGATGTGTAGCTCTGGACAAAATATACAGCACCTTTATTGTATATTGTTATTTGGCTACAGATGACAACAAATTAAAATCCTATTATCACTGCCACGTTTGGTTTTACACTGCATCTTAACTTTATCTTTCAAATGTGGGAAAAACATTTTCTGGCGAATTGACAGACTGAAAATCCTGAGTTCATCTTTAGGCCAGTGATGCTTCATAAGCCTTTGGGCCAGAACCTCTGTCTCATTTTGCTGCTCTGTGTACAGCTTTTGACCACATCAAGCTGCCGCTCGGATAGTTACGGATCCAGAGGAAATGTTTGGGAGCAACTAGCTTTTAATTGCACACAGGCGACTCTTACAGCGTCTCTTGAAAAGGCGTAACACTAAATAAAAAATTGTGTGACGACCTGCTTTAGAACTCATACAAACGGCATTTGAATCCATTTTAAGAGCGTGTTGCTCGTAGACATAAGCAGTTAAATCCTGACTTTTTAGCTATGGCCCTTATAAGGGGCCACGTTTCTGAATTTGAACTTCCCTCCCTTCTGATCTCAGCAAATCCACAGTGCATTTATTTTTAAGACAAGAGCACAATACCTGTGGGATACCAAAGGCAAACAGAGAGGATTTTTGGGAGGAGTAGAAGAAGAGCCTGAATGATATATCAAGTTACTGATATTATCAGCTGATTTGCAAAATCTGTGATAGTCTAAACCTTTTTAAATAATTACTCTTACTAATCAAAATATTTCATTTGACTTTTTTAAAAATCACTATTTTCAAAATAGAATTTAGTACTTTTTTGTACTTTTTATTAACAGAACTTTGAATAAATATACAACAAAATCATAAATAAGAGTCATCTATAAACAACTACACATAAAAAACTTCATATATAAAAAAATCATATAGAATTTATTTTTTGGAAGAAAAACCTGATGTATCGTTAAAAGATCCGCCGATATGTCTTTATCAGATTTTAAATCATCCAGTTATTGAAACTGGTATTGGTCAGGTACTAATAAGGAGGAAAAGGGGGAAGTAAAGTTAATGAATGCAATTTATGGGCTGAAAATCTTCTGATTCAGTTATTTCTTTGCCGTGAGGTCATGTGAGTGAGTCAACGGTTCTGTGCCTTTGTCGCATCCATGTTTTTTTGATAGTGTGACATGTCAGTATTGTAATTTGTGGCCTTGGCAAACTGCACCAGCCTCTAATCTAGGACGGGCCTCGATGGTGGAACTCTGGGGAGTTAGGGTGCGGATTTAAAAAAGTCTGTCTGTGACAAGCAAGTTCTCTGCTAGCTCGTCAGCAAAAAGCTGCAGAAGTTGCCCCAAAGTAGAGACTCGGGCAGGAGCTGCCATATCTGGTATTTCATTTGGGTCGTCTGCAAAAAACCCCTAAGTAACAAGGCTTACAGACATTGTTAAAACCGCTTAAATCGTTTTATTTACATGTCCCGGTGGGCTTGGAACCTCTTTCCCCTTTTTGCTGCCGCCTCCTCGTTTTAATATCCATTTTTGAGGGGTATGTCTTGGGGAGTTTTCGGTTGGTTCGAATGTACCCGGTTGCCATAACAACACCATTCCAAGATTCTTCTTCTTTTCCCCCCCAGAGCGACTGAATCTACTTCCCCCCTTTTCTCTCTCTCCCCGTTTCAGCAGCAGTGCAGCGAGGGAGGGAAGCTTTGAGGGCTAAGCCGATTCCCAGCCGAAGCCGTTTTTCTATTTCGGTCAGCGCTAAAGACTCCCCAGCTTGTTTTGACACCGCTGCAAGTGTGTAAAACCGAAGCTGGGGTTTGATTAAACCTGGCTGAGGAAGTGACTCAATTCCCAGTGGTGAAGTTACATGCAAACAGGTAATAAGGAAGTGATGTGTAATAATGATACAGCAGACATGGAGAGAAGATGGCGGAATGAAAGATATCTAGTGAATGTTTCTTTTTCCAAGGGAATATGGAATGTCTGGGGATGATCTATCTATCTATCTATCCGTCCGTCCGTCTGTCCGTCCGTCCGTCCGTCTGTCCGTCCGTCCATCCGTCCGTCCACAGACTTCACTCATCTATCTATCGAATAGAAAAGTTGCTTTGCTAAAAGTATTGGACATTCATAGTACAACAGTATTAATTTAATTAATCTCAAATATATGCAAATTGAGGTTAAATTATAAATTGCAGATCAACCTGACCATTCGTAAAGACTAGGTTAAGCTCATCAGGTTTAGTTCATTTACTGTTCCTTCATACACACACACATATATACGCATCCACACACATCAATTTCCACTGCAAATGCACAGTCCTATAGCCATGCTGATGCTGGTCTTTATCCAGAACAGCCAATAAGCTCTATTAAATAGCCCCGAGCCTGTGTTCTGTCCAGCACAAGTGTCTTCAAAATGCTTTTTATCTTGCTCTTCTGAAATAAGAGACTATTTGACCGTAACCGCAAACAAAATCTGTCACAGATCATTCATGTTCATGATGATTTTCCTCAAAAAAGATTTTCATTAAAGTTTTGGGGCTCATGTCTTCAGGTCCAGTCCAAGATACTCATAAATCTCGTTCCACCAAAATACCAGATTCCTGTTCTACTCTGTGCAATCTTTTGTGGTCCTTGAAAAGTCCCCCCTGATAATAATTTAAGGCTAACATATATACCAGACCTATAAAGTGCGCTTTACTGGAAACTGTTTTTTTCTTCGCTGGGCACAAATCCATGAGTAGAATGGATAAAGCAGAATGGCAGCACAAAAGGCCTTGTGTCACACTGCATTTAATGCTGTATGGAGGAGAATGGTCACTCCTGCTTTTTCCATATGTGACTTTAAATCATGGCGTGGACACTATGCTTGAACATGCTCTCCCACTGGGATATGAAAACTGAAGAATTAGGTGACCATTGAAGGCCACAATCTTTGAACAAATTCAATAATTCATTTATCAATAATTCAAAAAGAGAAAAAGAACTTTGTCTATTTAGGCATGCAGAAAAAATCATACGAAATGTTTTTGTATCACACAGACAGACATTCATAGGAGATTCCTAATTCACTAAGATTGGGAGATAAAGTGTTTTATCATACATTTGGCCAGTATTGATCATTCTTTTTGCACCATCCATTTCAGGTTTGTGAATATTTGTCCAGTTGTTAATTTCATTCCACAATCCAAGGACACACAGTACAAGGCTTTTGCTGAAACCAAAGTGTTTCAGAAGATACAGACACAACCACACACACATTGAATATTATAATAATAAATCAGTTGCCTTAAGAACAAATTGAGCATTTGCATTTGTGCACTGAAGAGTTTAAGAGTGACATCTTTAGCTTCTAAACACTAAAGTGCTGCCTGGAAATGATGTGGAAATTGGTTCAATTTAGCTTTAATGTCAGGACACTGCTTCATTTGAAGCACATTTACATAGATAGAGTCATTGATAGATAAATAATCAAATCACTCGCTGCACTACTACAGTTAACTCATAACACTTATTATTATCACAATTATGAGAAATGTAATCAGTCTTGACTTCAAATGCTAATTTTTCCTCATACTTATGAACCAGTGCCGCTAAATTACAGATCGTATATTCATATAGACGAGTAAAAAGAAATTCATATGGAAGGAAAAAAGCCCCTGATCAGGCCCTCAACCCTTATTGTAGCCCCAGGCAGAGACCTGTAAGAGGGGAGGAATCTGAGACTGAATGGAAACAGACGGAGAGAGAGCAGGTACAGGGACGAGAGGAGGGGGAGGAGGATGAGAACATACATACCAGTTTACCCCTGAACCCCTGAAGCATATGGAACACATTACGCTGCATTATACCATTCTTCCTCTCGGAGGCCTGGATGGATGGATGGTCTTCTCCCCCCTCTTTGGGCTGGAGAGTCAGCAGACAGATTTGTGTTTCTCTACACCTCTAAGAGCCATACAGTTCTACCTCCCTGACAGGGCCTGTAGAACTGCCACCTACTCCTCAAAACACACACAGTACCAGGTTTCACTTCATCCTGCTTGTATACACTGAAGTCAGATGAATTATGTTTTGGAGCTCTGATGTAGCCCTGATGTGCCTGTGCCATACAGGAGACAGATACACACACACACTTCAAATCACAATGCATGGACAACATACTTCTGCTTCAAGCACTGACATTTAGCAGATTCTGACCTTTGTACAATTACTGTAACAATACTGGTTGGACTATGGATGGACTACCATCCAAACCTACTCACCCCTCCCAATCTATCCATCTATCCGTCTATCTATCTATCTATCTATCTATCTATCTATCTATCTATCTATCTATCTATCTATCTATCTATCTATCTATCTATCTATCTATCCATCCATCCATCCATTCATAAACCCACCCACACTCTTTATCCATCCGTCCGTCCGTCCATCCCTCCGTCTATCTATCTATCTATCTATCTATCTATCTATCTATCCATTCATAAACCCACCCACCCTCTCCATCCATCCGTCCTTCCGTCCGTCCAGCCATCCGTCTGTCTGCCTATCTATCTGTCCGTGCATCTATCTATCTATCCATCCGTGCATCTATCTATCTATCTATCTATCTATCTATCTATCTATCTATCTATCTATCTATCTATCTATCTATCCATCCATCCATCCATTTATAAACCAACCCACCCTCTCCATCCGTCCATCCGTCCATCTATCTAGCTCTCTGTCCATCCATCCATCCCTGATTGTTTGCATTAATTACATAAAAACTACAACAACAATAATAATAATGAGAGCTAGTAAATTCTTCGTCTGATATTTGGGATCATTGATCAACATCATTCACTCCACCTGACCAATGAATGAACTGCTTTGGACACACACACAGCTCAGTCATGGCCATTATCAAAGAGAATGTGACAGCTGACCCAACCTCACGTCAAGATGAAAGACTGAAAGGAATGGGATGAAGTTACCAGGTAAACTCCACCCCTCACACACACACAAACACAGACACACACACAGCAAGACTGAGACAAACCCCCAATTGTCATGCTGGTTTAGCTGTTGCTGTAGGTGGGCCGACAGGCGTTTGACCTCCAGATAAAGGGAGGCCATGTCCGGGACGTGATACTCTTGACCTTGAGAGAGGAGAGAGACAAAGGGCCTTCTCACTTCTCCAAGCGGTCAATCGTTCGCCACTCCAGCCTCAGGCTCTTCCAGCAGTAATGGGACTTTACTAGTGAGTAACTCAGTAGTGAGTGGGAAGCTAACTGGACTTCAGGTTTAGTTGTCAAATTTTTCTCTGCTACTGAAAACAAGATACAAGATCAAATTCATAATTTCATTCTAAATTCCAGAGTTCAAATGTTTGGTTGTGCTTAGGGAGATTATCTTTGCAGTAACTAAAATGCACACACATACACGGCTACATTACAGGCAGCTTAATGATGTTCTCCTCACTATGAGCTCACCCCGAGGTAAAATAATGCCATTAGGTGAAAGTGCTTGGGTTGCCTGTCGGGTTTTACACAAACATCTCTGGAATGTTAAAAATTAAGGCAGACCACATAAAGAACTGAAACAAAAACACTGCCTTGATGGTAGCGAATGAAGGAATACATAGACGTGGGGCAGTTGGCAGCGTAACGGCTGGGCGTTCACCCCGTGATCAGAAGGTCATTGGTTTGATTCCCAGACTGGTAAAGCTACCACTGAGGTACTCATGAGCAAGGTACCGTTCCCAAGCACTGCTCCCCAGGCGCTGCCCTTGTTAGCTGCCCACTGCTCTTTCACGGATGGCTCAAATGCATTGTGGTGCACTGTGTGCTGTGTCGTGGTGTCTTCACAATGACAATCACTCACTCACATAACGCAAAGCTCTTCTCCCAAATCGAGAAAATGTACAATTTAACCTCTTTAGCCCAGCTGGTACCTCATAGGGCTCTTTATAACAGATGCCAGACAAACAAACAGGACCAAGGCAGGGACAGAAACCCAGGATATCACAGTAGGATGAGACACATTAACGAGGACCAGGAACACAAGATAAGTCGACCTCTAGTGGCCAAATAGTTGATAGGCGAGAAGCGGTCATATGAAGTGATAAAAAACACTAGGCCTCATTCACCAACCATTCTTAGGAAGAAATTTATTCTTAGTCAATGTAAACTTTGTCATCTCGACTGTATACAAGTTCACAGTGCAAAAAAAATTAAATAAGGCACATAGAGTGAAGAAAATATAAAACGGTAAATATAGTTAGCAAAACTACATAGATGGACTATACAATATAGAAACTCTAAACTAGAGAGACTGTTCAGTATAGTTAAATGCAGAATTTAAAGCTACAATTTTGGTCCTGGAATTATCTTTTTGCATTGAATGTGCATATGATTTGCCGCAGTTGAATTTTAAGTTTTAAAAGCATAAATAAAGTGTCAACAGTCAAATAGGGAAAACTACAGCCGGTATTATGTACAATAAACAGTCAAGTGGAGAGAAATTACAGTCAGTAGTATAAAACCTAGTTAGCAATGTTTTTTCTCATTTACGTTTTTTCCTAGCTAAGAATAGAATCTGCAAACGCCAAAAAGTGCTATTACGCCAAATGTATTGCATGCATTTTTGTGCAACACTTTTATTAGTTTTTCTGTAATTATACTGTTGTACTATACTTTATTACTTGAAGGTCTTAACTTTCTTAAGAGCAAATGTAAGAAAATATTGCTGAATGAGTCGCAGTTACTAGAACATGTAAAGCGTAATAAAAGCAGCTTCACTACTGCAACTGAAATAGTTAGTAGCGTAGCTAACTTTTTTAGTCTTGTAGTTAGCAATTCCCCAACACTGCAGAAAAGCAACGTTGACGGAGAAAAAAAATAAGGGTAATGTAGAGAGAGAAACAAAAGAAGAACGGGGAGTGAGAGGCAGCGAGGGAGGGAAGGACGAGCACGAATCTGGGCAGGAATCACGTCAACGTGTGATTAAGAGCCACGTCAGTCAGCACACAGCATCTGCTTCCCCTCACTCCTCTTTCTCATCTCTATCTCCAAGCTTCTCGCTTTCATGGGATTTGGAGTTCTCCACCCCTCCATCTCCATCTCTCCTTCCCTCCAAATCTCGCTTAAATATGAGACACGTTAACTGACGCTTATTAAAACCAACGTGCTCAGGTGGGTTGGCGCGTGCGGCGACGCGGTCTGGGGGCCGAATGAAAAATTTACAACTTCATCCATATTTCATCCAGAATGGGACTGAGACGGAGTGCCAAAAGTATTTGGATCTTACCTTAGATTGTCTGGAGCTCCTTGCCAAAGCCTGTGAGCGCTTCCATCATTTTCTATGTGAGTTGAACACACTGAGTCAAGCTGTGTTGGTAAATGCAAGAATATAATGCAGTCAAGATGTTTGGTTTGGCGTAACGCTGTGTGTGGAGTACTGCAGAAATTGGCCGGTGATTCTGACCTTAGTCTCATGTCTGACCTGTGGACAGAAAATGTAATGAGTAGAGAAATTAAAGCAACTGTTCTTGGAAAACAGAATTTACAGCCCATATGTCAATTTCGAGTTTGTGTTTGCGTCCACCAACCTTCATCAGCGGCTCGCAAAAATGTTCTTATTTGGATATTTATGGGGTGTCGACCACTGTCAAACCAGCGGTAATGCGAAGATATTAAAACCCCGGTCTCAGAAACTGGCATCGTCAAAATACCATGTGTTGCACACACACACACAAACTCCACACACACACACACACACACACTCAATCACATACATTACTCAACCCTAAACCTCTCCCTCCTCATTAACGCTCCTTCGAAACGCACCGTTGCAGAATGTGTTTGTTTCTAAACTCCGCATTCCAGACTCAGCGCCTGGCTGGCCACTTCTGGGCCTGGTCCAGATAAGAGCGCTGGAAACCTGAGAGGAGAACTGATCAAAAACATTCCCAACATCAAACCCCGTCTCCTTACACGGCGCCCACTTCTCAGAGCATGAGGTCCAGAGTTTCCCCTCCCCCCCACTCCATTCCCGGAGTCGAGAGTGAGCCCATATGCGTGCGTTTAATCACCTCCCCATATGTGTACCATTAGTCCACAACTCCTTTGGAAAACACACACAGCTCATGCTCTTTGCTTTAAAGACAGACTCATGTATTATCAGTGTTGGGAAGGTTACTTTTAAAATGTATTCCACTAAAGATTACAGAATACATGCCCCAAAATATAGTTTGTAACGTATTCCGTCAAGTTACTCAATGTGAGTAACGTATTCTGAATACTTTGGATTACTTAATGTATTGTCATGCTTTTTACAACTACGTGAATGTAGCAATCACATCCTGCAAATTCTTGTTTGTTTTTCTCTACCAATTGGCTGTTCAGCCCAAATCTCCCTGAATAGACAATATATTTACTCTAAAGGAGCAAACACGAAATTTCCGAGTAAGAAATGCATTCCTGCCCGGGCACTGCTGGCTCTGTTGTGCTGGCTCCGGGTCCATTGTGGAACTCATGCCACCAACATTAACAGGACGCTTACATTAGAGCCTCTTATTGCGTGTTTTGTTTGGGTTTCCGGCAATGCATGGAATTACCAAAATTAGAGAGGGGATAGCCATATGAACAACATATGAAACAGGAAAAGACCGCCGTGTAATCCATTTATTTCAACAAAGTAACTGTATTCTAATTATCACCTATTTAAACAGTAACTGTAACGGAATACAGTTACTCATATTTTGTATTCTAAATACGTAACGCCGGTACATGTATTCCATTACTCCCAACACTGTGTATTATAAAGGATTTTTCATTTATTGACAACCGCGGAGAAAGGGTACAAGGTTCCTTTGAAGCCTTTGAGTGACAGACTATAATCTAAACCACTCATGTACGTGCATACAGGCGCACACACACTTATATACACATACATATACACACATACACGCCCACACAAACTTACACATGCACTCTCGCACACAAGTTGTCTGTAATTTGGGGGACATTCCATAAAATTATGGCTGCGCCTAAAACTAACCCTAACCTCAGTAATAAATATTTTACATTTTAAACATGACATGCAATATTTTAATGCAAAATGTCCCAGTCTGCAAGTCTAGAGTCTGGACTTACACACAGACAAAAACACAAACAGTCAGGTGTTCTTCTCCTTGTGAGGTACTTGCACTGGCTCCCAGAATTACTAGATATAAATAATACTTCAGGTCCAACTAAGCCCAACCCTTACCTTAATGTCATCTTTTGACTCCCTTAGCTTTTCAAATAAATGAAAATAAGGTCCTCTTTTCAGAGAGCACTTCCTCTCTTAGATCACCGCCCATCTACACTTATTACCCCTGTCCAAGCTTTCATCCTCCTGTTAGCACTGTTAGTTCTTTCACAGTCACTAGCTTGAATGCTTTCCCAACAGTAAATTGTTTTGGATGAATGCGTATGCCTAATGTAATGTAATTTTATGTAGCTTTTCAATAAAAGCATGTTTTTTTCTTATGAGAACTGTGCCTCAGATGCTAAAATATCCTCACAAAGCCACAAAAATACAGTACTCTCTTATAGAGGACAACTAGGTCCTCACAAATACCTAATAACTTGCCCACATGCCCAAACACACACAAAATTGATCAATTTTCTTGAAAGACTATAGAATGAGTCTATGTTGCCCTCTTCTGGCCAAAATCATTACAACAGTCCCTCTGAACAACACCACTGCTCCTGTAACACATCATAATACATGTAATATATTATAATTGATGGCGCCATCATCATCATTGTTGTTGTCACCATCACCATTATCTTCCATCTGCGATCATCCGTTACTTCCACACGGCAAGAAATAATAGCTCCAAACTTCTTAAACCAAAACACTTTCATTTAATGATTTTTTTTGCAGTACAAACCTTTTTGTGCAAAAAGAAATATCTCTCACAATTTAAAAAAAAGTCCAAAAAGTAAAAGAAATGAAAGACACTTGATTGCTATACTGAGTGTGTAAACTGCCACCTATACAATGCATAAAGATGCTCCAAGAAGAGCAACAACATGATTCACAGTCTATAGTAATAAGTGGTTTTCGATTTGGCATCGAGGGCGGGTTATAAATACCAAACCTGCACAAAAGCTCACAATGCTGGAGTCCGAAGTCTCAAAGCCCTTAGTATTGTTCAGAAACTAAAGAAGTGATTTACTCAGGTGTGACAAACAAGACTTTATATCATAAATATAATCACTAGATCACAGCGCTTTGGGCATTTGTTTTCCATGTCTCCATATGGAAAGAGGTACAAGAATATTGCAATATTTGATACAAAACTACAAAAATTGTTTCACTTGTTTCATGCATAACCTGGTTGTGTTCATTTGTGACGAGCTGTAACACTTTACGACTCCAAAAAGGCACAGGTGTCTCTGCCAGTACCCTGAATGACAGCTTGAATTGTGATTGTCTACAAAGAGGGTCTGAGGGTGATAGTTGCATAGCAACTAACTAACATACAAATAAGAAACAGCTACAAACTAGATAATTCAACTGTTCTCCGTATTACTGAAGCTCGATGTTAAGTCTGAACAAACAGGCAGATGGAGTGTGAAGAAGAACGTAATAATAATAATAATACTAGCTGGCAGATACAGGTTTAATCATGAATACTATAAGGAAAGATAGAGAGAAAGAGAAATAATAACTTCATTTCTATAATAACACAGGAAAACACTGACCTCTGCTGGAGGAATCTGGACCTTACAGTCTGAATGTTCTACAAAGGTCATTTGGATAAAATGGAAATGGTGTAATTTTACTTTGTTAGATTAAGTTGAGAGGTAATTTCATGACCGAACGATCAAATATGCTTTGATATTGTGATAACGAACTGCAATTCATTATCTCAGGCATATTTGCATAAAAATGTAAAAATAAAATCTATTAATGTCTCCCCAAAATGAGACTCAAAACATGTTCACAATTGTTTGGTACAAAGTAGGTAAGTATAAAAAACATGTTCTACTGTCCTCTTCACATCCTAATGAAAATATAAAATGATTTCAGGGTTTCTTACTGGGCGCTGGACTGCATACGTTGATGATGAAGACGGCATCAAGACCCTGTTTGATAAAGCTGCTCTTCTCTTATTGTTTTTACATCAAGTCTATGACAGGAAATAGGAGGATGCTCGCTAATAGAGGTCAACGATAAAAGATGGAATCTTCTCACATTGGCATCAACAATTTGAACGGGATGTAAAGTCCCTTACTGTCCCAAAGGCAACATGGGGATCAGTGTGGAATCAAGGCCTGAAAATCAAGCTCAATTCCGATAAGGCATCTGAATCATGTTGTAAGGCGTCTTACTTCATTCAAGAAGTGATTTCAAATGTAAATTAGGGAATAGTCAGGAATCCAACCCTCACTGAGAGCTGCTGAGCCCAACCGTGAGACTAAAGCTGAGAGAAAGAGGAACTTTTTGCTTTGGTGTCCATCTGAAGTGAAATAAAAGAGAACAAGAAAAGCTGACAAAAGCCCAACTCACAGTCCAAGAAACGTCTTTGATGTAGAAACTAAAAAATCTGACTTTAGTTTTAAGGCTGTGAAGTCGTGAGGATTTCTTTCCATTTTAAGTCACTGTACCACGCAGCTAGGAAAGAGAAAGCTCGTCTTCCTACACCAGCATCCTCTAAATTAGGAGACAGCTTTCCATTTTAATCCTTGTCAAACACTTTCGTATAAAAATGCATTCGAATATAGTCAGTCTTTACATTCTGTTCAGGTTATTTTGTATTTACAAAGTGGAAGAACAGCATTTAAAAATATCAATAATTAGAATCATTTACAAAAAGGAAACCGAAGTCATTTACAAGTCGGCGGCGATGACCGACTCACTGTACACGAGTCTGTTAGCGTCGGCCAGCAGTGCCGTCTGAGACGGGTCCAGTGCCAACCCCTTCTGCGCCATCTGTCCAAACATGGGCACGGCGCCGCCCGGTATGGCGGACATGGGGGTGAGGGTGACGCAGTGGGAAAGCAGCGGCGTGTTGGCATCGTGGTTGGAGCCAGTGGACGGCACGCTTGTCACGTGACCTGTGCTGGTGGAGCCGCTGGCGCTGCTGGGGGAGCGGCTCTTGGGCGGAGGACAGTGCTGCACCACCCGTGCGGGTGCCTGCTGCGGCGGGGCGGCGAAATGGGCAGCCGGGAAAGCGGCATAACCCGGCGGGATGGCGTAGCCATTGACTGGAATGAAGCGCTGGTTCTGTGGGATGGGTGCTGCCACAAAGCCGGCGATCTGCCCAGGTGCCAGTCCCTGCGGGGCTCCGTAGATGTAGCCAGCGGCGTACCGCGGACTGCTGAGGTTGCTGACCGGACTGGCGCTGAGCGAGGTGGTTTGGGTGGTGGCGTTGCCGCCGGATGGCGTGCTGGAGCTGGCGTGAGAGGACAAGCCCTCCCAGGCGCGAAGGCGGGCGTGGATGTCTTTAAAACGCGGCCTCCTCGCCGGACCCTCTTGCCAACACTCAGTCATGAGTGCATACATCCGAGGGGGGCAGTCCTCTGGGCAGGGTAGCAGCTGGCGCTTACGGACCATCTCCATCACCTCCTGGTTACTGAATCCATAGTAGGGTTGCAGGCCAAAACTGAAGATCTCCCATAGCACCACCCCGAAGGCCCAGATGTCGGAATCGGTGGTGAATTTGCCGTAGGCGATAGCTTCTGGCGACATCCAGCGAATGGGAAGCAGCGTTTTGGGCTGCACCCGGTAGTAGTCGGAAGAGTAGATCTCCCTCGACAGTCCCAGGTCGGAAATCTTGACGTGGAGCTGTTCTCCGACCAAGATGTTTCTCGCCGCCAGGTCCTTGTGGACGAAATAGTGGCTGGCCAGGTACTCCATGCCGGCTGCCACTTGGGTGGCCAGATGCAGGAAGTCGCCGTGGTCCAGGCTGGACTTGACAGTGCCGTCCTCGTCGCTGCTGCAGCCCACGTCAGAGTGGGGTGAGCGCATGATCAGGAACTCGTGCAGGTCGCCCAGCGCCAGAAACTCAAAGAGCATGCAGACGGGCTGCTCCTGGCTCACTACGCCCAGCAGGCACACCACATTGGGGTGGTGCAGCTCGGCCAGGGTGGATGCCTCCTGCTGGAAGTCGGCCCACTGTTGGGGACTGGAGAAGTCCTTCAGAGTCTTGATAGCCACCAGCTGGGCGTGCTCCATGCCCGGCAAATACAAGTGGCCTTTGTAGATCTTGCCAAAGGAGCACTCGCCCAGCTCTTCCATGAAGCGCACAGCGGACAGAGGCAGCTCTTTGGCCTTGGTCTAAAGGAAAGGAAAGTGTGAAATGAGAGCAAAATCTTTAGCATACACAGTTATCACTTTAACATACGCTGCTACACCATATGCACAATGTACATTCAGTGTTCTTAAGAAGGAGGTTTTCCATGATTTGCATCTTAATGTTTATTGTTCAGGAATAGCTTTTTTAGCTTTACTCTGATTTTCTTAGAATTACAAACAAGCAATGATACATTTAACTATATGTTGTGCTTGTATAAAATGTAGTTCTCCTTTTCAGGTGATTTTTTGTTAATGAGGCAAAAGTAACTATGTAAAGGTGTTAAATGATGTTTTAGTCATTAAGACAAAATATGAATAATGAATAATAAGCCTTTAGGCCATTTGGATTACTTATGAATGCAAAAAAAATCCTCTTTCTTTGGTCACCATTGGTTTAATGTGTCTTTCAAAGGTCAAGATGAGTTTGACCTCTGACCTTGTTCATGCCCTCCATCCACTTGAACTGTTTCACACACTTTTAAAGATCTGAACAACTCCCTACACACACACACACACACACACACACACACACTTAAGTGTGAGAAGATTAGTTGGGCACAAAGTTTCAGCCATAGAGGGGCTGGACTTGCTTCTGTCGTCTTTCCCAAAGGCAGCATTACCAGATTTAGTTTGGTTCAGTTTCAATGGGGGGCTGTTTTGAATCCTGACACTGAACTCATGATGACTGGGACTTATACATATTAATAACCTGCCAACAAATATTCATGAATATTCAATATTCAACCTCAAACTCTATTTTTTAAGTTACTGACATTAACTGTATACTAATCTATAACTGTATACCAAATGCAAACCTGTATAGGTATTATTTCATCATACACTTCTCATGGAGGTGGTGCTGGTCTAGTGATAGGATATTTATCTAATCATCAGGGGTAGGTTCAAATCAAGACCAATGCTACTGTGCAACCACTAGGGGTCGACCAAAGTTTTTTCGCTGCTGATACTACTCAAGAAGACTAATAACCAAATTGGTGTCAAAATGTAAAATAACAAAAACTCAAACACAAAACTTAATTTAAATGCCTTTTAGCAAATGTGTAACAAATCACGATTCCTCTAGACCACAGAGCTGTGACTTCTGATAGAGAGGTAGTTGCATTAGTGCAAAATAGAACATTTTTAACTTCATTTATTTGATCAGCATATCAATGAAAATAAATTACCAATACCAATAACCATAAAAACGCTAAATACTTGCACCAATAGTATGTTGACCCCTAGCTACCACCACTGGGGCCCTGTGCAAAACCAGAAAGCCAAAGTTGCTCCGGGGAGACTTTCTCTGTAATGTGTGTGACAGAAAATGTGTATTACACTGGACAGGAGACTCTGCTAAATACTGTAAGTGTAATTTTTTAGTATTAGCATATATAGAACATCTCATATATTGATGGAATGTACAGGCTTTTGATGATCATAACGAAAGAAAAGACTCAGAACAGAATGAACACAGAGACAAAATAAGCAAAAGAATGACAAGGGTCAGTGGCTTTCAAAGATCAAATTAATCGCAGCTAATTGTGGTGTACAGGTACAGGTAAACGACAGTAAAGACATGAGCAAAGGAATGAAGTTTCTTGAAGATGGCTTTTAGAGATGAAGTAAAATTCCCAGAAAGAAGGAGGGAGTATTAGAGGAAAAGGAAAATGAGTGACTTTCCTGGAAGTGACAGCTGGTCTGGGTTAGAATCAACTCTGCCCGAGGCCCCACGCCATCTCATCCCCGATCACCCAAACCTGGATGTAACCGGTACGAGTCGAGACCCCTCACTGACCTCACCTGAACTCTGACTTCCAGCTGCACCCAAATCTGAGTGTTTTACTACGACAGAATTGCTGATGAGTAGGTATGACTGCAGTGTGTGTATGAGAGAGTTGGGAGGGTAAGTGTGTATATTTGTGTGAGAAGAGGGGGGTGGATGGTTTGTAGTGGGGTCATAAATCTTCACTACTCTATAAAAACGCCCCTCACGATTGCACTGCTGACTGATGAGGGCCAGCATCCTCTACTGGACATTGTAGAGTTGTAAAAATGATCTCTCTCTGTTTAGGAATGTTAGCATTTTAGTACAAACAGCCCGCAACCTAAACAGACATTAAAAATGAGAGTAAGCAGCAAAGGGTCACATGTTTGGCTAATAATCTCAATTAGTTTCATTTAGATTCAAGTCGTTCTACAAGTCTGAGTTAACCTGGGGGTTAATTCCACCAGCCCACGTAACGTGAGGAATGTTGAGAATGTGACGTGGTTAGAACGTGAAGGATTTTCAAAAACACCAAGACACATGCATTTCATAAAACTAATTATCACACGAGAAATCACTGTATAAACAACTTTTTCAGGTTTAGTCGGGGACCCTTTCCGGCATGAATTATAAGCCACTAAAGTCAAAACCCTATGGATGGTTGTCAACTGAAGTAGGTGCTACGCATAAAAGGGTTAAAGCTTGTTTTAATAGTTGGCTTTAAGGCTGGAGTTAATGGCAGCTTTTAAGACTTAAAGCTTCTCAGAAAACGGAGAAATTTCTCATTTTACACTGCAATTAGCCAAAAGTTTGTCAGTTTGTAGCTTTTCTCTGGTCTCTGTATAAATGTCTATGAATTTTGGTGCTCATTTGAGGTTCCTTAGTGCTCTTCCTTTTTTTATTTGAGAAACTAATCTACGTTAAAGGTCCTATATTACGTAAAAACACAACTTTTCTGTTCTTTTGACAACTATTTGGGTCTGTACTGCCCCTACACACACGAAGTTTGATTAAAAAAATGGTCAATTGTGTTGATGTTAATGTATGAATGTCAGAAACCGTGTGCTTAAACGAGCCATTTAGATTTCTCCCACATTTGAATAACTCCACCCTCTTATCTGAGAAGCTCCACCCACCAGGTAGATTTGCAAGCGCTTCCAGATCCGCCCCGTTTTCTCACAAGCGCTAGTGTAGGAATCACAGTGAAGAAGTCTAGCGGCGGAGTGTTGTGTTGAACATGTACGGCTGTATGGATGGTCTGTTAGCAGCAGCATTGATTAATTTCACGTGAGGTAAACTCTTGCCATGCTGTCTACACCCCAGTTCCGGAGTGGAACATGTGTGGGCAGCAGCGGCTCATTCACATTTAGGAATACTAAGGAGAAAGGGACTGAAATAGAGGGGTAAAAAGCAGGTGAAGATGCCTAAACAGAGAGGGGTTTTCAGCAAACTACCTCAGAGACATGTTTAGTGGAGCTATAGACCTATTTTAACTTGTTGAAAACGTATAATAAGGGACCTTTAAGGCTGAGATGGAAATGCTTGTTCATGCTTTTATCTCAACACGCATTTTAGATTTGGTATGCTATTATTACTTCTATGCAATTGTTATCAGTGATGGCAGTCTGTGAAAAGCGCTTTATAATTCAACTTTGCTCAGTTCTTCCTTCTTCTCAAGTCTTTTTCGGGTTTTTTTTCTTTTCATCTTGCTACTCATAAAATAGATTGCAAAATCTGTCATCATCAAACAGGAACTCAGATCCATGATTTATGGCTGTATCTCTGTGACATCTCATTGATGATCTCTGATCATTTCCTCTGTGCAAATCTGATATATGTGTGTGTGTCAGCGAGGCCCAGCTGAGTGGAGCCAAAACATTGGCTTTGTGCAATGTGTGTTGGAGAAGGCAGAGGAGGCCTCATTTGAAGTTGCCTTGTACGTAAGGAATGTAGAAAAGCACAATAATGTCCGTGTGATGGTGCTCAGATTCTTTGGCCTTGGCTAGATTATATCCATATGTCATCTCTCTCCACCCACTTGCTCATGTCACATTTTACTTTGGGTAAAATATGATCAAAAAGTGAAAAAGAGACAAGAATGGTGTCTCAAGCCTGTTTAAGTCATTGTAAGAGCTCAGTTCAAAGAGTTTATAGAGACTAGGGCTGGGCGATATGACCTCAAATCAATATCACAATTAATTAAGTCTTCCGCCCGCAAGTTCCCGGGATAGACTCCGGTTAACGGTTCAGATAATGAACGAATGAATGAATGAATTAAATACAATATCTTGATAATGAAAAATTACATTGTTTTTGACCTCAAAATTAATTGACAAGATGTGTACTGTGAATATGCTCGACTATTAAAATTGGGATTATTTTCTAATAAAAGACTGCAAATCTTGAAGATTTTAAAATAACTGAAGGAAACACAAATGGAGTTAGAATAGAAGCAAGAAAGTCCCATGACAAAATCGGGAAAGAATTAGCAGAATAAAAAAAACCCAAAAATGGATTTTGAAAAAGAATCAAATTAACTGACATGGGCAAGATTATGTTGATGAGAGGTTCTAAATATCTGTATTGATTAATGTTTTCGATTGCCCAGCCCAAATCATGGTTAATGATGCTTCACCTTGGGCTTGTAGGCCGGCAGCATGGACATCTCCACGTTCTGCCCCCGGACCGGTTTGGGCTGACGTTGTGCTGGCGGGCGAGAGGATTTCTGGTTGTTCCGACAGACGCAGATGAAGAAGAAGAGCAGGGCAATTGCGAGAGGGATGGCAACGCTGGGCACCAGGATGTAGAGGATCTCCAGGCTGCCTCCACCTCGCGTGTCCTTCAGGTCTGATAGGACAAAGTGTAGAAACAGCAAGCGTGAGAGATAAAGCGATTCAATTCATTTCAAAAGCTCTGGGGGCTCATATCACACAACTAAATTAAACAATGACAGTGTTTTAATATAACAGTTATCTACACTACAAACTACCGAGCTTCTATAACTATACTGAAGCACCATTACACAACCACTGCCCCAGGGCGTGATGTTTGACCCCTTTATGCGCTGCTGTGCTTGTGTCTACATGGCTGATGGTGGGCTCAGATGAAACTCTTAATGTCTGAATGAGTGCTGGATGCTATTTGGATGAATAACAGCTGCTTTTTACATTAACATTCACAACGTTTGAAAGTGAGTGATTATTTGTCAATGTGAATACACCACAACATACCACAATGAAATCTGACCTCTGTGAAGGAGCAGTGGGCAACTGACATGGGCAGCACCCGGTACCTTGTTCAGTGGTACCTTTAACGGAACCGGTGACCTTACAATCACGGGGGGAAATCTCTAACCGTTACACTACCAACCACCCCAGCTGGTGCTTCTATTAAAGTGACATTTCATTTATTAGTTAGGGACAGTCTCCCCAGAACAACTTGGGGTAAAGGGTCTCGATCAGGGGCGCAGTGGCGGTAGCGTTGGCAGTAAGATAGAGCTGGATTTGGTCCCATTATTTTTGGTCAGTAGCTGTATGTACTACAAGTACGCCACCACCTCCAAAAGTGTTTATTTTTCATAGCTGAAACAACAGATTTATCTGATTTAACTTTATATTAATTATTTATTTATGTCTTTAAATATCTGATTTATATTAAGAAGTGACTTGTGTGTAAAACAAGTTTCAAGGAATACATTATTGTGAGTTAAGTAATCAATTTTGTGTTCATCATTCATTCATTCGTTCATTCATTCATTTTCCGAACCTCTCAATCCTAACTGGGGTCGCGGCAGGACCGGAGCCTATCCCGGGAACTTACGGGCGCGCAAGGCGGGGACCAACCCTGGGAAGGCGCCAACACACAGCAGGGCACATACACTCACGCGGAGCCAATTTAGAGTTGCCAATTAACCTACAGTGCATGCCTTTGGACTGTGGGAGGAAACCGGAGGAAACCCACGCGAGCACGGGGAGAGCATGCAAACTACACGCAGAAAAACCCTACAGCCGTCCCCGGGGTTCGAACCCAGGACCTTCTCGCTGCGAGGCGGCAATGCTAACCACTGCGCCACCGTGCTGCCCCAATTTTGTGTTAAAATGGTAATATATGATAAAGAATGTGTTAGAACGATAGAATTTAAATTTTAGTATATTATGTTACATGCAATGAAGGAAAAAACGTCCAATTATTAAAAGTGAAAAAATTTCAGTCCTGTAAACATATGTTTACTGCAGGCCGTCAAATGAAATGTAGTTTAAAGAATTTGTGAAACGTCCATATACAATTTACTGACAATATAAATACTCTATAAAGAGCACTATCACAATAAAATTGTGTCCAGCTGAACTAAATAAAATTTGTCCAGATAAATGCTTACTTTTAGGACGTAATGCTTTTACAGATGCTTTTATTTTTGGAAAACCCCAGAGTAGGAGCCAATTCTCTAGACAACACATTTAGTAAACTTTGCTTCCTTAGAATGCTGCTGGCTGCAGCACTAAACACCTGCATATCATAAAACAACTTCAGAAGTCCAGAAGCATCATCTGGCTTTATATAACAGGATCTGAGTCAAGTTTTGCACATTTCTCACCGCATGGAGGGATGTCACACAGCTCCATTCGCATGCCCTCGTCCAGCGTTAAACACCAGGGCGCCTCGTGCTTGTTGCCGGGGTTACGGCAGTAGGAGTGACCCCCGTTGAGTTCTGGGTAGCGGACGGCCAGGAAGTTGTGGCTGTGTGGGTACTGCGAGTTCCACGGCTGGCACTGACGTCCAGACTTGGTGATGCTGGTCGTGCCCCTGTAGTCTGCACCGCTGTGGTTAAAGCACTTGTGATCTGGCCAAGGAGGTAAAGACAAGGGATGTGTGAGGTACTACTGGGATCACACGAATCTTCGCTTCAAATTAGGGCTGACCAATTAAAGTGAATTGAAACCAACATTCAAAAGCTCTAATCGACGTAATGGCGGACATTTCAATTATTTTTTACATTTTTGTTAATACTTAAACAAAGGAATTGTGTTAATACTTTCCCCAGGTGTGTGTTTATGTACAGTGGCAAGGAAACCTTGAGAGGAAACATAACTCAGAAGGGGACACCATCCCCCATCCCCCTCTCGCAGTTTCAAAATGAGTAGGTAAACCAATTCCAAATTCTTATGAACATACAACAGATGGGACTTAATCTGAGCTTTATTAATTATAGCTTTATATTTATTTTTTGATAATTACTTTTACACATTTATTTTTATTAACTAACTAATCCAGTTAACAGGATCCACCCAGCAGGTGCCTAAAACCACATCAGAACAATGTGAGGGTCTCTCTGCTCAGGCATGTGCACAAATAGAGCCCAGGTTGTGCTCAAGCACCTGCCCTTTTGGCTACTGACTTGAAAAAGGTCCCTTTTTCCTATTTACTTTTTTGAGGTCCAGCCCTCCAAATATAATGCAGGATTTGAAAACATTTTCCACATGTTGAACGAGCAGCTGTTTCTCCTCAATATGTGTGTTGTGCGTCACTCATGTTTGTGCTCAGAACAACCAGTTGTGTTTTCAAATTGGACAAGACGTTTGCAGGAGTCAAACCCTCACAAAAACAAAATGTCTGTGGCAGGTTTGCGGCAAACTTGTGGTTCGTTTGTGGCAAACGGTGGAGTTTGCCAGAATATGTTGCCACAAATTTGCCATTGTCAGCCACTAGTGGGAAACTTGTGACAATGTTCTGGCAACAATGACCAACTGCCACTAGTGGTAAATGTATTTGCCAAAACAACTTGTCTGTAATGGCAAACGTGTAGTGAACTTTTGTTGACAAATTTGCAGCAACATTGCCAAAGGGTAGACTGTTTGCCAGAAGCCTGATGTTTTGGTAAGAGAACTCTTAACTGTAATGACTGGATTAATAATATAAACATACTTCACCTTAAAACAATCATTAAATGAATCATGCAGTTTCAACTAACGTCTATGGGTCTTCAGTATTACAACTTAAGTTCACAGAAATGAACATTTAAAGATGCCAGATTAAATTAAAACTGTTGTAACTATGCATATGTTTGAGACTAAACTGAATGTTATAATATGACACAGACTGTAAAAAAAAAAAAAATCCATCTGGCTCACCTTAAAAGCCTAAGTTCAATTAATGCCTAGACATTTCAAGTAAAATAAATTGTCAAGTTTCAAGAAGACTTAAAATAATGAGTTGAAATAATAAGTACATCCAATTTGTTGTACTAATTATTTCAAAGTCTAATTTTAACTTTTTACTGTTCTCTGTAAGAATGTTGTATCAGATTTTTTTGTAAAATGTTTTTTATTTCTTGAAAGAAGCACAATATTGTGCCAATTTTTATACACATTCACATTCTAAAAGTTTCCACTAATGTCCTAAAACTGCATAAATTCTTGTTGTAAGTGGAAGTAAATGAAAGAAGTATTTAACACAACTCGATCATAAGTTTTTACAGTGCTGCGTGTAGTGCAGCGGTGAGCTCACTTTTGTTGATGGACTCCCCCATGGGGATCCCGATCCTCATGCAGTTGGCGGCTTCGGGGCTGTCGGACGCTGCCAGATCCTCGCAGTTGGGCAGCTTGAGACGTTTGAGGATGATGGGGTTGGAGCGGGCGATGATGTACTCGGTCTTACACAAGTCGTTCTCCAGGATCTCACACTCGTCTTTGCACAGGTCACGCGGCTTGTCGATACCCGAGCTGCGGTCGCACGTGGGGAAAGCAAAGTGGCACAGCGAGGGGATGGCAAACTGGGAGCAGCGATCCGATAGGTGGTTGGATGTGCCAATCATGGTGAAGGCAGCTGGAGAGGAAGGTGTGAGAGAGAGAGGAGTGCCGAGTAATTCTGATCTGATCTAGACACACGTACACCAACCAGGAGTTGCATCGCTAGGTACGAATGTAACATTTTATGATATATTTTCAAATTAATAGGTGACTTGTGTAAAATTCATTTCGAGCAGTTCATTACTGTGTGGTCTAATGGTGATTATAAAAAGTAAGAATTTCAATTTATGTTACATGTAATGAAGGAAATTAAATTTATTTAATGTGACAGCAACAATTTTCAATTGTGAAAATGCTTGAATTGCAAATTAAAGAATCTGTGGAACAGATTTAATGACATTGCATTTTGTCTGCCTTTTCGCCTTGTGTGTTTTGATTCATTGGACGAGTTCCGGATTATGATTTTGCCTGTTGTGAGCTGGATTGGAATCCTAGGCTGTCTTACCTGGACTGAAACCCTGCTTGCTTTGATGCAACAATCTCTGTTTGTGCATTGTGCATATAAACTACTCCAATCCATATCATGGCTGTCAGCGCACAAGTATAAAACACCTTTATATAAGCATTACACTAAACCCTAACACGGCGACAGGGTTTGGTCTCAGGTCAGATTGCTTCCTGTTGCTCTGTAATCTTTAAATGCAACAAAGAGGAGTTACTAAAATGAAAAGACAAAGAATCAACCTGTGGGAGTGTGTAAGTTTAGTTCAAAGCTTCTGACATCTGTCTAATTTCTGTGTCTAATCAACATTGAAAAGCTACACAAGGATATCTTTGTGTGTGCGCTTATATATGCCAAAGTGGTAAAGAACATCACCTCTGCTTATGATACGAGATAAAATTAAATCTGTATATACTTAGTGAAAGTGAGATGATGCAGGGAAGAGGAAACGGCAGCATTTACTCCAAAATTTAAATAAGCAGAGTAGATTAAGGCCTCTACCAGTGATTTGGGTTTCGATCTCGCCCTGCATCTGCAGCGAGTCTACAAAGATGCTCCTGTTCCCGATGAAACGTGCGCAGGCGATCCCTCTGTACGGCTGGCAGAAGCCTTCCTCATCGAAGTCGTCTCTGAAATATGACATAGAAAGAGCAATTACATCTCAGAGTCAGGATAAACATCTCGCCACTCAAGCAACTGTAGCTACATATAGCTGTAGAGGTGTAACAACAGGTCATACTGTAAAGTTAAGGTCAACAAAAAATGTCTGGACAGTAACAACCAGACAAACAGAATACCATCTTAAATATAAATAAAATCATAATGGCACTAAAAGAGGTGCCAGATATTGTGGAGTGCTTTGGCATGTAGACCTTGACCAACAAATAACACATAATAATAGCACAAATTTGCCATTTGCTTTTTCTCTGCAGAAAACAGCGTGTATCAAGGACAAAAAACTCCGGAGAAATAATTTAGTTTAAAATGTACAGTACCAGTCATACGTTTGGACACAGCTATTCATTCTTTACTGGGCAACCTTTCCAAATCATCAGAAAATCTAGGACTATAGTGTAACTAATAACATATTAACACACTACTGCCAAGTTCTCATCCAGCATCATGAGAACTACCTGTTGTGTGCATTTCAAAAAGAGATTTTAACTTTTTTAACAGCACAATCACAAGTATCAATTTGACTCTATACAGTATATTAATTGCAGAAAGTGAATTTCAGTATTAGCAATGCATCCTCTGTTTAAAATGACTTTAACAACTACATATTCAGCCAGATGTGTTCAGAATGTTCACTGTTACTCCACGTTGTTACCCCCTTTTACTAGCTGAAAACATCTGGAAATGACTGAGTGGTTATTTGTCATTGTAAACACAGCACAGCACACAGTGCACCACGACAAAATGTGACCTCTGCATTTGCATTTGATCCATCCGTGAAGGAGCAGTTACCAGCAGACGTGCAGCGCCCCGGGTGAGCAGTGCTCGGGGACGGTACCTCGCTTATGAGTGGTACCTTTACCGGTCCGGGACTTGGTACTGGTAATCCTGTGATCACGGGGCCAACTCCCTTCCCATTACGCCATTTAAAACTCCGCCGGTAAAGAGTGACTTTGAAGATCACGCGAGGTGTTCCGGGAAACATGGCGATTACCGTGGTACTCATTCGTGGAAAAATTGCCCGCCGAATTGTGCAGTGCGCGTGGACATCCAAGACACGTCGCCAAACAGATGCGCGCGCTGCCCGTTTTTAAATTCCTCGTTGTGTCAACTCAGTTTGAGGCGAAGCCACTGTTACAGAGACCCAGAATGGTGAACACTTGCCTTTTATCGTTAGTTTAACCCTAACCCTAACCTGCATTATGACTGTCATGTAAAATATGAGTTTGATGGAATATGATAATGCGAAGGTATTACAGAGCATTAATAATAAACTAACAATAAGTTACTCGTATATCGAATTATTTGATAAATAAAGAAACTTGATGTTGTTCTCAAACTACACCGTAAAGGCTGTTTCATCTCACACCAAGCAAAACCTCCTGCAGTTTCGGTGGATGAACACAAGAGGGCAGCAAACCCCCCTGCTCAGGAGCCGGTGTGTGTGCAATGTGTTTAAACACAGTTCTGAACACACACACACACACACACACACACACCATTGCCTCGGTGAAGTCATCTAACGCATGAAAAGAAATGTCTACAGAATATAACACTGATCTAAGAGGATGGAGGATATAATTCAACATATAAGTGTAAAGAATAAAGAGTAATGGCTGTACGTACATGTGAAGGCGAGCATGACATAGGCAGTAATATGAACCACATGGCCGTGAGAGACAAGGCGCTGAGAACGTCGGAGGCATCGCGGACCACGTCCCAAACCGCACACAACATACTAACTAGTATATCATAATAGCATGCCGCCATAGGCTGTGCAGTATCCTAGCGTGCGGTTTGGGACACAGCCGGGGCGGACTCCAGCACAACACGACGCATGACTTTTATCAGATGATGTCATGTTATTGCACATGAGTGAAGTAACCCAACACAGAAACGCTCAGTGATTCTGATAAAAGATCATGAACAGAGTGCACAGAACTGACAGAGAAAGTTCATGTTGGAGTGAGAGGATTCGTGTAAAGTGGAATGAAAACCAGGCTTTAACACACTCATTCACCAGATACACTGATGCGACTGGGCGGGTTTTTGGTCTTCACAAATGCAGAAGAATCTGTCCAAACTGTTAAAACAAACTTATTCACAGACACACTGATGAATGGATGTGATCGGGCAGATTTTTGAGCATTTGTGAGGATGTGGATGTTCCCTAAAAGACTATAGCTTTGTGAGGACATTTTCATTCATTCATTTTCAAAGATAATCCAGGTTTTGTTTAAAAAAACAAACAAACAAAGAATCTCAAGTTTTGCTGTTGATTAAAGACATTAAGATTAAGATTGGGATTAGGTGTAGTACTATTTATTTGGCTCTAGTACTATGAGTGACAGGTGGAGGTGACCTAACCAGTTTTCATAGCAAAATTTACAAGTGAAAGTGAGTGATTATTTGTCATTGTGAACACACCACAGCCCAGCACACAGTGCACCACAATGAAATGTGACCTCTGCATTTAACCCATCCGTTAAGGAGCAGTGGGCAGCTAACAAGCACCCGGGAAGCAGTGCTTGGGGACGGTACCTTGCTCATGAGTACCTCAGTGGGATGTTTACCAGTCCATGATTCGAACCAGTGATCTTCAAATAAAAAAAACATTACACTACCAACTGAGGTTAGGATAAAGTGTAATGAAGACTGACGGTGGCATCTGCGAATCGGCTGTCAGACTGGGGCAGTGCCTTAGCATTTATCTACATACCGGAGACGCAAGATGGCGGCAAGCATTGTTATTCTATGCAAAAAAACAGAAGTAAATGCATAAATGCACATAAATGACATTTATCGTGTTGTAAACACGCTGTGCGTGGGTGTTCATACTCGCGATATGGAACGCTCTCACTAACAAAAATGCTCCAGTTTAGTCAAATCTTCACCTTTATTACAAATAAAACCCATATTTTAGCTGATAAACAACAACAATCAGCGTTCTACTCACAAAACAGCAGTTTACTTGATGTTATTTCGGTCGCACATCCATCTCATTATTGTGACGTGAGTTGCAGCACAGAGGATTGTGGAAAATGTAGTTATATTGTGTATCGTGATATCGTTAAAACTACGAAAATATTATTTTTAGGTCATATTGCCCAGCCCTACTTTCTCCATATAATCTACGTAAGGTCAGTAAACATGTACACAGATTGCACACACCAGTTCTCTAGTCTATACACTAAATAGCATAACAGTTTCTTGAAAATCAACTGATGTGCTGAATATAACGGCTCATCAGACTCTGTGACTTCAGCTGCTTCCCGCAGTGATGCAGGACGTGCGTCAGAGCAGTGTGCTGGTGGACACGGCCGCAGACTGTAGGCTAATAACAGGGAAGTACAGAATACACACAACTGCCCCCTGCTCGTATGGACACACCACACACACACATTTTATATATATATATATATATATATATATATATATATATATATATATATATATATATATACATATATATATGTATTCATGTCTGGGCGTCTCCTGCTTAATGGTGTGTGAGGTCCGTTTGAAGGATAGTATATTTATGCAGTAACACTAAGTGTCACAAGCTCACATTATGGAAAGCTAGAACAGAGGTGGAACAACCATGATGATGTCTGTGTATATGTCATCTATTAACTTGCTATCTTTTGAGGACCATTGTTTCTCTAGCGTTACATGTAAATAATGCAGTCGAGGCTAATATAAATAAATATATTAATATATAATTATTGAAATATGTTTCTATTGCCTCCTACTATTATGGCATACTTTGTCATCCCTAATCCTGTTAACCTAATGCTATATATACTTCCTAATAAAAAAATTACTAATGAAAACAGTTACATCCTGATGGAAATTAGGACTAATCCCATTAAGATCCATCAAAGGAAACCAGGGACGTTTTCTTAATTGTCTCTAATGATTTTTTCATCAGGATTCCTGGTGGATCTCTTTTCAGTTTATTTCTGTTACAGAACACACATACACACCCACACACTGCTCCAGACTGATGTGTGTGCGGTGATGGAGCGGGAGCAGCAGGGCTGAGATGTTGAGCATATGGAGATGTCAGTGTTGCATGCCTGCAGCCCGGAAAGATGGATTTAGGTTATGGGCGTTAGTGTCTGAAACCCCTGAGCCTAATAAAAGCAACACTTTCTCGAGCCAACGCCGCTCCACACCGCTCATCTATCACGCCTTCCCTGCCTTTCAGCAGTGTCATAAAAGCATTTGCCAACTCTTAACACGTCTCAAAAAGTGATAGCCAGCCTTTATCCTGCAACTGTCGCCATGCCAAGTGATCGATATAGGCCTGGAGGCTCTAAAACTGCAAACTTCAATAGAAGCATGTTTTTGGGAAACCCGGTGCAGATGTGGTGTAAATCAGACATTGCACCACTGGCTTTATTGTCACTGGGCCGTCTGTCAAATATTTAATTCATTCTGTGTGAGATACTGGAGATAGCTGCACTCCTAAACATGGGTTGAATTTGTGCATCAGTTCATCCACATCTCTAAAAAGGTTTTAAAAGTGTTAGAAGAAGCACTGTAAAAGTGGACAATGATTCAATATCTTAGTGCTCATAGAGTCTGCTATAAAAATGATTCTGAGTTGATTCAATTCAGGAGCTAGCGATTGTTATGAGACAATATCACATGCTGATTTTAACACAGTCACTTCCTTTCATGTCACAAAAAGCTAAAAGATTATTGGACAATTTTATTCCTGGCTCAACCAGGAATTGGAAACATAAGGTATCTTCTCTTTTAATAAGTCGACCTCCTGTTCAATATAAAGTAACATTGTCTGATGTTTTCATTTTGGATTCATGCTATGATCATGTATCAATGTAGACTGATGTATCGTGCACTGCTACTGAGAAGTGTGTTTAAGGTTAACACTGGATTCATAATTTAGACATGAAACCAGTCCTCCTTACAAACAAAAATGTCCTCACAAAGCCACAGAAATAGGACCAATCTATGTTTTTTTTTAATCTTTCTGCGGGGCATAATCAGGTCCTCACAGACCTATAAAGCCTTCAGCCACCCTCTACACGCACTAACACAGCAGTTTGTATTGGTAAATGAGAAACACATTTAGGTTTTTCTCACTCTAACATGAAATAAGACAGTTCTAGTCACTGTATTCACTCACAACTCACAGTACACATGCACACGCACACACACGCACACACACACACACCAGCAACAACTAGAAGCTGTAATACTGGAGTGAGGGGTGTAATGAGACCCATAATTCACTACACTAAAGGCTTGTGGCTTTTGGACCACAATCATTTCTCGAAACATTCCAACTTTGATTTCTGATTGGAAATGAAACAAACCATATTATTATATTATAATGACATGATTTATGTATCACTTTTTTATCATTAGCATGAGACCAAGTTCAATCCAAAAGAATATTGTTTTGTTTCAGTGTGTGTGCACCATAAATAAGAGCCTCATATAGAGTATCTGACAAAAGCTTTTACAGAGAATCAACAGGAAAGTGTCTTGGTGAATAAGGGCTAATTAGTGTGTGTACATGTTGTGTCTTGTATATATACATATGTACAGGCAGCACAGTTGCCATTAAATTATACATTTTAGTATAATCATATTTTGTGTGTATACTATGTGTCTTTGGCTGAACAGACAGCACCTTCTTTCTCTATTGTTTAATAGTCACAAACTGCAAATGACCCTATAAAACAAATGACCCTCGGCCTATAAAACAAACTGACAACTGAAATAAAAAGGGTCCATACGCTTCCTATTGTAGCCCCTGCTTTCTGTTAACACTGAGGCCTGCACTTAGTGGTTTTTAGCTCATCCAAATACAATCTTTATCCAACCATACACAATTACTCTCTGTACCTCATCAGTTTACAGCATGTTTCCAACCCCAAATATGCAAAAGACTTGCAGACACTAAAGCAACCCACAAATTCATCCGTGAGTGTGACTCGTCCATGTATTAATGTGTGGTTTCTCTACGATATATTCTCAAATGACTTTTCCAAATGGTCAAGTTCAGTCTGCAAACAACAGGGAAAAGAAGACTCTACTATACAACATATATAACAGCATATACATGTATTAATACACACACACACACATACGCTCGGTTTCCTCCCACTGTCCAAAGGCATGCACTACAGGTTAATTGGCGACTCTAAAATTGGCCTGCATAAGGTGTGAGCGTGTGTGTTATTGCGTGAGTGTGACCCTGCGGTGTGTTGGCGCCTGCCCAGGATTGTTCCCTGCCTTGCATCGTAAAGCTCGGGACCTGCACGCCCCGGCGACCCAGTTAAGAGTTAAGTGAATTTCAGATAATGAATGAATGAATGAATCAATAATAATAATAATAATAATAATAATAATAATAATAATAATAATAATAATAATGTCTTATTTTCGCCAGGTGCAAGTTATTGAACTGTAAAGTTTGCATTTGAATTAACAGAATCAACACAGAATTTATATGATATTATACAGAAGAATATTTCTTTCAGGAATTTCACACTGAAGCAATATTATATTTTGAAACCTTAATATTATTATTATTATTGTAATATTAATAATATTATTATTATTATTATTATTATTGTATGTGTACTATCTGCCACTGTCTGATACATTTAACAAACCAAAGGAGGACAAAAACTGATATTTTCCATTCCTTCTATATTAGACATGTGACAGTGGTCAAGGGTGTGTGGTTAAGTGCAGGCCGATTTGTCACTGGTGTTTGGAGTCTGTGGTGTGCGGCGTGGCGAACAGAGGACACACACAGCCACTGAGAGGACTCATTAGAAACAAGAGAGGAAAGAGAGGAAAGATGTCTTACGTTACATGAACACAATAGCAGCCTCTATTAGGACAGAGCAGGACACAAACCCATAACTCCTCTGAGAGAGGGAGGCCGAGAGGGAGGGTGAGTAGTGAGTGATTGGATTGGAAAAAGGAACAGAGAGAGAGAGAGAGAGAACAGTAGGGTTGGATGAACTGACTGAAGCTGAAAAGGAGAGGGGTTGAGTGAGAGGTGAGGATGAGTGGTGAGTTAAAGAGAGAGGAAGGGAGAGAGATGGAGAGAGAGGGGCGTGTGGAAAGAGTGAGTGAATTGATGGGGTTGGGAGGAGTGACAGAGAGAGGAAAGTAGAGATGGGTGAGTGAGTGAATCTGAAAGGGGGAGAGTGATTGAGTGGGAGAGAGGGTTGAGTGAGGGGGTGAGTGAGAGAGAGAGAGAGAGAGAGAGCAGGGAGAGGGAAGAGAGGGGGAGGAAGGTAGAGAGATAGAGGGAGCGGCGTGTGAGAGAATGAGTGATGGGTGTTGTGAATAAGTGAAAGAGATAGAGAGAGAGAGATGGGAAGTGAGTGAGAGAGAGAGAGGGAAGGAGAGGGAGAAAAAGAGAGATGGACAGCTAGATGGACTGGGGAGAGATGAAGGGGGAGATAGAGGGAGGGAGAGAGGGAGGAAGGGAGAGAGATGGAGAGGGGGCGAAAGAGAGAGTGAGTGATGGGGTTAGTGAGTAAGTGAGACAGAAAAAGGATGAAGGGAGAGGGAGTGAGTTGTAACAAGGGAGAGAAATGGGTAGAGAGAGAGAAAAGAGAGGAGTGGAGAAATGAATGGAGAGGAGGAGAGAGAGAGGGATGGGGAGCCTTCTTAGATAAGATGGAGAGAGGGAGAGAAAGGATGAGATGAAGGAGGCAGAAAGGGAGAGAGAGACCAAGAGAGAAAAAAGAGATGGAGAATAGAGGAAAGGAGTGAGAGAGAGGGATAAAGGGAGAGAGAGTGAGAGAGAAAGAGAGGGATGAAGGAAGGGATGTGTCTGTAAATCAAAATGCCTCTAAACAGAAGTGTGCATGTGAACATGTTGACTGTGAAATAAAAGAGCAACACACCGTACACATGAGAAACGCAGCACCGTTCCTTGAAGCTGCAGGACGAGTTTAACTCCCTAAGCTCTTTCTTCACTCCTCTCCAACACTGGGATTATCTTCCAGGGAGCACCGCGTGGCTCAATCCTGTCACTCCTCACTCTGTCACGGACACATCGCATCACATCCCAACTTTGCAGAGGAGCAGGCTGATTCTACAACACATGCCTGTTTCCCCCAACTCAAGCACAACCTTGGGCCCGTTTAGCAAACCGGCATTTGAGGCACAGTTCTGACCTTATGAGTCAAAACAGATATTTGCTTATACATGTCAGCTCCAGTGGGGGTGATTTACACAATAAAGGGAGGTGGGGGTCCAAGATGTGGGGAGTCCATTGCTTTAGATGGGAGGCTGAGACTGGCGTCAGCAGAATGCTGGGTCTGGTTTGTTTTCCTGCTCGCTGACCCTGAGAGTACATCTCTTTCCACAACAAACTGAGGTGTGAAAACATGGCCTGCAGTCGTTTTTTAAAACCACTAAGGAGGCATTCCACATGTTATACAGCTGTTAGTAGGGCTGGGTGATAAGACCTCCAAATCCAATATCACGATTAACTAGACATTTTGTTCATTATGATAACAATGGTTTTGTTCATTTTTAACCCTCATAGTTCACTCACAGGAGTTACTGTATAAACTGGGGCAGTTATTAGCGTAACAGTTAGGGCGTCAGCCCCGTGATCGGAAGGTTACTGGTTCAAATCCCGAAGGACCAGTAAAGTTATCACGGAGGTACTGATGGGCAAGGTACGTCCTCAAGCACTGCTGCTAGGCGCTGCTCATGTTAGCTGCCCACTGCTCCTTCACGGATGGGTCAAATGCAGAGGTCACATTATGTTGTGGTGCCCACGTGCTGTGCTTGTGGTGAGTTCACAATGACAAATAATCACTCATTTTTACTTTCAAATCTGTTTTTTTTCTTATTAAAGAGTGCACAGCTTTATGATTTTAAAATAATTGAAAGGAAACACAGACGTTGTAGTAGTATGTGTTTAAGGGGACAGTACATGAACACATACTTTGAAAAGCATTAATCAGAACCTGCCAGAACAAACATTAACAGAGATTACCAGAAATAATCTAAATAATTATATATGAATAGATGATATCAATTAGGACTTTTGAGTGTTGGTCTTTGATTGCCCATCTTTGGCTGGTGGATTTTATGAAAATCAATTTGGATCCAGATGGTAAATCTAACCACAGTCAGGCTACATAATTCAGAGTAATTACAAAGGCACACAGATCAGTAAAATTTTCCGTCAGGAGAGGTGTGTCATGTGCTTTTTCTCTTGTGATTTACAAGGCCGAAGCTTGTAAATTAGAACGTGACTATGTAAGGGCAAGAACATGCCTGTTTTGACACAGTTGACAGTTCCTGTCAGAGACGAGGAAACCTTATTTCAGACAGCATTGACAAAAACAAACACATTGACACCCACTGAAACCACGGAACAACTCTATAAATACTCTCAAGCTTCCTCTCGAGCTATCAAACTCCCTAAAGTCTTGGATTACTTTCGTGTCGGCAAGCGAATTGTTTCCTTTCATAATTCTGACAAAGAAATGAACAATGCTGAAAACTATTGTGCACCGGAAACGATCACCAAGTGGACTCTGTCTGGCCAGCAATAATCACTTTATGTTCATGCTCTTACAATGAAAGCAAAACATGGGCCTCTCGCCCTGCAGAAAGCAATGGGACTGAAATAAAAAATACATTTCTTTGGAGAGAAAAGTGGTAAACAGGAGAGTGGCAGAGTCTTCATTCATATTTACAGCTGTGCCCGCTGCAGTTCGGTCGGAAAAAGGCAGCCGGAGGGATTTGGCAGCCGGACTCTGTTCATGGAAAAATGTAAGAAGGAGAGGATGGATGTGGAGCACAGAGGTGGGGGAGGGCTGGTGCTGCTGTGGGGCCTCTAATGTGTTATTAGAGGAGTCCTGGATTTCTGTATGTCTGTATGCATGTGTGTGTGTGTCTGTATGCCTGTGTGTGTGTGTGTGTCTGTATGCCTGTGTGTGTGTGTGTGTGTGTGTGTCAGTCAATTGGGTCTTCTGTTAAATCAAGTCTGCTTTATTGTATCTTTTGTGCAACAAAATTCTGCTATTGAGAGACAAATTTAGCTCAAGGAATGAAAAATCTATTTTGTTCATTTCCAGTAATTACAAATATTGAGAGTTAGTAATCTATATTTATATATTGCTATATATATTATATGTATATATTAAACCATAATTATCATATTAAATGCTATAATATAATATTACATTGTGAAGACAGGTTCTATAATATAATATTATATAGTTATGAAATTACATAATAATATAAAAATGATTTTATTGATTACAGAATTATATAATTATAGGGCAAAATGTATGACTATACATTTCAATTGAATTAATATACTGTTAATTAGATCACAGGTATTAACTATTATTTACAATAATTATTGGAAATTGTAGTGATTTAATAACAATGAATAATTAATAACAAATACAATCATTGTACATATAAATATAATTATACAGACTGTAATTAAAGTTATTAACTATGTTATTATGATGTTTATTAAATATGCAATGTTTATAATTAATTTTGTCCATATTTTGAATGTATAAAACTATATGTTACATAAGAAATACACATCTAATCAGTAGTATCTTTTATAAATAACTGTCCCCTGAGATCTGAGGAGGACATATTTTAGATAATTCTCATTAGGTAAAGTAAAGCCTTGATAATATTATTAATGGTGAGTAAATATGAAAGTAACAACCAGTGAGCCATGCAGTGGGCTGGATGCAGAACCACTGGGAGGAGAAGGGAAGTAATCCATAAGAGCAGAGCCTCCTGTCTGTTTCTCACAGGTTGTGCAGACGGGAAACAGTGGGGTCATTCATTAAGGAGCGTTCCAACCAGACAAGGTGACCACTATCCAAAACTTCTTCTCTCTCTCCCACCGCCCCGAACACAAGGCCACATATAGGCCTCGGCTGTAAACCGGGCAGCGGCGTGCAACACGACCTGCCCCTGTGGCAGAGGGCACTAACCCTAAATGAAGACCTAGGAGAAATGGGACTATATCTTCCTTCTGACAAGCTTAACAAAGACACTTGACCTGAAGATCATGTATCAAACCCACCACTGCTGCGTAAATATTAAACTAACAGTCATACAATGGTTATAATTAACTTTTGGCATTCATAGAATGAAGTAAAATTAATTGAGAAATATATTAATAATAATAATAAAATATTGTGTTATTTTCATCAAGTAAAGCCATGATGATATCATTTTGTGTCAGTAAATATGAAAGTAACAGCCAGTGAGAGGTAACGCAATATGTCTGGATGCATCTGCATTTTGCATGACATAAAGTGCTTAAATCTGAAACCATGGGGTTATTTTTTTTATTCAATTAACAACTGACAACTGATGATAAACAGTTGCAGTTTTTTTGCTCAATGCACAATTGTGCAATTATCACTTTGCACTTTTTAACCTTTACGTTTATACAGATTGATGAACAAACTGAGAGAGGCCAACTAAATTTTAATATATGTACACAATGCCAATAAAGTGTCTTATGCTTCCCCACTTTTCCCCAAGCCCCCTCTAAATATTTTATGGAGTCACTAAGGCCCAGAAAGCAACATTTTAATTATTTCACAGCGATATTAGGTCTAAACATTACAAGGAGCCATTTGTCAGATATACTATCAGCATTCCGATCAAATAAACAAAACTGGACCGTGTACCAACCGGTCTGCAAATGTAGTGGCTTTTTGTTTTTGGTGGGGACGGTGAGTAAGGGGTTGGGGATCAGCATTAGACGGATGGGTCGGGGGTCCGGGGTCCGGGGTGACCCGCTCTGTTCACCCCTCGTGACTTGGAAAGCAGTTAGTCGAGGAGCCGTTCTCACTCGGGCAGATCGAGTTACAGACTGCATCTCAGCCGCGCAGCAGAGCGGGTCAGCGGCCACGTCCCTACGGACTCATATTAAGACCCCAATCTCCAGTCAATCAACACGTAGTTAGAGCAGATCCATAACAAGGCAGAGACTGAGCTGTTGTCCGTGTGCGACGGCAGGAGGAGGGAGTCCATACCGAGATGTTTGCTTCTACAGAGTATGGGTATGTGTGTAAAAACAGGGTTTTACACATTTCTCATTCACACTAAGTCTGGTGTGTTGGTGTTTATGTGTGTGTTGGGCAAGAGGTGGACTTGGGCATGTTTTTAGGTGATTGCAAGGAAATAATTATCTTCTAACAGATTAGAAAACATATATTTGGTAGAATAGTAAAAACTTTCTTTGACTACACTGTTATTAAGCTTTATTCAAGACCTGTTAAATCAGAGTAAATTATATCAAATAACTTTTCTTGTAGACTAGCCGCAGAAACCAAGTTCTTCATGTAAAAAGTTTCAGCATACTGTTTGATTTGTCTCATTTGCTCCACACACCCACATTATTTTTGAGATGTAAATAGTTCTTAAATGGTACCACCACCAAGGTTTTATCAAAGGTTAAATAACTATGAAATGAGTAATTCCAATTTGGGAAACACTCCCGAAATAAAGTTATCTCATCCCACCCCAGCTGCAGTATTAGTCATAAACAAGCACTGTCTGTGACTGATTATGAAACGAATTATTTGAGCAATTAAACAAAATGAAGGCAAATTTTGGCGCTATGCAGAAACAAAAAGCAGCCTGGACCCACGGCAAATACGGCCATTTTTATGAGCCTCGTAACTCAACGTGCCAACTAAACACGACTTTCAAACAGCCCCTAGCTTATTTTAACGACTGTGTCATAAAATTAATGCCAACAAATGTCAACATTATCTGAAACAGCAGATATACTATCAAGAACATTAAGAAACAAGCATATAACTTCAGCACAGAGGAATGGAATTTTAAGACGGTTAACGGCATCGCCGTTTGGAAGCGCGGCGAAGCTCCAGCTAAATCCCTGTTAAAACACAGTGACCTTCCCGAAGCTCCAAGTTTTGCTTGAATACCTTTTTGGAGCGTAATGGAAGTCGTTACTTAAAAGCGGGGCAGAGGGGGCCATTAGGATGTGCTCCACGCCGAGACTTCTGGGATGTTTCCAACACCCGGGCCTTCTCTAGCTAACCTTGAAGTAGACAAGGTGGTCTGGACTTCGTTAAGAAGCCTGTTGGTTCTACTATTCAAGCTGGAGAAAAGAGGAGACGGAGGGGGACGGGGGGGAACACAGAGGGACTCCTTTTCCTCTGTGCTGAGAGAAAAGGTTCCCTCTCAGGGCAGTCTGAGGAAAGTTAAACAGTCTTGACAGGGCAGCGACGGTAATATTAATCTTTTCAAGCGGGCAGAAAAAGAGATGCTATAAACAATGTGGGAGACGCGAGGGGCCGTGGGCTTTTCTAGAGGCTGGTACTATAGAAAGTCCCCACCGACATGCTTCAGTAGAAACCAGCTGCCTGGCTGCAATGTGTACATTAAGCTGTCTCTTTCGAGTAAAATCTCAGCAAAGAAATCATGTCTGTTTACATGAACCAAATGATATTTTGATAAGGGAAACTTATGGCTTTCCTGCCCAGCTCTTCTCTCATATTATTAATTGGCACCACTTTCGCGTTAGGCTCGCCGTCGGGCTCGAGGACTCGGCAGGCTGAGATGTAGCTGAAGTACTGAATTGCTCTTGGTGTATGCTGATGGGAAAAAAACAGGAAAAACTAAAAGGAAAAGACGAGAACATGGCAGTTCACTCCTCTCCAGAGCTTGCGTGTAGACCCTATTGGACCAGGAAGATAAATCTCCACAACATTTTAATCACTTAGCATAAAACAATGAAAATCTCATGTTGATCATCCCTTTCTACTTCTGATTGTAAATGTCCTTGTCCTGTGTCCAACTGGCCTTTTTCTTTCTCTATTCCTCAATGTTTTGTTGGAGAAGGCAACAGACTTCAGCCAAGCTAACCAGAAACATTAACCGTAGCATAAAAATCAGCCGTTCCCCGGTAGTGTGCTATAATTGAGCAATCTGGATAATTTATCTTGACTCTTTTATACTTGGAGAATTACCAGCATTAGCAGCTTTAACTCTCTACTTGATTACATTCAAATTATAATCAGGTAGAGAAGGAAAGTTGCTAATATTGGAGCATTACTTTCACTCACTCTCTCCTTCCTTGATTACATTTTAAATGAAGGTCAAAAGACTTCTCAACCAGGGGTGCGTTTCCCAAACGCATAGTTGCTAACTATGTTAGCAACTAACATACTAACATAGCGTACATCAGCAACTAACATAGTGTTGCTAACGTAGTTAGCAATACGTTAGCAACTATGCTTTAGGGAAACGCACCCCTGAACAGCTTTTAAACATTTTAAACAGACTAAATGGGGCAGTTGGTAGCGTAACGGTTAGTCAGGTCGTCATGTGATTGTAAGAACACAGGTTCAAATCCCGGACTGGTAAAGATACCACTAAGGTACTCATGAGAAAGGTACGATCCTCAAGTCAGCTGCCCACTGCTCCTTCACAGATGGGTCACATTTCGTTGTGGTGCACTGTGGTCTGAGCTGTGCTGTGCTGTGTTCACAATGACAAATACCCACTCACTTTCAAATGCATGCAACCGTATCAGTGTATTAAAATAAAATAAATTAAAAGAAAATGTTATATATATATGTTTATATATTATATATATATTTATACACACACACACACACATACATATATACACATATGTTTCTTTTAATTTTCCTGGGATCATTTTCTTTCTACGAAATCTTAACTGGTTTCAGGTGCTCTATGCACCACCGATCATCGCATAAAGGTTAGCCTCGTCTAGGAAAACATTTGTGCGATGGTGTTGAACACCAGCTCTACAAAGCACGACGGAGAGACCCGACACAAAAGCTCCACACTCGCAGCGACATTTGGGCCAGAACAACAGTAGCCATTGTTCCACGTCTGCAGTCCTGGTTCCTTCCTTATCCACGGTGTTCAATTACCTCCACACCAGGTGGTCCTCATAAAGCAGGCAACGCAAAAAAGCTACAGACGGCATGAGAAAAGAAATCCATACTGCATTTATTACAAAACTATGAATAAAGTTCTTTAATGTGTGTTGTTGTAAGTCGCAGAGCACAGCAGTTTGGGAAGTGAGTTCACCAGGAGGCCGGGTGAGGAGACAATCGTTGCTGGAGTCTGGAAGCCGCTTGCTTTCCTAAATCTACAGCTGAGAACTATCAGAAAAGAGGAAGAGTACTGAACATATCAGAAGTGTAGAAAGTTCACCTAACCCAGACTGGAAAAGAACAGCTCTGCTGATCCTGCTGGTCAACATATTATACAGTTTTTAAAAGGCACTATGTTCCTTAAAAAGTCATTGCAAATGCAAGTATCAAAAATGTGTATACTGACATCCCAGACTCCAACAGACTTCACGCTTTAGAGTTGGAACAAAGTTTCTAGCACAAAAAATGTTGGAGAAGCAGCGGTCAGAAAAAATGGGTAGAATAAATCTGCAATCACATAAAATCTGCGTAAGAGTTTACTTTGGCATTCTTAGATTCTGTTCTTACCTAAGAACAAATCCCAAGTAGGAAAACACTGGCGAATGTCAGGATCTTGATAAAAAACTGTGTATGTGGGTTTTAAGAATGAATTTTGTCTTAAGAACGGGTGGTGAATGTATAAATACTTTACATTCAATCACTATCAGGACCACTTAATCCCAATCTGTGTTGCAGTAACTTGAGCCTATCCCAGGACTATGGGCGCAAGGCAGGGACCAAACCTGGGTAGGCGCCAACACACCACAGGGAACACACACACACACAGATACAAGGGGGCCAGTTTAGATTAAACAATCAACCTATGGCACATGCTTTTGGACTGTGGGATGAAATCTGGAGAAACCCGGAGAAAACCCACGCGAACCCACGCACAAACTCCACAAGGCCAACCCGGGGATTGAAGGCAGCACTTTGTTGCTGTGAGGCAACAGCGCTAACCACCGCGCTACCCACTTTACAGACATAAGAGAGAAAATAAACGGAAAAGATCTGAACCTTGCAGTTCACTCCTTGCTCGAGCTTGTGCGTGAACTCTACTGGACCAGGAAGATAAATCTCCAACACTTTTTACCACTGAGCATAAAACTCAGAAAATCTCAGGTTGACCATTCTTTTCTACACCTGCAAAAAGGGCAGTAAATGTCCTGGCTCTGTGTCCAGTTAGCCTTCTCTCTTTCTACCTCTTGTTTTTTGGAGAAGGCAGGAGACTTCAATTTAGCTAGGAAAGTTAGCTGTAGCATAAAAATCAGTCTCTCCCCAGTAGCTTGCTGTAATTGAGGAATAGTTGTACTTGGAGAATTACCAATTTTAGCAACTTTTACTCTCTACTGGACTACAATTTTAGATTAAGACTTCTCTCCCATGACTTGCCACCACAGCTTCTAAACAAAGTTGGGTGGAGAAACAAGGAGTTTATGAGCAGCAAAGAGGCAATTTCAGAACACATTGAAGCTCAGAAAGTCCATATATTTTGATTCCCATGCTGGAAAAACAGGCTCTGCTGATTATGATCATTAACAATTAGCCTTAAATGGTAAACTGTTATCAAAACCAATCCATTACAAAGAGAGGACTGCTTTTAGTCCAGATTTACCACATTCCCCTGCTATATTAACTTCAAGCTGGGTGTGTGATCAATGCCAGTATGGCTAACCAATTTAGTCTATGATTTAAACAACTGATAATCCTGAAAAGCATCAAATCAACAACAACCAAACACTATTAGGTATTACGTTTCTAACACTGACAGGCCAATTAGTCTCTAAAAAAGTTAACAATAAAATAAAAACAACCCATGAAAGGACTCCTCGTTCTAGAGCTAGTGAGGAGCAGCTGCCAAATCGCATACTCATCCAGCGTGAAAACTCTCAGACTGTCCAGCTCTTCTGTCCTGTCGTCTCCCAAACACAATCCTTCTCATTTTATCAACGTCTCACTCCTACATTCTGTTCATAAGTCATCATCTTTACTCGACCGCGAGCCCTGTCCTGCTTTCACTCGTTCCCTCTCCCTCCATTCCACACAGCTCTGACTGAAACTCTGTCTGGGTCGGACAGACCTGCTGTGTACACAATCCTCTGCCCTGGAAAAAGATTGATTAGACCATAAAAATGTATGTATTATTGTCAGATAAAATGAATGAATCCAAAAACTCATTTTAAAGATTTCCTCATTTTGTAAATGGGTTAGTGACATTTTATGTATCTTTTCCAAAGACTGTAATGCAATTATCAAAAAATATCTGTCAATACATTTGCTTGTTTTAATCTCTATCTATCTATCTATCTATCTATCTATCTATCTATCTATCTATCTATCTATCTATCTATCTATCTATCTATATGGGGTAATATTTGGGGTAATGTAACAGCTGGGTATATTTATGGAATAATATGTATAATATATTTTAAAGTATGACAATGTATCAAAAAATGCTTATAATACAAATACATGTTTAATATAATGGTTAATTGTCCTCATAATCGCTAAGAAATGGTTAAAAGTTTCAAAGGGAGGTGTACACCGAGTGTGAAAACATTGCATAAGACTTTTAAAAAATATATTGCTTATTTTAACTAAATATCTTACAATATACTGTAATATATTTCATTTCTGTATGGGAGCTTTCCTGCACAAACCAGGTACCTCTCGCCCTGTTGGGATCGACATTCTGACACATCCATCCAAGAAATGCTAGAGAAGGAGAAAAAAGAAAGAGAGAGAGTCTCCCTCCCTCCCTCCTCCCCGTGCTGAACGAGGCCAGGCATGACGGCCCTCTTTGATGATGACACTAATGATAAGCAACAGGCCCAAGTGAGCCTCAAAGGAAGCCTTTTGTGCACCTTAATGAATGCGGCCTAATGGCGGCATTTAGCCCTTACGCACCGCGCTGTCGTCTGATTGGAGCTTGGGGGTTCACAAGCAATTTTTTGGTGGGCTTTAATCAATAATAATGCGAGCTGGAAAAGGGCCAGGCATGTCTCAGCGGTCTCGGTCTCAATGCTAATAGCAATACTTGTCATCAACAGTACTGAAGGAGGAAACGTGTCCTGTCTGCTTCTGAGAACTGGAGATGACTGATGCACTCATGAGCAAGGTACCATCCCCAAACACTGTTTCCTGGACGTTTCTAAAAGCTGCCCACTGCTCCTTCACAGATGGGTCAAACGCAGAGGTCACATTTCGTTGTGGTGCACTGTGTGCTGTGCTGCGGTGTGGTGTGTTCACAACGACAAATAAGTAGAGATCCGACTCTTAAACATGCATTCTTGTGACACGCTACTTCCTCATACTACCGGCCTTTCCGACGTGTCTTTGACAAGTCTTACACCCAGATGTGCATTTCAATATTTAAAATTAAGCAATGGGTCCATTATGCCAGCTACCTTAAAAAGCCCCTGCCAAATTACTGCTAGCACTCCAAAAGAGTCATGGCAGCTCTTATTGAGTTTGGCATGAAGATGGGGAATGGAGGGAAAAGCAGGAATGACTGAAGTGTGTTTGGATTTACAGTGTGTCTAATCGCTGCAGCACGCCAGCCACCGAATCCCCTCTCTCACTCTCGCATTCACACACACTCACTTCTCCTCAACAAGGCATTTCACCTTGTCACATCTGCCTTCTGAAATAACGGCTGGTGCTGGATGTATTAAACATTAGGGCAGTAAATGGGTTTAACAACAGATAAAGAGCAGATGTAGCAAGAGAAAATGTTTGCTGTTGGAGTAACTGAATAATCGAGTTTTAATTGCACACGCTGAGTAAGTTCAAGTTATAATGGCTAGGCGTGGCTGAGAAAAGCTGGCATGATTTTAGATGAAATTTTTTTTTAAACAGGTGCAAAGTGCATGCAAAGAAAGTAAAACATTAAGAAATCTAAAGTAACCCCATAGCAGGACAACGTTGAATCTAAGGATATGAGGTTCTTGAGACAGGAGACATGACAGAGCTGGATTTGAATCTAATACAAGATAAATCTAGCGTAGTGATAGAGCTGGAGCTGAACCTACAACAAGGTAAATCTATAGCAGTGATAGAGCTGGAGTTGAACCTACAACAAGATAAATCTATAGCAGTGATAGAGCTGGAGTTGAACCTACAACAAGATAAATCTATAGCAGTGATAGAGCTGGAGCTGAACCTACAACAAGGTAAATCTAGACATGATAGAGTGGGATTTGAACCTAATACAAGATAAATCTATAGCAGTGATAGAGCTGGAGTTGAACTTACAACTTCAAGGTCCATAGGCAAGTATCCTAGCACTAGGTCACTACAATACCAGGTCCTAAAACATGGAATGAAGCAGAGAAATTCTTCCGAATTGTGAGTTATTAAGTGAATTAAACTCCACTTTCCACCTGTTAGCTGGATTAAAGATGCTAGTCTGCCTCTCATCAGAATCTCCAGCTCCAGTTTAGTTTACACATTTTGCAGCATTTTTCTTCTAGACTCTAATCACAATAATCAACAATAACTTTTCATACAACATGCTTTTTGGGTATCTCTGTTACTTCACTAACGTGTAAATGTCTAAATCAATCTAATGTGTAACCCAAGTCGAGAGACAGTGCAGCCAAATATGGGAAGGAAATCTGGCGATGACGCTACCATGAAAACATGCACTTTACTGTCATAACACCGAGTCATAAAAGAAAGTGCACACAAAAGCTTTGGCTGTCCCACATTCAAACCTCACTCGGATAAAACCAAAACTGTTGTCCCTAGCTCTTGACGGGCCGATTAACTCATCAGAACCTTAAGGACTGTTTTCCTTTTTCCCTCGTGTGCTGCCGCTGTAGTTAAGGGTCAGTAATGAAGAAGCTTGGAAGTAGTACAAGGTAAAGAGCAAGAAAAAACGGACTCACGGTGAAGGCCTTCCAGGCTGAGCAGTTGGCAGCGGATCTGGAGAAAGAAGCAGAAGAATTTTTTTTACAGGAGGTCAGGAACAAATCACTCACAGAGCCTCTGAACACATGCTGCCAATGTGGCTCGCTGGCACGCTGCAGTGGGGAATAACTACAGTGACCTCATTTCACACCGCTCCAAAATATCACTCCGGACCTCACTGTAATTTTTTTTTTGGCAGGGTTTTTATGACGGTGTTCTGGTTGGGGATGCAAGCATGGTGCTGGGTGTTTGCTGACAGTAAGGTGGCACCGATGACGCACCTCACCAACCATGCATTACATCATGAGTGTAAAGAACAGGGCAAAATCAACCAGATGAAGAGAACATCAACTTTGCACACAACGTTTTGCACACTTATGCAATCATTAAAAAACATACACATTGCAAATCAATAAAAGACTTAGAATGAAAATCTGAATTATTCATTTAGGAACTATACAGACCAAAACGAAACATGTGCTGTGTAATTTTTAATCTAATTAGTTTTTTAATATGTTAAATTATAAATGTGTTTATTTTATTACAGAACTTCCAAAAATGTATTTACTTTTACAAGAAAAGACAACTTAGCATTATGAAGAGCTGGTATAAATTAGGGATGCACAACATGGGAATTATAGGAGTCGAGCCTGCGGGGAGATAGGGTTGATATTAAGATATTTTTCTCGCCCAGGTTCCACTGCAAGCTAAGAATTTGGGTACAAACATTACGCTATAACTCTGATATTTCTACTTCAGTTTACATTTTAATACAAAAGTTGTATAAAATCTGACCTCGGTTTTGGACATGCCTGGCACAAGCGCATAAAAAATCTAAAAATACTGGGCAAATCTAAGTATCGGTGTGAGGAATCACGAACATCATTTGGCAATTAAAAGCTAACACCAATATGACAGTAAGAACAATTTATAATCAAACTTTTTAGGATTTCCAGAATTCAACAGAAACTCACCAAACTTCACAAAGAGAATGCCAGTGGTGGAGACGGTGCCATAACTGTTGGTTGCTACGCATTGGAAGTAGCCGGTGTCGGTGGTGTCCAGGTTGCGGATGCGCAGTCGCGAGCCGTACGGAGTCTGTTTGTAGGAAACGCGCCGAGCCTCCAGAGCCACCGGAGCGTCGTTCTTCAGCCAGCGCACAGTAGGAGGCGGATTCCCCGACACTTTACAATGCAGATCGGCCGTCTGGCCCAGAGAGGTGGTGATGTTGTTCATGGGAGCGTTTAGGACGAGGAAGTGCCCTGGTGAGGATAGGGGAGAAAAAAAGAATGGAAAGAGTCAAGTGAAAATATCTCTAGAGAAAATGGAAAATTGACCTAAAGAGGCAAGGCACCAATTATCAGACACATTCTAATTCTTAAGGAACTTATAAGAGAAAAATGTAAAAGTAAATAATATAGCTGCAAGCGAGGTACAAGCAAAGGTGTCAAAAAGCAACACAAAAGCAGCTCACTCAGTAAGCATCGAAGTGAACCAGAGTGTAAAAATGTATGTAATATCTGTAAATACATTAATCATGGAAAACCTAAGGAGTTAGAAAGTAGAAAATATAAAATAAACTAAAATGTAATAAAGAAACTAATAAGAAGAATAATAATAATAAGAAGAAGATTACAAGAGGGGTCCATAAACACTTCATGCTTGGACCCCTAATTAAAAAGTCATAATTGGTCATAGGATGATCCCAAACAAAATCCACAATGGAAATGGTCCAGCAGAGTTTATATATGTATTTCTCAAATAAATTCACATTTTTGATTTCACAATACAATATACAATAATATAGCAACTCGTTGGATAAAGACTGAATCACAAAGTCTTCTACGATATGATTTTGATTCAATTCAATTCTGGAGCCAGCGATTAATGTGTGGCAATATCATGCTGATTTTATAAAACAACTTTCATTCATATCAAATCCCAAAAAGCCAACTAAAATATCATTTCACATTTTTTAATTTCTGAATTCAACCATTAATTTGTCCCTTAAGGGAAAAAAAGCATTTGCATATTGAACATATTTTTCCTTCAGGGAAAAGCTCTCCTGAATTAATATTTCTACCTGTGCGTAAACTAGTGCCATTATGTTAGGTGAAAAATATTAATAGATTTTTTGGAATGCATCGTTTTTAAATCGCCAAAGAAAGAATCGCTATTCAATTTGATTCGATTTTTTGCACAATAGTTTGTAGGACATCCCCTGACTCTCATGTGTAACAAACCACTTTTAACAGCTAGTTAGGAATCCTTTACAAGACATTTTGTGGTTGCTCCCGTGGTGGTAAATCATGATTTTTGTCTCACCAGGAATGGCCTTTGCCAAAAGGGGGAACAGCAGAAACTCTACTGTCAGTTATACACGTCTGGAAACTTTGCACTCCGGAAAAGCCGTCTCACTCGAACCTCGGTGGGTTTTGATAGCGGCCCAGCACAAACACAACATCTCCCCAAGCCCCAGTAAATGTGAGGGAAGGCAGAAGGGGGTTTGTGGGGGACTCAGCAAATCTCATCCACACATACTTCTGGTCCAAGACACGAGGAAGAGGAGGAGAAGGAGGAGGGGGAGAGATGCTGAGGCGAAAAAATTGTGGAACACTCACACAAGTCATATACAAAGCCAATGTTTTGGAAGAGCTTCAAATCTGAATGCAAATTAAAGGTATAGTGATGTTTGTACGCTTATATGGGGTGAAGACAGAAAGACGGAATGTTGTTCCACACTGTAATTCCGAACGCTGCGGGGTTTCCTGAGACTTTCCGAAGTCATGTGACCTGCTTGGCAGCTGAGCTCAGACAGACTTTTGGTGTTGGAGTTTTTCTGTCTTCTGTGTGGTGCTGGCGTCCTTGCAAAAATGTAAATAAAACAGCAGAGGCCAGCATAGATTTGAAGTTTGGAGATCCTGATGGGCATGTTGTTGGGTATTGCTGGTTTGATGACGCTGGGTAAGATGGTGCAAAGTTCAAAACACAGCTTAAACTAGTTTGGAAATGAAATTGGAGAGGACTAGATAACTGTTTAATTTGTTGTAAGGATGTCACAAAATGAGTGGTCATTGATTCAGTGGACAGCGATTGTGATGTTTGCCGATAAGAAGCCTGCTATGATATGATTTTGATTTGATTCATCGATGTGAGACGATATCACAGGTTAATTTAACAAAATCACTTCCATTCATATCAAATCCTGTTTACACATATGCGGATATTTTTATAAACACATTTTTAAAAGTACATTTGGGCCTTTTGTTTACACGTAAACAGAGCTTCAGCCACCTCAAACCCATATTTTTAAAAAATGTCCTCCAAAGTGAAGATTTTTCAAAACGCTGGATTCCGTGGATATGTGTAAACGAGTAAAACACAGTTTTCTTAAAACGACGACATCAGGGACGTCATCAGGATTGAAAGACTCGGGGGCATAGCCCCCAGGGGTGTGGTTAGGGTTAGTGCTACGGTTATGCTCTACACGCTCGCAGAAATTTTTTCATCTCTTGCTATGTTTTCTTCAGCGACCTTCCAATGCCGGCTTGTGGTTGACTGTCTGTTTTTTCTCATTCCTCTCTTTGAACAAACCTTCATTTTCCGAGACATCTTCTCCGTTGGAGGCCAGACTCTGGAACGATGTCAGGAATGTGACTTTGACGAGAAATTAATAAAAGCATATTGAGTGGGAGCCCTTCAGGGTTATGGGCAGGGTAAGGGGCCCCAGGGCCCACAGCTGTGAGGGGGACATACGCAATATTGCTCTCCCTGTGGAGGGGGCCAGATTCCTCACTCATTTTCTCTTCTTTAATCAAAACGGGGCTCAAACTACATCTGAAGAAGGTTTTGCTGAAGGATTTCTCCAGCTACAAATGATCTGATGGTCTGCTTTAGAGCACGTTGATTATTAAAGATGAAGACGGTGATCTGAGCGGAGGTCAAGTTGTTTATGCAAGGAGCTGAGTCCACAACTCAAACAAATATTACTTAAACAAGGGAACAGATAGTTTTGGAAGAAATGAAACAATGATTTGCTCAGTTTCTCCACAAAATCCCTTCTCTTGAACAACGTTAAAGTTTAATGATGCAAACCATTACATTTGTCCTCCACTACTGCATGTCTTAAGGGCTTGAATTAAAAACAACTGGACTTCCTTAAGGTACTTGAAGACTTTCCACTTCTCTTCTCTGAGTCTTCAAAAGGCTTTTACAAAACCTTTAGAAGCTTAAAATGTGAAAAACCTTATCAGACATTTTCAAGAACCTTAGGACCTGTTTACGCGTATGCAGATATTTTTATAAACAAATATTTTTTTTATACATTTGGGCCTTTCGTTTACACGTAAACAAAGTTTTAGCCACCTCAAACACATTTTTTTAAACTCACTCTAAAGTGTAGATTTTAAAAAATGCTGGATTCTGTGGATACGTGTAAACGAAAGGCCCAAACGTATTTAAAAAATATGCGTTCATAAAGAAATCTGCATTTTTTAACCGAATGTCATGTAAACGTAATTTTAAAAATAAGCGTATAAAAAAACGTGTTTATTAAAGTATCTGTGTACGTGTAAACAGGCCTTTTTAAAAACCAAATGTCGTGTAAACACAATTAAAAAAACAAACATAAAAATGTGTTTATAAAAATATCCGCATATGTGTAAACAGACCCTAAAAGAAGTCCAGTTGCCTTCAATTCAAGCCCTCAAGACTATAATGTCCTGCACGACTGAGAACCTACACAGACTGCTACATGTCATTCCTTCTTTCTCTCCTGCCATCCATCCATCCATCCATCCTCCGATAACCCCCTCCCTCTTCCCGTCTCCTCCCTTGCTCCATCCCTCTTCACTCCCGATCCAGACATGTCTGGTCTGAGGTAACCAGGGGAAATGATTCTTCTCTCCACCGCCGGATCTCTGCTCTGTCCCTCCGTCTTAATCTCCCCTGTCCAAACATCAGCTCTCTTACAACAATATACAACCGTTGCTGTCCGGCATAACGGATATTAGTGCCGGGGTTGAGTTCGGCTCACACATGTGAGTCACCCGGCCGAACGCTCCAAGACATGTTTGGAGCTTCCACCACTAACCTGAGAAAGCGATGATTAGAGCTGGTTTGGAACAGGAAGGAAACAGAGAGATTCACACATACACATGTGGCAAATTCACACACCCAGAAATCACAGGCATGGGTATGAGCATGGGTATGAGCAACCTCGCACCGCGACTTGGTCTGGCTGTCTTCAAAAAACAGCAGATGCATTTAATAAACATATAATTGATATCAAAAACTGTGATGGGTATTTTGTTGTCACTTTAGTAACAGCATTTTAAGCTATACTGTAAGATGACACAGCTCCATTCTGAACAACGGGCTTCAAACGTCAGTTTTCACACAGATTCTGACACCATTGTTTTTCTTAGTGAACAGAATGTACAAACAGTGAAGAGCGCTCTTACGCACATTTTATTGAGTGCTCGTTGGTGCAAAACCTTTGGTTATAGGGTTTTCTTCAATCCTATAGTTGTATAATATATAGGGATGAACGATAAGGGAATTATTAGCCAATGCTGATGCCCGATATTTTTCATGCTTACATCTGCCGACGCCAATACCAATGACAATAAATGAGCGCAGGCAGAGTTGAGCGAGCAAAGACAAGATATTTTGCTCGCCAAAGTTCCACTGCGCGCTCAGAATTTTGGCACAAAAATAAGGCCATATCTCTGACATTTCTAACCCAGCACGAAGTCAAACGAGTGTGAAAGCAGAGTGGAGCGAGGGCAGAGCATTTCCAGCGTAGTGCACAACATTTCAAGAAGTCACTTGGTGGTGTACCAAGTCAAATAGGGCATGTGCACTACCTACAGGAGTGCGTAGAGAACCGTTAAGCTACAACAATGAGATGCATACTACCACATAGCGCCTTACCTACCATACTATTAAGTGCTTCAGTATGCGTCTCGGGACACAGCCCATGTGCGAGCTCACATTCGCTAAGTGAGGCAAACGCACAATTTAGTTTTTTAAATTTTGCATGTGTAGGAAGGGTTGAATGTGTAGAGACATTATATTTTGCTTGTGAATATTCCACTGCGTGCTCAGAACTCGGAGAGGAAACTGATCAAACCAAAAATAGTTTCTTTAAAAAATCCACAGTTACATGCCTACTCTATTGAAAGGTGCTGTAACTGTAGTTCTGGAGAAATTAATAACATTTTAAAATCTCTCAATGATGAACATAAAGAACATGGCTTTTCTCTTTAGTTTTGTTTTTGCTGTCCATTTTGCACAATTTTTGCACTGCTGCTACATATTTACACAGCTATTGAACATTGCGGTACATATCGCTTCTTCTCACTGACTGTATCTGCACAAATTATGGAACGTATTGCACAAACTCTAGTTCTCCACTGCTGTTACAGTATCTGCACTAGATCCTACTTGAATGTTAGCTCAGACTTGATAAGAGACACGTTTTTATTTCACAGACTGTATAAATTTTTTCAAATCGAAACTGTTACTGACCTCATGCACATTCAGTGTAAAAGACAACTCCCAAGACCATAATTGTAGGCTGAATACCGCATCCTAATTGTCTCTCTTTCTACTTCTTGTTTAAAGTGTATATTTATATTCTATTTATATATTGCTATTCTATGTGCCTTATTTGTTCTTTGCCCTGTTGAAACTGGAGCCATGTCGTCTCGTTTCTCTGTATACTTCAGTGTATAGCAGAGATGACAAAGGTTACTTTTATGGTTTAGGAGGGAAAAATAAGAACGAGCCAGAGCAAGGTCATACACTAACCTGAGCATCTGGAAAAAGATTACACTTGCTCAAACTCTGCAGAGTTACTGCAAGCCTGTGAATTTACTAAAAGCAGATTTGAATTTATGAGTTTGGAAAACCCCAGCATGTTCAAACACACACACACACAGGTGATGTCAGTAACATAATAAGGCGCCTTCACGATTTTGACTCCGTTCTACTTACACATGCTGATACGCTCCCGCTTATGAATGCTGTCTTCTTTCGTAATCAAAACCAAGTTCAGACTCCAGACACAACATCCTGTAATCACACTGTCCATCCTCCACCTCCTGCAGCCCTCCTCGCTCCCGCTGCCTCCCCTCACACACGGGGCACGTTCAGAAAACATAACTCACCTTTCTGCGCGCCACTGGACGCATTCCAACTTGAGGTGGTCGCCACATTCTGGTCGGACATGACTTGTGCCCCTGCAGGTAGAAAGAGAAAAATGTTACTTATATTATTTAATCGTGCGCGCTCAGGTTTTCAGACCTAAACACACTTTCCACACTCCAAATGTGCCGCTGCACACAGAAAGCGCAGTGTCTTTATCAGTGCGCACCACGCAGAGCGGCTAAAACTGCCTCTAATGCGGGAAGATTACAGACTTGTTACAGTACCGAGGAGATTTCATTACGGAGCAGAAACGCAATATCAACAAGTGCTGACAGGTCTGGAGTTAGTGATGCTCTGCTCACAATGGGACCTTTTGAGTCGGAACAGAGAGTGTTTCATCACTTTACTTATGGAAGACAATAAACAATGAGGGGAACTCTGCTGGCTGGAGTTACTATACTTGTAGTGGTTTCTGTTCACGACGGCGGTGAATGGTGTTCGACAAATGTGGAACATTCATTCATTCCTATTCTCTGTCAGTCATCTACACATACACTAAGGGTGTCACCAAACTGTGCACTGCCATAGACGATAAACCTGATATTTTAGTGTGTGAGTGAGTGATTTTTTGTCATTATGAACACAACACAGCGCAGCACGTATTGCACCACAATGAAATCTGACTTCTGCATTTAACCCATCCGTGAAGGAGCAGTGGACATCTTTTGGCAGTGCCTGAAGAGCAGTGCTTGAGAATGGTGCCTAGCTCATGAGTACCTGCACGATCAGCTGGAGCCATGTCGTCTCGTCTCTCCGTATACTTGTACACTATATAGCAGAGATGACAAAGTTTACTTTGATTTTTGACAAGAGAGTTGGGCTCAGTTTTTTTGTGACAATAGAAAAATTGCTATACAAATAGAACTAACTGTGAGAATCTGCTGCTGTCAGATAAGGGGAACATCCGACAGAGGGAAAAGCTCCGACAGAGAACCTGCACCAAGCAGACAGATTCTACTACACACACACACCATCTTGGAATCTCTGAACCGTTGTTGCTCTCATTGCTGTTCTGGCTTTAAAACCATCTGCCCATTTCTACAAGCATAATGATCACAACAGCCACGAATCCGGTGTGGTTTCATTTTAAATAAAAACAAAATAAATCCAATAAGCCCTCACCAAACGGAGCAGCTACACAATCTGGGCCTTTTCATTCGCGTTTCACCTAATTTGAGTCATACCTAATTTTGTCCATCTAATCTCTTCAAACAGCACATTCCTTTAGGGTTACGAACAATTCTAAGCAAAAACCCTTGTATTTATTCCAGCCGAGCACACACACACACACACACACGCACACACGCACACACACTGCAGTCAGCGCAGAGGGAGCGGAGAGAGAGAGGTGTGACCATGTTAATTGGGTGCTAATTTACCGTTTAACATGTACACTTTGACACACTTGTAATGAGCGGCTAATTTACAACCACACCTGTTGATGGCAGTGATGTCTCTGAAGTCTCACACACACACACACACACACACACAACACTGTAGACCATGCAGCTGGGAGGGGAACAGGTGGTGTAATATGCACTGCAGCTACTGAGCAACTGTACACAAACCCAGATGCCCCTCTGCACTACTATCACATTACTCTGTAGCAACATAAAAATGCTTTGACAGGCTTTATGCTGTCAAATCAGCGTCGAGACAAAACTCACTTCATTTGTATCTGCCCCAGAGATCACTGAGCGTCCAACACACTGATCTTACCCACATTACTTTGCAATAGATCTGTCATTTCACCTCTGCATCTGCTTCTCACTGAGAGAGAGACAGAAACAGAAACAAAGGCAGTTAGATAGAGAGAGAATGTGAGAGTGAGGGGGGGGGAAGGGGGGGGAGAAAGAGGGGGGGGGGGAAGAAAAAATTGAGACAGAGAATAAGTGAGGAAGCGAGAGACAGAGTCAGAAAATAAATAAATAAATACATTTGAACAATAATAAATCAGGGTGGGAGAGACAGAAAAGAAAGAAAGATTTGACAGAATGAGTGAGGGAGGGAGACAGAGACAGAAAAGAAAGAAAGAAAGAAAGAAATAAAGAAAGAGAGAGACTGAGTGACAGAGAGAAAGAGAAGAGAGAAAGAGGTACAAAGAGAGGAGGGAGGGGAGAGAATGAGAAACAAAGGTAGTTAGGGAGATATTAAATGAAACGAAGAGAGATTAAATGAGGAGGGAGGGAGAGATAGAGCCTGAAAAGGGTAGAGAGATAAACAGAGTGTGAAAGAAAGAGAGAGAGAGAAAAAGAGAGTAAGGCAGAGAGGGAGAGATGGAGAGAGAGCTGGATAGGCGATTCAATATCAAAACAGATGAAAGGCATTTTTAGCCCAATTAGTCCACATCTGCACTCGAACCCGTCATTAGAAAATCAAGCAATATCAGGAAAATTGCAGGGTAATTTGGAGATTAGTATTCTAATCTTTCCCAGCAACAAAAGCAGCTTTACTCTGACCAAAGTGGAACAGTCACTACGCTGGACATAAAGAGAGCGAGCAGCCGACTGATTCGAGGCCACAATCACCGCTGATCCGTGAGTCTGACACCCAGCTGTACTTACATCCAGCACTTCAAAGTAGAACAGCAAAGATAAACTACATCAGATCCAGTCAATAAAACCACTTTCCCACCATACAGTGCAGTGCAGTACGCCTTTAAAAGTCGCGTCACTAGTTTTAGATATTTTCCACTGCTAAGCCTATGCTGCATTTTGGGTTACCTTTTGGCTGGGGTACCAAGAGCACCAAGCAGGAACCAAACGGCTTCAGCCTGGTTTGTCTTCTGCACTCTGCTAAAGTATTTCCCAAAGACCATCTGTTTTTCTTGTCTTTTGTCTTTGCTCTGGAGGTTTACTCTATTTTCCATAAGTCTGCATTGATGTTTTGTCCTGTACTAGAACGTGAGGACATTTATATAGATGCTTCTCCTGACAGAAAACAGCTCTCATGCTAATCAGGAAGTGCCATACTGCATCATATCCTGTTATGAAAACTAACTCAAGATTGAAATCTATGCTGAATCATCATGAAATAGACAGGTTGTGATATGCATGTTTTTTAGATTCACGTTAATTGAATAGTGCCTTATCACTTTCGTAAGCTTGAACACACATTTATCACCAGAGCAAGTTTCAAAAGTATGTCACAAATGATATTTCCATGACGCAGGGATTCATGGCACCAATGCAAGGCATCCTTTTATTGACCATCAAAATAACAATGGCCACAAAACAATAAACTGAAATAACTCTTCTTTAGAAATACAAAAAACACAGCAAGGAGAGACATGCCTAAATAGGGAGCTAAGCACTGGGCTAACTGTGGGCTAAGAACAGGTATTACTGGAAACACAGTACTAAACAAGAACAGGTGCAACTGATAACTAACCAGCTTGGATTAACAAAGGGCAGAACAGAGGGAAATGATTGACCTATCACACGACACAGACGCAAGACAGAACCAGGGTGCCCTCTGGTGGCTGGGGTAATGCCGTGACAGTATAACGCTAGTTGTTAAACTTGATGCAAAGTGCACTTCTCTTCCTTGTATTTAAGCATTAAAGAAGTTGACTGGGAGTTGACTAATTACAAATTCCATGTTTTTACGCTGTACTGCAAGAATCAAGATTCTTTATTTGTCACATACATAAACCTGTTGTATTAGTTATAATACAAATACAACAGGGTCGGATAGGCTCCTAAGACACATTTTAATAATATTTCACATATAATTATTTAATAATTAACTTTAATAACAAAATTATTAAACAAAAAAGAAACAAATAAAGGTTAAATCAAAGGTAATAAAAACATATAGATAGAAATATAGATAGAAATATACATAGATAGATAGATAGATAGATAGATAGATAGATAGATAGATAGATAGATAGATAGATAGATGTGTGTATGTATATATATATAGATAGATAGATCAATAGATCAATAGATAGATGGAATCAATAGATAGACAGAAAGAGTGATCGATGGAAGGACATACTGATGGTCTTTCTTTCATCTCTCTCTCTCTCTGTGCTGTGTGTGAGTAGCTTACACTGGTAATGAAGTGACAGGTTCAGGAATGTTTAACTTTTATGAGACAGAAGCATCTCTCTATCTGTCTCTCTGTCTCTTCTCTCACGCCAGCATTCCTTCCATCAGAGTTCAGGAGGGAAACGTGTGCTCTCTTGTCAGACCTAATGACAAGACTTTCCCTCTTATTTATTAATGTTTCCCCCTCTTTATGAATCACTGCCTGTCTATAACGGAGATACGCATGTGTGTGTGTTTATTATTTTAGAGAGGCTCATACTCCAGGCCCGGGATTTAGCGGAGTTCCTCGGGGTTTCTACAAAAATCGCGTTCCCATTGTTCCATGTGTGACCCCGATAAAAACCGTAACGATGAAGAGTTTCACGCTTTTTCATTTCGGAATCGCGGATTTGCGGCGTGTCCCGCCGCTTTTTATTTTCAAAGCCTCCTGAAATTTTACGTCTGTGCCTTCAAGCTGCGCACGCACGACTCTCCAGGAGAATTATGAAGCCAGAACCCTGGAGCAAGATTAAGCACAGTGAAGGCATTGTGTGTGTGTGTGCGTGCGTTTCTGATGCTCTTGTATAACTTAATAACGCCAAATCTCATAACAAATGTGCTGTTATCTTAGCTTCCAGAGTTTTATTAGCAACGCTTCAGAGTGGAAGTGAGTCATGGTTGTGGAAGGCTCCTGTTAGTTGTGTTTTTGGGGATTACCAGAACAATAAAGAACTGTTCTGAGATCAGAGAACTATGAAAATCGTTATCTTGATTTAACAACCTATTTTCAGTATAGTCATCACATCCAATTTTATTTTGTCAAGACGAAAGACGACTGTACGTCAGTTGGGGCTGGACAATTGTATTTAAGAAAATGATATGCATTCATGAATAGCTACAGTAGCAATTCTTGCAATAGCAAGAAAATATAAATAATAAAATATAGAATTAAATTACTAAATTTAACAATTGCAAAATCCTTAACCAGTTGCTAATGGTAGTTCTTTCTATCCATTACTTATATTAACAAATCATTAGTGTCACTAATTTTAAGCACATAAAACCAATATTTTATGTATAACTTAAACTAACACATGCTCGGTGAACTCTTTGTTCTTCTTCGCCTAGACACCGGCCCACTCCCTTATAATGAATCATTAGTGCAATCGTGCTGGGCACTAGCATATCAAGGGAAAATCTCACTCACATTACCTTACACCAGCGGCTGCTTCTTCAAATGGTTCTACACTACATATGAAGTGCACTGCATTTATACACAGTAAAACAATTTTAATCTCAAAATCTTCCAACTCCCAAATCACCCTTGGGAAGAGACATGGATCCTAACTCTCATACTTCTCATTTACTATTCTCCACTCAGCCATCCATCCATCCATCCATCCATCCATCAAGGTGAAGTTGCACATTTGTACTTGCACTTGTAGTGGCTTCAAACAGAACAATGATATACAAATCAAACATTATTAATTCATTCATTCATTCATTCATTCATTCATTATTTCTGCATCCATTTATGTGGATCTGCACACTGGTGGTGGTTGTAGCGGCATTACACTGACTCTCTAAAATGCCTAGAGTGCATAGAACATTCATTCATTCATTCAGGTGGAGCTGCACATTGGTGATGGTTGTAGTGACCTGACACACACACTTTGCAAAATGCTTTGAGTGTGTAGAACAGCGGTTTGCAAATTCAACATTAATTCATCCATCCATCCATCAAGGTAGAGCTGAATATTTGTATTTGCACTTGTGGCTCTTCACAAGTAAAATGCTTAGGGTGCATGTAGAATAATACCAATGCAAATTCAACATTCATTCATTGAGTCATTTAGGAGGAGCTGCACATTGGTAGTGGTTGTGATAGCTATTCCCAACTTTTGCATTCATCAATCCATCCATCCATCCAAGTGGAGCTGCACATTAACTGTAGTAGTAGTGGCTCCACACTGACTTTGTAAAGTGCATTTGGTGCCTAATAAAGTACTGTGTACTATGACTTACTTCTGAACATATTTGTTATATACAGTTCACTATGGCCTCATTACATTCCTCCATAAATATATTGTTTACTGCTAATCTATACTGCTATGCTTCTAAGGCAAATACCACTTCATGTTCTATATATGTTTGACATCTCACTGTGCGTTGTGCACTATAGTTGTCGTATAACAATAAGGCCTACCTTGAATCCTTGAGAGCAGGAGGGATTTGGGATGCAGCCTCAAACAATAAAGCTGCTTAATTACGAGTTTCTGAGCGAGCAAAGGACTGGTGTTTGGCTCTGGGCTCAAATCCCAGCGCAAAAACACTGAGGTTAGTTTTGGCTCTCTCTTCTACTTCCACTGTCAGTCCTTGTAGCAAATAAGCGCTTCACTAACTAACAAGGCCGTCCATAAGCATCAGAGAAAAGAGAAAAAAGAAGAAAAGAACCTGCACAAAAGTTGCAACTCTCTCACCTTTTTGTGGGTAATGTGAGAAGGTTGGGAATTATGGGTGTTTTTTGTAGCAGAAGCAGGAGGAGGAAGAGTAGGAGGAGGAGGGAGCTCTACATGTAAGCTAAGCTAACTCAGAGCTGGACAATAGGAAATCTGACAATGGAGAGAAGGGTTTCACCTGTCACTCACCTGCCAGTTAAGACTTTTATGCTTCTTTTATGTCCAGTTATTGCAACAATGAGGCACCCTGCACTTTACAGACAGTTTACCATAATATGCGCATGCAGTTGTACATATCTTTATAGCATAAATCTCTATAAAGGAAACTTTATATATAAGTTTTATTTTTATCTGCTGTTAATTGTAAAATTCTATTTTAATTCACACTTTGTTTTATAAACTTTTTTAAGCATGTAAATTTGTCAACTATTTTCAACTGTCAGGTGTTTCTGATTGGTGCTGCATTAGCAGACATGGCATCTGATAAAGTTGTACCCATGTGATGCTCCTCATTGCACATCGCCCAGTGCACTGCTGGCAGCTGGGGAGACAGAGTCGCAGCATCTTGGCAAAGATGGAAAATGTGACAAGAACAGAGCGTAACTTAAGCAAGTCAAAAACAAAACACTCTCTACCTGCACAATGTCACTGAAACTGTCATTTTAAAATGTATAATTTCATATTGCCTTTCAACATAGTTCTGCATTTAATTAATTTGCTTTAAGAGTATTCTATAGCACAAATATTAAGTATTTACTGGATTAATCACTGGATAGAAATAAATAAAATAAGCTTTGTAGTAGTTAACAACTTTTACTCTGAAGCTTGTAGTGCACTAAACTACTATATTCCAACTGTAGCTTGGCTGTAGTTTAGCTACTTTTAATAATAATCTACTTTAAACGAAGGAATTTTTAAAAGTAGCTTCTCCAACACTGGTCGTACTGGTTGCACTATTACTATAGATACCTTAAATGCAAAATCTTGAATCTTGAACAGGGCAACAAGAACCCACCCAGCTCCCCCTCCCTCACCCCCCACCAGTCCCGCTTCAGGAAGCTGGCCCGAAATGTGATAAGTCCGCCCGGTCTCCAGGGAGACGTTTAAGCCGCCACTGGCCAGGATGAAGCAGGATCGAGGCTGGGCGGGTGAACCAAGCGGGAGGCTGAGACGTGGAGGCTGTAATACAAGGACCTCGTCCAGTAGCACAACAAACAGCATCACAGAACAAAGGCTTTAACCGCAGCTTCAGGCTAGTCCTCACGGTTAACGCTGCCGTTGCGGAGACAGAAGACAGGCCCACCGCTGGGCGTTCCTCACGGGAGCTAATGCTAATGTGGCAGCCGCAAGCCTTGGTGTGCAGACAAGACGGCTGTGTCTTTGTGTGCCACACCATTGATAAGCAGAATGGGCTTTAAAAAGGGGCTAAAACTCCAGTTCAGAGAAATTCCGCTATTCTCTAGAGCAGGGTTATTCAGCATGAATTTAAAGACGTCCAGTTAGAGAAGATTTCCTCAATCAATATAAATTAAAGAAAGTACAACAGTTCAACAGTATGTTTATAAGTAATATTCAGATGGATGTAATAATTACATTAATTTTTGGAGCAGTTGGTAGTGTAACGGTTATGGAGTTAACCCCATGACCAGAGGGTCGCCAGTTCAAGTCCCAGACTGGTAAAGATGCCACTGAGGTACTCGTTAGCAAGGTACCGTCCCGAAGCACTGCTCCCCTGAGTGCTGCCAAAAAAACAATGCCTACCTCTCCTTCACAGATGGGACAAATGCACATTGGCCACATGTTGTGGTGCACTTGTGTGCTGTAGAGGTGTGAACCATCACTGGACTAGATTACGAGTATTAGGTCAACGATTGCCGACAGAGTGCTACGGGATGTTCTTTTTAACTTGATTTTTTAGGCTGTAGCCAGAAAATCAACAAGCATTGTCATTATGATATAATTTAGCAGTTTTCAAGTGGGTTTCTATCCCAGGCACTACCATTCAGACTAAGCAATATTTTTTGCATTACTTTTAGATAGTTGCATTAAATTCATGATTCATAAAGAGGCCCAAATCATCTGGAAATGTTTTGAAAAAATGAAAAAAAAACTCAATAATTTTGGAAAAGTGATTTCAGTAGTGAAAGTCAGATCCTTTTTTAAGGGTCTTTGTGAAGACCCGGAACGAGAAACCGTGTCTGAAAGCCTGTTTGGGCAGGGAGCATCCCTCCTGAATCTGGACTGCATAAGCTACAGCGGAACTGAGGGCACACTAATAACAAAATAATAGCAATTCTTTTTTTGTTTCAAGTAGAACAAGGTTTGGATCTGAAATGAAAGAGCTTTTGACAAAGGAACCTAAAAAAAAGAAAAAGAAAAAGTTACACACAATTGGTCTGTACATTTCCTGTGTACAGACATCAATAATAGATGAAGAGTGAATTTGTGAAGGTTAAAATAAGACTTAAAAGTGAGAAAACATGTACAAGTTAAAACAGAAATGACCTCCTCAAAATCTTATAACAGGTCTGGATCCATAAAGGACGGCGTCTGAGTCTGGATCTGGGCCGCGTTCCGCAAGTGAGGGCGGCTTGGCGGCTAGGCCTAAGCAGCGTCTAAGCAAGGCTAGCTCTGGGACCGAGAGCGACTGACGTTTCTTGATGTTTCTCAGTCAGTGTTTGCTCGGAATGAACTCAATGTGGCCGTGATATCAAAGCATTCTGCGCAGAAAGACTCAAACACAAAACAGGCTCAGCTTCTCAGAAGTACGCAGTTAGCATGCGAGAGCCAATAATCAAATATACGTCCCTGACCACAATTCTGCGATTAATTAAGGAGCTGGGAGGTTGAATCTGACATTTCAAGCGTGTTGGGTGGCTGTTTAGGATCATTTTATTACGTGCTAATGTCCATTCAAGAAGGCTCAAGTGATTTCTACTTCAGCAAAAATGGCTGTGGCATACCACAACTTACTGTTCTCCTGTTCTGCTGTCAGGGTATATAAAGAGTTAGTGAAACCGGAAATGAACAATATCGTAAAGCTACTGTAGGCATTAATGACTGATCTCCCAGAAACAGTAATAACTACGACTAGTGCTACTACTATTAACACATGTACTAGTGTTGTCAGGGCTAAACAATAGAATCTTTTTAAAGGCATCTAAAACAAATGTACATCTCATGGTAGCTCATTAAAAATGTGAATCACTTAACCAATGCTAATTTGTGGTACCACATATAAAGAAACCATAATGAGAGTCACCTTAGCATAAAACAACAGCAAAAATTGTGATTATTTCTCATGATTGATACCTCTGTGGTATGTATCATCGCTGATCTTGGACTTTAACCCAGCAATGCTACAATGGTCTTTATACTACCACTGTCCTGATTTTAAAAAACACTACACAACATTCTAGCGTGGTAAACTATATACATTACAGGCCGACCAGCGTTCTTGTTTCTTCTGGTATCGAAACACAATACTGCTACAAGTTAGCCTTAAAGCAAGACTATAACTGTTTTATAATCTTATTAAAAGGCAACAGAATACATTCTCCTCCAAAAAAAACCCACAACACATCTTACATTTAGAAATATCTGTTTTGTTAAAGTGTGACACAGTAACCAAAAGTTGTGTTTTTTTTCCTCCCGTAAGTAAGCCATCCTTAACTTGAAAACAATTTGGGATTCTTCCAGCCAGCATCAGCCGGAGATGCTTTTCATGCAGTGCTGAGGGAGCTCCTACATGTGCTGAACAGACATTTTGGAACATTCTGCAGTATAATTCATGAATTCTAACTTGTAACAGTAAAAACGTCTATTGACCTTTGAATCAATTGTCAAATTGACTTATTAGCATAACACAGGAGAGAATAATCATGAAATGAATAAATATTTAGTTTTACATATATGTACGTGTAATGCATTTCCTCCATGCTCACACAAAGGAGGTCTATCTGAGCAGATTTCGACATGTTGGGGAAAAAGTAAACTAGTGTCATTATGTTAGTTGAAAAATATATGATTTTTTGGAATGCATGACTCAATTCTGAATCGACAGAGAAAGAATCGTGATTGGATCCGATTCTATAATATATATATATATATATATATGAACTTATGATTCTAATTTCTTAAACAATGTCAGAATGCATATCCCATGTTGGTAGAAAAGATGCTACTGTATAGTTGGAAAGTCAACTGTTACTGCTACTGATGCTACTGTATTTCTGGTTTATTGGCCTCAACCAACAACTAAACTACTGCTAAATTACCGCTACTAAAACTGGGTTAATAACTGTCTGACGCATACTTGAGAACTGAAAGGATTGTGGTAAACCATCATTTTTGCTGAGAAAATGTGGTCAGAATAAAAAAAAAAAAGACTGGGGACTATAATGGCCCAACGACACTTAAATGTTCAGTTAAGTCAAATCGAAAAAACAACAACAAGGTTTTGTTTAATTATAAATGTACAGTATGTGACTGTGTTGTATATGCAACGCAACAACAATGGTCAGGATTGAGACTAAACAAGTAGCAGAGCGATGAGAGATGGGCGATAGGGTCTAGAATTTAAACCCACTGAGAGTCTTTGGGATTTTCAGGAGAAGAAATTGAGGTCCCTCTCTCCCATCTTTATACATGATACAATCACAGAGAAAAAAATTAGTGAGTACAAACCGTAATAATAGGCAGTTTCTTGAAACATTATAGCGCTCAACTTTTTTGGGAGTGGGAAGTAAATGTATGGAAGTGGAAATAACAAGATCATGAACGTTCCACAGCTGCATAACGTTGTCAAAGAGCCACTGAAATGCTAGCTACAGAGTGTCCCTGCAGACAGAGGCAAGGGGGAAAGATAAGCTTCTTCCTGAAAAGCACGCTAGCGACATCAAAGCCGGGGCATCATTTACACTTCAGTTTAAATCCAGAAAGCGAGAGCAGTGCTTGCTCAGATCTGCATCATGTCACAAACATGATATTGATTTACTGTTTAATGACTCACGTGCCACGGTGCTGTCAATTGGCCCGGGATCGGAGGGAATGTGAAGGCGAAATGCTACGCACCATTTAGATCATCCGCATGCTGCATACCTCCCCTGCGATGACAGCAGTCTTGAGCCGGAGATTTGGGACAGATGGGATTCGGGGAAGCTCCGGTTAACGTGATGGAATTTTGAACGTCATTATGGTTTAAACGGAACAGGAGAGGCGGAGGGATTGGGGCCAAATCCGTCCACTCATGTGATCAGAAGTAGCCCGGTATTTGTGAGAGGCATCACGTTAGACACATGGAAATAATAGAAGGCAGTGAGCAACAAAGGCCGGTCTGACGTCAGAGGATTCTTGCTTTTAAGCCGTGGCTACGTTATGGTTGAGAAATGTAGGCATGTCAATCAAAAAGACTCCTGGGTAACAAGACCTCTCCTATATATCTCTTGTAGAACTCTCCTGTGTATGTGCATATATACAGCACTGTGCAAAAGTTTTAGGCAGGTGTGAAAAAATGCTGTAAACAAAGAATGCTTTCCAGAAATATAAATAATGATTATTTTTTATCAATTTACAAAATGCAAGTAGGCGAACAAAAAGAAAATCTAAATCAAATCAATATTTGGTGTTACTACCTTTCGCCTTCAAACCAGCATCAATTCTTACAGGTACACTTGCACAAAGTCAGGGATTTTGTAGGATTATAGTCATTATATTATTTTGTAGATTTATTGAACTGTGGTTGGTTCTCCAAGATGTTTGGAACAACCTACCAGCCGAGTTCCTTCAAAAACTGTGTGCAAGTGTACCTAGAATTAGTGCTGTTTGGCAGAAGGCGAAATTCATTCTACATTTTGTTGATTGATGAAAATAAATAATTAACACTTCCATTTTGAAAGCATTCTTTGTTTAAACCCTACCTGCCTACAATGTATATATATATATGTATATATATATGCGTGTGTTTCTCGACATTACACTCAACATTAAATTGCAGCTTGGAAAAAGCAGACAAACAGACAAGACAGAATAAAGCAATCTAAAGCAATCTTTCTTGCAATTATCATCATTATCTGGCCCATTCCAACTTTAAAATAGATTGACACAATCCCCTAAAACTTCATTAAATTGCCAGTAACTGCTGGTAATCCTACTGAGTAATACTATTTTATACACTATTTTAAAAGCTTTTGGGCCTGCCCAGAATAGAAAACTTATGGGATTGTCCTCCTGTTTCTGTCACCTGAGCTGATGGTGTGATAGTCACTGACCCGAAGAGTACATTCAGGCCAGACGAGTCTGAGTTTCCAGTAAAACAGACAGGGCTTTTATTATTTCTCCTTTCTCTCCGGCCAGTGTTCGTGTTGTCATTGGGCCAGTTCAGGCGAGAGTAGCACGGGCGCCTTGAAACTTTGGCTGCCTTCAGCACTCCCTCTTGTCAATCATCTACACGCTCTCTTAACATCACTCCCTATAAGGGTGAGGGAAATAATGAGGACGACAGGAGGAAAAAGAGGAGGAGAGGACGGCAAAACGTGCCAAAGTCTAAAAAAAAGTTCCATTAAAAGGCCAGTAAAAAATAGTCAAATGTATCTGCAAAAGCTGGGGGTGTCATCCTGGGAACTCGGACGTTGATTGATTTGCTATATTAAAAAAGAATAGTTCTGCTGTGATGTGCAGGGGCCTGCTGAGAATTATTCCTTTCTCCAAACCACAACGACTTCCATAAGCGGACAACACAGAGGGAAGCAGAGGATCAGCTGTCGAGTCCAAGAACGGACTGTCAGTCTTACTAAACTGACATGCAGTGGTCACAATAGAAAAGATTTTCAGGAGGAATTCTTATATGTGAAATATACAGTCGACATGTACAGTGGGGAGACATTTAATGCATAAATATCTGAGAAAGATTACAGATGTGAGAGTTAGAGATGAGAAGAAAACTGTGCCACATTGTAATAAAAGATGTAATAATGTATGCAACCGAAGCAATTGATATCATAAACATGGGAATAACCTTAAAGTGGATTACAATTCGTTTTCTGATAATTGAAAAGAAAGAAAATATATGGTAGGAATGACAATAAAAACCTTTTGATGTGACTTGATATCGTGTGGTCATGGAAAAAGATGTCCTGTGATTCAGAAGAGTCAATTTGTTGGCCTGTATTAAGAAAAGACTGTTGTAGCTGCTCAAATGTGGTTAGGATTTAGGCTTCTTTGAGGGAAAGAGGAGAAAAGCGGAGAGTTGTCATAGCATGATTTAGGAGCTAGCTGAAAACTCTTTAAGTGTGTAAGCATTCTGTCTATAAACAGACCCAAAATGTATTGTGAGAAAAAAGTGAGAGACTCTGAAACTGGATTCAGATTAAGTTCGAGGTAGTTAGCTATTGTTGAAAAAAGCACTAAAAATATGTCAAAACGGTAGTGAGACTTTTTTCAGCCCAAAATAAACAAACAACAAACAAAAGGCTCCAGAAAAAATTGGGGGAAGCCAAGCAAAAAATAAAGTTCTTCCATTAGCCAACAGCCAATTAACAATGATCCAATGATTGGTGTAATGATGCTAATTTTAAAACTTCACATGGGTATTAGCAATCTGTCCGTAAACCAGAATTCCAGCAAATCCCAAGGTTCTTGTACCTGAAATGAAATGTATTACAAGTAAAAATGTGCAGGTTCAGCGTTCTTGAGACAGATAGGGACAGCTGTGTAGCTAGTAATCGGCGCAGGTTAGCGGGTGGCGAGGCGGTGAGGTGCACGTTCAGCCCTGCAACTCGAGAGCGGCAGATTTCAGCCAGTGCTGTTAGTTAAGGGTTCAGCGTGAGGGCACGACTCCGCCGGGGCAGTTTTTAGTGGTTGCAAGACTCCAGCGGGGCAGAGATCCAGGAGGTGTTTATTTCCTGGTGGTTACGTAAAGGGCTGCAGGTAGCCGGCTGTATCTCCACATGTGGCCTCCGGCAAGAACTGCACCGTGAACTACTGTTAAATTGAGCTCCCAAAATGCCGCCTCACTCGCTCTAAAATAGAGCCTGTACTCCTGACTGAGAGCCAGAGAGCTGTTTATCCTGTTTATATTGCATAATCTCAATTTTAATGGTGATTAAATTATCTTTTGCATCTAAATTATGGCACAACCATAGAAGACCGCATCATAATTTCAAGGGAAAGCTGAGTTTCTGAGTGTATGATATGTGTGAGCATTGTGGGTAATCCCTTCCATCCCATGCATGAACGTTAAAACATCACACGGTAAAAGGCTCATTGGGATTGTCTTGACATGCAGAACTACAGGCAGCAGGAATCTCTTTTTAAATTGTGGCTATAAGACTGTATAATGCTTCCTTAAATCAGAGCAATAGGATTTTACGCAAAGTGTAAGATCCCAGCCCAGACCAAGGGAGGAGTCCACCTCATCGGGAGGCCATCTGACCAGGACTCCAGTTCCAGACCTTCACAATTATCCCAGACTGCCAGATCAGCGTCACCAGAGTTTTAACCAATCACATCAACATCACCTGTATTTAAGGACTTTCAGTTACAATCATTCCCCGCGAAGTATTGTTATGCCCAGTGCTACATACCAAGCGTTCTTTGTGTTTGCCTGCCTCGGTTTTAGAAGCCCTTGCTTTCGGTTTTTGAGTTCCTCTGATTCTGGCGATTTGGATTTGTTTGCCCCGTGGACTGTGTTTTCTGGTTTTGACATCTGCTTGAATAAGCTCTTGATTTTTCATCAATCTAATCCTGTACCTGCGACCTGGTTCTGTCGACTCCGCGTTTCTATATTTTTATAGGGACGAACCCATCCAACTTTTGCAGTTTTGATATCGATACTTTGCATATCGGCCAATTCCCAGTTCCGATCAGATACCAGTTCTTAGTTAATAAGCTGTGTGTTTCTCTGTAGTCACGAGACTAAGATTATTCTGTTATGCTTAAAGAAATGCTTGACTTAACACCGTTTTCCTAACTAAAACAATGTAGGAATTACACACCCATATGTATATGCTAAATTATTTATTATATTTAATAAATACAGTTCTGTAATTTTGTGATGATCCCTAATCTTGAGGCGCTAAAACCCTTGGGAACCAGGAGACTGTGAGCAAAACTGTGAATGTTTGAGATGTGATTGATTTCCATCTTTTGATATCCTTCATCCTGTGAGTCGTTATCAGACCGATATCCGATCCACATATCGGTTTGGTGCATCCCTATTAGTTTTTATATGTGAGGTCAGCTATTCCTTAAACTTAATCAATTTACTAAAAATATGTATTTTTATTTAAAACCACAGCAGTGGTTACCAAGGTTTCACATTTTTATTACACAATGTACTTGCATAACTATGGATGTGGCAAATAAAGAATCTTGAATCGTGAATCCACTGGTGTTTTTCGACAACAAAAAAACCTCTATTCACTCAAAAAAAATTGGGTCCAATAGGGACTATCACTGTCTATCACACTTTAATGGGTACAATTTGTACAAATCTGTAACTGCATCATTTTTATACGCTTTCTTCATAAAAAAGTTCATCATAAAAATAGTTTGGACTCTGGCAGTGTTTAAAGTGTCACTGAAAGAGGATTAAGAGTAGATCATATTGGTGCAGCAAACTCATAAAAGAGCTCAGAGAGCAGGTACAAGAAGGGAAAACATAAAAAAAAAAAAAAAATAAATACTGAATATATTATGCAGACCTAAAAGTTTCAAAGTACCAAAAAAATGAGGGGCTATAAACACAGATTCCTCGCATATTACCTCATTTCCTGTTGTGACAGAGCACTGAGTTGTCCCAGACTACACTGATTAATGCATTTCTTGTGTAGTAAGCGTTCCGATGCAAGCGGCTAACCCATAACACACCTTTTCTATCTCTGTTCTACCCGTTAGTTGCAGCCCAGATGCCTTTATTCAAGCAGTGGAGATTTTTTGAAATTGATAATAATGTACAGAGTAACAGGGTGGGGCCACTAGCAGAGGTCAAACTTCTCCAACATGGTCAGAACCTGAAAAGGCACATTAGTGCTTTTATTCCCTCTCACTACCACCTCTCTCTCTCTCTCTCTCACACACACAGAGTCTGGAACCATCCGTTCACATCTGTGTAATTGGGGACACATGCAGGTCTGGACTTTGCTCCAATCAGCTCAACCCCCCCACAATGTACCCCAGCGTCCCCATGCTCGGAGTCCTGTCAGGGCCTCGGATAAGGACCAGTGCTGCTCCATAATGGAGCAGAAGGACCAAGGCTATGTTCCCCAGACAAAGCAACAACGGGCAGAAAAAGAGGCAGTGGTGGTGCAAGCAAGCATCTGATAGCACAAGGGAGATGTTTACAGTAATATTCTGCTCTGGAGATGCTATCACACACCTTCATTTAGCGGACCATCTGTTCCCAGCACCCTGCAGATAAAAGCTCGACTCGGCAGAGAGATCGGGATTAGATCTCGGCACACACACATTCTACGGGACGATTTTTAGAAATGATGAGATGAAATGCTAACACAGAAATGAACAGGCTCTTGTTTTGTTGTAACTGCAAATTAATCTTTAACAGTTAAAAAGTTAAATAATAATTGTAGTGTGGCAAATAAGGAATTTTGATAAGATTCGTTGTTGCTTTAGTAGGCAGAAGCAAATCTATTAAATGGTAGTAGTCTCTGCTTTACAGTACAGGCATTAGGTCTAGAAATCTGTAATTGCATCATTTTTAATGCAACCAACGTGGTCTCTAATGTGGAAGTTATGAATGAAAGAGCAGTTGTGTTTGAAACAGAGGTGTTGAAAAAAATATGCACATGCACAAAGTATGCAGGCCTAAAAGTAACTAAAAACTGAAGAAGAGAAGATCCTATTTATGCACATGGTCTGAATATACTACACTATACAGTAGTTGATTTGATCAACATTACACATTACACTAAATTTACACATTATTATAACATATTCACGCAGTAGCGTCTGTAGAAATCGGAGCCTTCTTTGGCTTATTAAGTCAGTTTTGTTCTCTATCCTGGTAAAAAGTGGAAAATCCTGTATCATTTGAGTAGTCAGTGATTTGTTCAAGCCAACTCTCATGAAAAGCAGGGAGGGGTCAGGGCTGGCGTTAAAGTCAGGGTCGAGCCGACATTTAGAGCGGGGGTCGGGCTGACATTAGCAAAAGAAATTCAGCAGCTGCTTTGATTTCCAAAAGAGTCTAAATGATTCTCATCTACTAGAAGTATTACTTCGGACACTATCAAGCATGTAATGGCGCCTGGCAGCTGAACACAGCTTGGCCCGTTTGCTTAGATCTGAGAGTGTTCACAACGAGAAAAGGTTTAACAGAAAAAAACCTACAGACTTATCTACTGGCATCTCAATCACACGGCAAACTGTGAGAAAAGTGAAAGAAATTAGATTCAGATTAAGTACAGAAGGTTCTCATGAAAAACTAAGAGCTAAAGCTGAAAAAATCTAAAATTTGATTTTATCAGCTAAAAAAAGAACACAATTAAAAACAAAATGCCCTCAATTAACAGTTACAGTTAATAACTTAACAACTGCTTTAATAAATATACAGTACTGTGCAAAGTTTTAGGCAGGTGTGAAAAAATGCACGTAAACAAAAAGAATGCTTTCAGAAATATAAATAATGATTGTTTATTTTATCAATTTACAAATGCAAAGGTAATTGATTTCAAAGAAAAATCTAAATCTAATCAATATTTGGTGTTACTACCTTTAGCTTCAAGCCAGCATCAATTAAACCATAGGTACACTTGCAAAGTCAGGGATTTTGTGGGATTATAGTCATTATATTATTTGTAGTCATTATGTTATTTTTGGGATTATATAGGTCTGTGGTTGATTCTCCCAAGATGTTTGGAACAACCTACCAGCCGAGTTCCTTCAAAACTGTGTGCAAAGTGAACCTAGAAGGGTGATGCTGTTTTGAAGCAAAGGTAGTCACACAAATATTGATTGATTTAGATTTCTCTTTTGACTTGAAATTTCACTGCATTTTGTTGATTGATGAAAATAAATGATTAACACTTCCATTTCTGAAAGCATTCTTTGTTTACAGCATTTTTTCATACCTGCTTAAAACTTTTGCACAGTAATATATATATATATATATATATATATATATATATATATATATATATGTATATATATATATATATATATATATATATATATATATATATATATATATATATATATATATAAAACCAAAAAGAATACATAAATATGTCTTAATACTTATAATATAATGTATTTATCTATTATCATTATTATTATTATTATTATCTCTCTTTTTGGTTGTAACCAAGTGGTTTTTAGCTTGTGTACATGACACACTAGTGAAATTAAACTAAAAATCATGTTTAATATTTGCTCTCCAGCAAGCTTGATTCCATTTATCCAGCAGCTTGACGCTGTGAACAGACACGACTCTAATGGAAGAGCAACACAATGCTCAGAGGCAGGGAGCTCAGAGTTCCCCACAATACTGCACGCATAAACGCAGATACACACTTTATAGTCATAATCTGTGATCCCATGAGTGCGCTAGATGCAGTGCAGGTCATACGGCAAACAGTACATGAGGTCTGCCTTTAAGGTAAAATGAACCGAAGTGCACTTAGAATGCCACAGTGAGCTGGAGTGGGAGCTGTGCGACTCCCTTATGACTGCAGAGAGAGTTGGGAGTCGACTCTGCGCTGTGAGGGTCGCTGCATGTTGGTCTGCAGAGTGCTGTACTCCGTTTGATTCGGCACATCTGGAATTGCTGCTTCCAGAGGCGCGCTGGGAAACCTGTAGCGACTGATGACGGTCCACAGAGCTTCAATACGCCTTAGACAGCACTGCTCTCCCTCCCTTCATCTCTCCCTCTGTCCATAATATGTCATATTATACTATTCTCATTATTTATTTACCGTTTATTTCGTGGTGTCGCAAAACATTTAACATTTACAGCATTTAGCAGACGCTCTTATCCAGAGCGACTTACATTTCCTAATTTCAGGGACAGTTCCCCTGAGAGCAACTTAGGGTTAAGGATCTTGCTCAAGGACCCAATGTTGGTAATACCAGAGGTTGGATTCGAACCCACAACCTCTTGGTCCAAAGGCGAGTGTTCTACCACTAGGCCACCAATACCGTTAACAGACATATTTCTTCATGGTATGGATAAGGCTTTGCAGTAGTCGCCACATGAATGTACCTACCCGCCGGCTCTACCTGCCGTCGCGCTCAGACCCTTAAAGGCACCTTACTAGAGCGCCACCTTTTGCAGCCATGCAAAAAAATGTGACACTTGCCAACAAATCACAGGAGCGCCGCGAAAAACACAATTTTCTACTATATCAAAAGCGCCAGTATATTACAGTGCACCAAAAAACAGCATTTTCAACTAATAAAAAGGTGTAAAAAAACAAGTGTTTTACTGCCACCTGCGTAAAAATATAGGCATACCTGCACCTTTGGTGTTCCATATGAGTGCACGCTGACTGTTTCGAGTGTGTGTGTGTGTAAGCAGAGTTCAGCGCACACAGAAATGAGATTTTGCTTGTGAAAGTACCACTAAATTTACAGGAAATGTACTATATTGTGAAAAATATTGATATGGGGATATGAAATGCCTTATATTGGGACATGAGATTTTAGTGCTTATAGAAGCAAAATTTTATGTAAACAAAGAAACGTCTTAAGAAGGGTTAAACTTTAAAAAATGACTTGATTAATTAGTTAGCTGCTACACACCTACATTGTACATCCATATATTTTTGAATAACAAAATATTTTGCCATATGCATTGTTACGAGCCTAGCATTTATGTGGGAATTTACACTGGAGGATGAAAGATCCATGGAGACGGCAAAATGTAAGTAATTTAAAAAACAAAGCCGAGAGAAAATAAAAAGGCAAAGAACTAAAAGTACAGCAAAAAAGAAGGCCTGCTAAGAAAGTGGAGGCCGAGTGAACACACGGTGGCACGTCTGTTATGTAATTAGACGGCTCTTTTGGTGATGGATCTGTGGTTTAGTCATCTCCAAAGCGCCACGTCCTCCTCTACACGCAGAAGATCATAAATTAGGCTGGTGGAATGTCTCGCTTGCCTCCAGAAAACACTGTCGCTGCTGCAGCCATCACCGGCCCGAGGCCTCTTCGACTTTATCCTCGGCTTTTCCTTTACGCTGACCTCGTATTTCTCGGCCATTTCCACACCGTCAGTGTTTTATAAATTGGGGGGATCTGTAAGTGCACTTGAGGAGGTGGAGAGTGTTGGGTTTCAACTGGCAAGAATATTTCGTGAAAGAAACAGTAAATAAGCTGACAGTTCAGGATGGTTTCGTTCTGTATGCTAATGATGTCAGCTGCACTGAAGAAGTGAGGGATAAACCGAGTGAGACCGAAGAAGAAAAGAGAATATCTGACTAACTTTATATTCCTGATTTTTAAAAAAAAGTAGAGTAAGACTCAATGACCTTGTTGGTGGTCATTTAAGTTTGTTTTCCTCAGTTAAAAAGTTTTAAGAATCATTTTGGAAAATTGTATAACAAGCATTTTTGCTTATTTTGTCTAAATTTATTTCACTGTACTAGATAAAAGAAGGATATCTAAACATAGGACATCTATTCCAGACAAAAGTAGGATAAAACTCAGTCGACTTGTTGAAAGCCATCTTGGATTGATTTCCAATCTTTATAAAAAAATAAAAAAGCTGTAGCAAGTTATTTTGTGTAAATTCTACTTTATTTCAAAATCAGCATGCTAAAAATACCCCGGTAGATGCAGAATACTAATTCGTAGGCCATCGGTGGTAATAAAGAAGTCTGATTTTTGCATTCTAACTTAAAAGATAATTCGTCCACCAACCGCCCACGATTCCAACTTTTACGGGACACATGGAAAAGTAAAACAACCCCCCCTTGCATGCAACAGCTCAAGTCAAACACTGTTTTATGACACAGCGGAGCTGTCAGCCATCCATCACAGCCTGAACCTCTGGAATAGGTGCCTTGACCTCGTCTACCCCATGAGAGAGTGCGGGTCAAACCGGGCGAGGACGTGTGCTGCCCCTCGTGATCACTCCGGCAAGGTGGGGGTGTCTCGGGCCGGCTCAGGAACGATAATGCCTTTTACAGCTAGACCTTCTTCCACAACCTTCAATGTGTCTGTGATCATTTACACAAGTAGGAGGAAGAAAAGATGAGTCTGGCCTGCAGATTAGTGTCTGGACCAGAAATCACGGATCAGCAGATGGACGGCCCGGATATAAGTTGCGTGAGAGAAAAGTCTAAAAACTAAAAGGGCCTCACCGAAGTTCTGGTGCACATCTGACGGAACATTCCACAGATCCAAACAATCTTACTGGAGACCATTGCTCACGAGCACCTCAGTGGTATTTTTACAGATCCGGGATTCAAACCGGTGACCTTCCAGTCACTGAGCGAACGGCCTAACCCAGCGGTCCCCAAATGGTGGTCCGCGGGCCAGATCTGGCCCAAGCAAGCGATTTATCTGGCCCCTTATGTCAAACATAAACAGACATGCACGCTTTCTATGGCCATCTGTGATTAGCGATTTCCACGTCAGTGTGTTGACGTCTCCGCTAGTCATTAAGAGTGAGTGAAATCTTAACGATAACAGCAGCAATAGCAGTCTTTGAACTTTCCAGACATTATATTCACTACTCTGTATGTGAAATTATTTCTGAAGTAATTCTGTACACAAAAAACTGAAGTAATAGTGTAAAAACGCATTAATAACATTATTTGCGATGTTAACACACGTTAGCGCTTGCGACTCTCATAAGAGAACGTAGTTCTCTTCCAGAAAGACCAAACTAAAAACTCTGTAAGCCAATAAAACAGACACTGTTCTTACTATTTCAAGTAGTTATGTCTACAGTTTCAGTCAACAAATAAAATGGAATCCGTTGTAAAACGCGGAATGTCGTATAATTCGCTGATATAGGTGTTTATGAATCAGGAGAACAACTCTTTTGTAAGTTTTGCCAGCGCACGATAGACTGCACCCGCAAGAGCACGTGACGACCACTTACAGTCAAAAACTCACATCAGAAACGTTTCGTTTTGCACAAAAAAATGAATGCTTTTTGTTGTTTACAGGTAAATGTTTTACCAAAGCAGAAAATGTTCCGCAGAACCTCAGGACTTTGCTGAAGTAGAATAACAGTCATTTAATGTGATTTTTTTTTCTATTGCATTGTTTTTTTTCCCATCCACTCCATAATTAGGTAATTTAGGTGAATAAATATGATTATAACGTAAAACACAGAATTCAGAAGAAAAAAATGGAAAAAACGGAATTCAGGAAAAAATAAAATGGAATTTAGGAAAAAACTAAACGGATTTCATAGGGCCCTACTACATAAAGCTAAAAAATAAATAACTAAAAAAGAATATTATTTATTAATAACACTAATATAAAATAATTTATTAATAACTGTTCACATTTGTGTTGGGAGATGTGACATGGATTTGTTGGCCCTCAGCCTGACTTAATTTACCCCTCAGGGAAAGATAACTGGGGCCCACCGCCCTATTCGTTACGACACCAACTGCCCGGTTTAATTTCCATTGGTAACGCCACATGAAAAGTGTAAATGAACAGAAGCGTTACAAATTGTTTTTTGAGTACCGGTATGCTCACGTCAGGTCTGGTGTAAAGACTGCCTTAAGTGCTCGTGTCTGTACTCGGTATCAGCAAGTACAAAGATGCAAACTCTTGCTCTTGTACTTGTTCTGAAAAGACTAGTGTCAGTGCAGCAGCAGCAGTGTAATATATCATATAAGGAGAGATCGGATTAAAATTGAACACTCGTCATGGCGATGGTTTCTTTGTCGGGAGTCAGTGAACACATGTCAGCGATGCTCCTCCTCAGCAGGCTGCCAGTTCGCTGCCCTCAGGGCCTGGAGCTGTTTAGAGGGAGCATGGTGGGAAGACTGCAGAACGGTGCCAAGCAACTGTCAGCGCTGGGAATCTCACTACATTCACTTCGCATAATCCCATCATAAAACTCCTATATTCTTCCCAATGTACTAACATCACACAAGACCATCTGTGCATGTCTGAAAATTCAGGGGTGGGGAGGGGAATAACTTTACAAATGCTGAACATCCGTCGTACATCACCATTACAAGCTCAGACTGTAAGCTTCTTTAGCACCACCATCTCCAGTCTTACACGAGAAAGATATGTAGTATGCAATGTACATTTAGTGCTTAGTAAGGACGCACCGATCGATCAGCCAGCGATCGGAATCGGCCGATTTTTGGCCTGATCGGTGATAGGCCGATCACTCACACCTATTGCCGATTATAAACCGATCTTGCGCATGCACATTACTTGCAGCACAGCCATGCGCGCATTCAGGCAGCGTTCACATGTACGCTCAACAGAGGCGTTTCTCATTCACTTTGAATGTGGTTACATGGTGCGGCGACGAAATGAATTTTGAATGCGTGAGTATGGCGTCACATCAATGCCAAAACATGAAACTCGAGAGCACAAAATTAAGAATTGAGCGCGCGGTTGTGATAATATTGCGCGCGGACTGTATTTTTCCTCTCGCGAATGCGTTTTTTCTGCCTGCGAATCCTATTGGCCGATGGCTCCTGGTCTTGTGATTGACTGCACACAACAGACAGTTTTTTTACAGAAAAACCAAAGATGACGTAGAAAGAAGAACGGCGACAGGTAGAAGTTATAGTTTATCAACCTTATAATTATAATTTTAATAGTTATTTTGTGTCAATGTCGTTGACTACTCGCAGTAGCTCTACTTTTCTGTTATCTGGGAAAAAAATCGGTATCGGAAAAATCGGTAGCGGCCGATCACACTTACAAAAAAATCGGTAATCGGAATCGGCCAAGAAAATTGCAATCGGTGCATCTCTAGTGCTTAGTACATGTGGTCGACCCATATTGGTTTCTCAGGCCGATATCGATACTGATTATTGCTAGTTAATGGGACCGATAACCGATATTTGGAATCGATATGCAAAAAAAGAGAGAAAAATGTCCAAATTTAGAATTTTACAAACACCAAGCTCAGCTGAAACTCTCCTCTCTCCTCTTCATCTTCTTGGAGCTTCATGCTGCGCTCGTGTGCGAGTGTGGTGTGGGTGACAACAAGGCTTCAGTGTTGATTGGCTACTACTTGTGTGAAATACAGCCAATCAGAGAGAGTTGTGGGTGGGAACAGTAATATTAAAGTTGTGGTCTCGGCTGGTTTAGAAATAAAATGTCCGATGACAAGACCGAGTACAAATACAACCCATTCTGAGACAAGACAGAGACTTTTAAAACTGGTCTCGAGACCGGTCTTGAGTACCCCAACACTACATTCCTGACAGACACTGCACCACCGCGCCAGTTGATGTTCAAAACTATATGTCACTGCAGCCCAAAACTATTCCTGTCTCTTCCATGTGAAATATCTCCCTGATGCTCTAGACATACGAGACTGCACTGTGTCTGAATTACTCTAGTCTTTTGTCTTTCTCTATCGTGGTCTACCACACACACACACTCACACACACATGTCAAATCACAACAGACTACAAACTCTCCGGAGGGAGACAGAAGCGACCCAGCGGCCGGTCACTTCCCAGATGTATGGGCTCTTGTCTCTCTGCAGACACCAACAAGGGATCTGTGGTGAAAGAGAAGAGCGAGGGATGAAGGGAGGGAGGGGAGCCTTCATCCGTCTCTCTCCAGGGTCTCATTGATCAGCGGGATCTGAGGGGTTGGCTGGCAGTAAAGCCGTCGGAATCCCGGGCGGCCGAGAGGAGGAAAACGAGGCCTTTGTTTTCTCATTCCTCAGTCCCATCCTCTAATCGCTCACATATGAGCGGCGGGAGAGAGAGAGAAAGAGAAAATAGACAAACAAACTCATTGCAGGCCCTTTGATGTCTGCTTTTATATAATCTCTGCCAAAAAAACCCAGAGCAAAGAGCCAGAAAACAACCGATCTGGGACGTGTCAGCGTGCCAGGCGCAAGCGACAGGAGGACAACAGCAACGCAAACGCAGGATAAACGAGTGGGAACGCGGCCGTTGTTTAGGAACTGCATTGCTTGGAGTGTTTACAGGCCATGTTTTAGTTTGGAGAAAGCAATTAAACGGTCCTCCTTAATTCAAACCAGCCAAATAAGAAAAAACACGGCACCGGAGAGAAAGAGCGAAATGACAGGACAGTAGAAGTGAGGCGTTACATAAGAAAAGCAAATGACCTCTTACAAGTATTACATGCTATTACAAAAAGAAACATCAGAAGCAACCGTAATGAGCTCTTTGCTTTTTTGTAAAAATAACACAGAGGCAGAGTAAAGAGGCCGAGGGTAGACTGCGGTCTGGGATACAGGCGATACAGGAGGTCCGACTTCTGATGTCTTTAAAAGGCATTTCATTAGTCACGCCATCAGCACAAAGTCAAAAACGTCAAAAAAACGCACTGGGCAAGGACTGTAGGAGTCAACACAACTTCTCATTAAGTTTCTTAATTTTATACATTCCAATACTTTTTCTAACTCAAACTTCTCTCTAGACACATTGAGTTATAAAAAACTACAACAAAGAAGAAATGATAGAAAAGACAGAGCTTTCCTTTCAGAGTTTGTGGGTTGATAAAATGAAAATAAATCCATGCTCTTGGTTAAAAGTTATTTTTGTTGGTTCGGAAAGATAAATGTTGGGCGTGTGGTTACAGAGTTCGCTGTGTGAAATTATGGACCACACACTTAAGATAAACAAGACAGACTGTGATTGTGCGTATGTGTGTTTGAGTGTGCGTGTGCGTGTGTGTGTTTCTGATCTAGACTTATTTTGGAGACAAATTTCACCCTCTCCACCTACAAACTGGGGACACACCTACCTGGGCACAGACGAAAACTGCGTCCCTCTTTGGTTCTTACTAAGATATCTTTTGTAATGAAATGAATTTAAGAAAACTAAAAAGTTTCATTTTAAATGCTGAGTTTAGGGTTAAGATCAGGTTTAAAGGTATGGGCGGCACGTGGCACAGCTTGGTTTGTAAAATTCTGAATGTTGACAGATTTTCATTTTTTTTGGCATTTTAGTTCCAAATATCGGTTATCGGCATCAATATCTGCCCTGAAAAAACTATACTGGTCGACCTCTAGTCACTACGATATCATGCTCAAATTCTACGACTTTTCTGACTGTAAATTGACGGTTATATTTTAATGAAATTTTAAACAGACCCAAACTCTGATGTTTTATTAAAATACTTAACAGTTGGTAGTTTATGGTTTTGGGACAGTTTGTAGTGTAGCTGTTATGGAGTTGGCCCTGTGACTGGTTCAAGTCCCAGACCAGTACTCATGAGCATGGTACCATTCTTCACGGATGGGTCAAATGCAGAGGTCACATTTGGTTGTGGTGCACTGTGTGCTGTGCTGCGGTGTGTTCACAATGATTTCTGCTCTAAAAAAGATACCTAAAATAAAATGTGTATATCTCAGCAACCACAATGTCTATTTTTATGCTTTTGGTATCATTATAAAGGTAACACTTGTGAGATTACTGTGGAATCAGCATACAGGATAAAGGAAGATGCAACACAACAGAACATGAAAAGAAAATCATGTTCGCCAAAAAAAAACCCATATTATCTGCGTAATCTGCGGAGTCTGGGCTTTCATATGATATACGGTATGCATGGTTAGCCATAGTAGTATAGATTCTACAGCCGTATTTCTTCCACGTAGGCCTACGCAGTGTTTTTGTTCTTTGTTTATTTATGTTTGGTGTTGGAATTGTGTTATGTTTAGGTGGAATTTGTTTGAGATTTTTACACAAGATTCTATCGGTGATGTTGATGTGCCACATGCGCATGTTTGTTTACGTTTACTGACTATTCAAAGCCTTCTCGTTCTGGGCCCGGTACCAGGCGCGATCGGGCTCAAGCCATTAAATTCACTTTAATAATTTGCAACTATGACCCAGTCTCAGTCATGGACAAGTCAACCGGGACAGTGTATCAAGTTAGGGAGGTTTTCTGGGATCCAAGGCGCATTGGTTTAAATCCCGGGAAGGTAAAGATACTGGTGAGCAAATACAATGACAATCACACACAGTATAACGCACAAAGATGCCCATATGTGTGTATGTGAGCATTGTACAACTGCAGAATTTTGGCTTTTAGTACTGTAATCTTCTGAGTGGACCTCACAATAGAAAGCTCCAGATCTACCTCTTAGGCTGTGTGTGTGTGTGTGTGTGGTTTGGCACTGGCTTCCTGGTGCACTTAACATAGCTCAAGAGAAATGTTAAACTGAAGTCAAGAATTCGCCTTTTTGTTTGTGTCACTGCGGCGTTTGGGAGAGGCTCTGTGCTCTCTGCTTCTCGTCAGCAATTCACTCTTAATGTTCCATTCATTAATCCGTCTCGTTGCTCCTAATTGAGTCGTGGGCAGAGAGCTGGAATGCTGGCAACCATGTTGACAGTCGTACCGTGAAGCTCGCTGAATTCACAACCTGCCTCCATGCAGTTGGAGAGACTAAATAAACGTTCGCACTGAGCCGTGCTAAATCGAGTTAGGGCTTTACCAATTCATTTGCCATGTCTTTTTCAGGGCAGGTCAACCATCCCCTTGGATACATGGTGTTCAGATGTTGCTGGCACTGCTACAGCACGAGTTTAGCTGTGTGTGTGTGTGTGTGCGTGTGTGTGTGTGCGCGCAAAATTGCTAACTCCAGTTTAAAGGCAATCTGCTGATGAGCTCTACTGGAGCCAGTGCTGCTCCGCTCTGCTGCCCAGTGTCCTTCAGCAGTGCAGGAATGTGCATACAAATACACACACACACACACACACACTTCTGTGGTCTGATCTCGATCCTGATATCAAAATCTTGAGTACCTGCCAATACTGACACCAATCCTTTACCAACTACTGTATATGTGAATGTGACATCTGCACAAATCTGTTGTTACAGATATTTTCTGTACCAATTGCACACTTTAGTCCAGACTAGAGTTTATATTCATTGCCTATTTATAAACTGGCTTTCTTTATACCCTTTTTGTATTCTGTAAAAACTGGCGCTGCTCCATCTCATCTCCCTGGATAAGTGTTTGTGGTTGAGATGACAGTAAAGTGTACTTTGTTCTAAAGTTTGTGCAGTATTGATAGCAGAAAGGCATCAGCCTTTTGGTTTTGATTTTGCCTGTGATCTCATGGATTAGACTGCCCTGATGACCGCCTTTGTTGGACACGAACCCTGCTCGTTTTGTTACAACAATCTCTACCCAAGCTTCGTACAAATAAACAGCTTTGCTTGGAACTGGTATTCGCATCTGTCCCTGTGAACACCGCAGCACATTCAATATAATGAATTCTAGTCATGTAAAAAAAATCACCAAATTGCACATATAAAGACAAATGATGCAGAACTAAACGTTAATATAACATTCACTTATCTGATTTCAAGAACTTTCAAGCAAACGTGTAGCAATGCACTAACTAAAAAAAATCACAGCCCATAGCTCTGATCCAAAATAAAAACAATGCTCAGACGTCTTACATATTGTAATTTTAATTTTAAGAGAACTGTTTTTCCTTTAAACGTCTGGTTGCGCTCAGGATATTTTTGTTGCTTTTTCTAATCTGCATGGACATGACTGTCAAATTAGCATATGATGATGTCTCGCAGTGATCGTTATCTCCTGAACTCAATCATACAGAAATCGTATCGTAGCAGACTTTGTGATATTGGCAGACATTGAATCCTTCGTAAGCGCCATTACTCGCTAAAACGCTCTGTTTCCGTCAAAACGTCCCCTTTATTACAGACAAAACGCATATTATAGCTGATAAATAACCACAACAACCAGCGTTCTACTCACAATACAGCCGTTTATTGAGATTTCCCGTTTTTTCATAGTTCGTTCCGGAACGCGCTGAACCCTTTATTGGGACACGGCTCCGCGGCGTGCACGGGGGATTGTGGGAAGTGTAGTTCTCTTCCAGAAAGGCCAAAAGCAACTCATTTTATTGGCCAAATTTAAACTTCATGTTTCTTCATTTTCAATTGAATACAACATAAAACGTATGTGACTAACTTCTACTCACACTAGAATAAGCCTAATAACAAATGTATTGTCATTTTTGTAAAAAAAAAAAAAATCAGATTACTCAAGTAATCGATAATCGATAGATTACTCGATTACAAAAATAATCATTTGTCGCAGCCCTATGTGTGTCACGTGATGTGTATGTCATGGTATGGATGCTACGGGATACCTCAATTACCTACGGGATAAATAACGTGCCCATCTACCTGAGTGCTCAAGTCCTTCCACTAACATACAGACCTCCAGGCCCTCCACACACCAAGCTCAATGAAACAGTAGGAGCAGAGGGAAGTCCTCAGCATGCAGCTCCTTCCCCAGGCCCTGTGCAGCAGTTAAAATCTGGCTGAGGTTAGAGGCTCTTAAAGTTTTACAAGGTGACATTATCCCCTCACAGGGCACCAACGCTCGGGAGACACATGGCACAGAATACACAAGCCCGGCCAAGCAGTGACTCTCCTACGTGTGAGTTTGGACACCAATCCCGATGTCTACTGTTTTCAAACAGCGTTTTATTTACATGCAATGTGCTACTCGGCAAGCGATGTACAATTTCGATAGCAAGACTGAACGAATTCTAGAAAACACACCCATGAGGGCATGAGGCTGAAACTGTGGAACAAAACTCCATCTGCATTGTTTAATGTCAAACCATAAAAGTTAATGTGCTAGTACTGCTTTTCTGCGAAAGTGTTAATTATAAAGGAGAGGTTAACCACTTGAGATCTATGTAATATTTTATTATCAAGGGTCTCAACCAAGCAACACAACTTCTTGATACTGCAGAAGTTTGGAAAACCCTGCTCAAGATCAACATAACATTTTTAATTCTGTTTTTCCTAAGACATATCATTCAAACGTTTAAAATGAATATTTTTCTTTTGGAGCTTGCAGCACCAGCACATGCTTGAACTGAGTGTGGGTGAACTTTCATATGTGTTTAATGACTCGTGCATCATACTCAAAATGACAGAAGATAATTGCAGCAAAAAAAGAGCACAGAAGGCCTTCAAAGTGTGCTGAAAACGTGGCGTGACAGATTGAGAGGTTTTGGCTTACAGCACGCAGTGTGAACACAGCCATATGAACTAACACAGGGGAAACAACTCGCTTCACACTCGGCGATGCCACAGAGCGGCCACTCGTAAAACTCTAAACCACCTCTTTAGTTTCACGCTTGCCCTGGATTTTACAAGCCAAGCCTGTGGTGTGTGTGTGTGTGTGTGTGTGTGTGTTTGTTTTGGACTGGCACATTACGCATGAGAGAAGGTCCAGGAACTTTTTTTTTGCATGTTTCAACCTGATCTTAGCCTTCGTATGCGTAACACAAATACCAAACATCAACACCACTCATGAAAGTGTCCAGGGTATGAAATATTTAGGTTCGGAAAAATAAAAATTCTGTCCGGGGATTTATTAAAAACAACTGCAACTGTATAAGGCAGCTTCTTAACACACTGCTCAACAATGGGAATGTAGTTAAGAGTGATGGAAAGTTAAAGAAGAATATAAAATTTACATTACTGGGCAGAGCTAAGGGGCTTATACAGAAGAAAATAAACTGTCAAGACTTTAACAATTCAAAGCAGGATGTTTTCACTGATCAGCCATGTCGCATATTAGGTAATAATAATAATCAGCTGATATTTTCTTGAGTTTATATGTCAGAATTGGAAATCTTTCTGTTTCTTTATAATTCTCATTTTCATCAATGTTGATGTCGATTGACCTGTCAGCTAATATCGCCCGATAATGTCACAGCGATTTATCGAATGGATTCTAACATAGACAAACTTATCTACATCCTTATTTCCAGGGATACACAATAATATCAGAATCATATCGGAATCAGCCGATAAGTGCTTTTTTTTAATTCACCGGCATCAGACCGATGCTTAGATTTGCCCGATGTTTTCCGCCTATGTTTTAAGACACATTTTTTGTACGTCTGAAAGGTAACGTTTGTGCCACGTATATCCAAAGTCCGAGGTGGGATTTTATGCAGTCTGCGTCTTCTGTCTTAAAATGTATGTTGTTATTTTGTGCCAGAATTCTGAGCACGCACTGGAACTATGGCTGCGTTCACACTGCCAACCACATCGTTCAATTCCGATTTTTTGCTCAGATCGGATTTGTCTATCTTGACGGTTCACATTCATAACTACAAGTGACCTGTATCTGACTGTAATGTGAACACATCGGTCCTCCGAAACGTCACACATGCGCACACTGATACATTTTTACACGGGTCAACTGCGTCACCAACAACAAAAGCATGGCAGTGTGAACGTAGCCTTTGGTGAGCAAAATCTCTTTTCTGTACGCACCCAATTTTTTTTTTACTAACTAAATTGCGTGTTTGCCTCATTTAGTGATTGTGAACTGCACGTGGGCTGTGTCCCGAGCCGCGTACTGCCACAGTTAATAGTATGGTAGGTAAGGCGCGCTTATCATACTTTTCTATGCGGTAGTATGCATCTCAGGAAATAGCCGGGGTTGTAGCTTAACGGCTCTCTACGCACTAGGTAGTGCACATGGATGGTCACACGGTTCCTATTTGACTTGGTACACTACATAGGGTGGGAAGTGACTTTATCTTACTACGTTTGAAATGCTTTGCCCTCGCTCGACTCTGCTTTCACACTCGCTTGACTTGGCACTGTGTTAGAAATATCAGAACTATGGCTCTATATTTGTGCCAAAATTCCGAGCCTGCAGTGGAACTTTGACAAGCAAAATATCTTGTTTTACGTGCGCAACTCGTGCTTAACTCATTTATCCTCATTTTCCTCATTTATCGGTATCAGTGTCGGCAGATGTAAGCATGAAAATATCGAATATCGGCATGGGCCAATAATTCCCTGATCGCGCATCTCTACTTATTCCCTAAATGGTTATTCTCAGAGCCAGATGATCTTTCAACACAAAGATATTAACCCTGCTTGCACATACCAAGTACAATCAGGCCGGCAAAACGAATCCCGCTAATTGGCCGAGAGCATAACGAGGAGTATTTGGAGCGGGTCTCTGGCTTCCTCAGCTCCACCAGCTTTTCCCACAGGTCTGTTGCGCAGCTCTGAGTGATGACTGCAGGCCGAGGCTCCATTAATCACCGCCACATAGAGAAAGGTGCTGGCTAAAGAAAAGTGACATTGGCCCCAGTGTGTAATGCGAGAGCTCAGGGGGTAAATGCAGAGGTGAAATGTGTGTGTGTGTGTGTGTGTGTTGATTCTAAGCAGGCCTACTCTCAGCGCAGGGCTTGATGAGGCAGGAAGTGGCGTAAAGCGAGCGGTGCAGCTCCGATGCCGCTGGAGTTTGCCGTGCCATGCCGGCCCACACACGGAGCCTCATGCTGCAGCCATGGTATGAGTGAGGAACACTCCCGGGATGCCTTTCTCATCTCTAGAACCCTGTAATCACTAGATTTTGGCAACTGGAATTTGAGAAATTCAATAAAGATAAATCCAAAGATAAAAGAGCTTCCTCTTCCAGAAAAACAGCAAAATCTGTGCAGTTACTTAAATGATTAAATTATCATTTTTGAGTGATTATTTATCATTGTGAACACACTAGAGCACACCACAACCAAATGTGAACTCTGCATTTGACCCATCTGTGAATGAGCAGTGGACAGTTTTGGTAGACTAGGGATGGTACCTTGCTCATGAATACCTTAGCAGTGCGTGATAGGGCTGGTTTCAAAAAATCAATTCACCGATCAATATCGATTCTCTTTCGAAAAAAAACGATATCGATTCAAAAATTCGTGGATCGATCTTTTCCTGCGGCTATGCACTACTTCTCGCGACCGCGCACGGAGAGCTATAAAAACGTGAGACCGGCGAAACCGAAACCAAATAGAGCCATGGCTGAAGCGGCTCCACTCAAATCACCGTCTGGCCTAATGTTTGGCAACACTTCGGTTTTAAAACAAGTTATTTTATAACCAAGCAAAACTAGTATTGACGCAAAGAAATCTCGAAATAAATCGATATCGAATTGAATCGAGAATTGAATCGGATCATGACCTTGTGAATCGGGATCGAATCGATTCAGGAAATCAGCAACGATACCCAGCCCTAGTGCGTGATGGGGTTCCACATGAGAGCTGCAAGTGCTAATGCATGTGTTTACATCACGAATAATGTAATTAATGCATTTTTATGCAATTACTTCCGTTTTTGTGCACGGAAATAATTTCACAAACAGAGGAATGAATATAATGTCCGGTAAGTCTTGTGATTTTGACGGTGTGTGTGGTTTCTGTAAGTAAGAGATTCTGAGTTATTAAAAGACTAATTAATAAATAATGCTAAATGCCTGCGTCGGTCTCGAAGAGTTTAAATAGTAATATTCTCAGAGTTGTGGTCTCGCCTGGTCTCCTGAGTCCATGACAAGACCAAGTACAAATACGGTACAGTCCGAGACAAGACCGAGACTTCCAAAAACTGATCTCGAGACCGGTCTCTAGTAATACAACGCCACCTATTAATTCATCACATGTATAAACACACAAAATATTATAATATCGCTCAAGTTTGCAGACGGTGGTTTGGTGTGATGCCGAGACCCCTGGAAGCCCTCACGTCCGTGTTATCTTCCGGCTCTACCTTCTTAGCTAGGCTGCCATAGTTACTGTGGCACTGCTGGAGGTTAGGTTAGGGCACTTAACTCTCTTCTCTCTCTTCTTCTTTTACCGAGCTGTTCCTGAGCTGATCCCGAGATGACGCTTGGCTGACTGAACCCTCACCGGGAGTCTATGGAGTTGCCCCGAGCTGACGCTTGACCTTGTCAACCAGCCCGGTCGCCCAGAGGAGGATGGGGTCCCCCTTGGGGGTCCCACCTTGGTTCCTCTCAAGGTTTCTTCCTATTAGAGGGAGTTTTTCCTTGCCACTGTCGCCTCAGGCTTGCTTGTTGGGGGGTTTAGGCCGGTTATATGTAAAGTGCTTTGTGACAATGACTGTTGTTAAGAGCGCTATATAAATAAATTTGAATTGAATTGAATAATATATAATCCAACAACTCATCTTGGATCTATTGTTGTTGTACATTAAATGTTCGTGGGCGCCTGCCCGCCCAGAGGAGGATGGAGTCCCCCTTGGGGGTCCCACCTTGGTTCCTCTCAAGGTTTCTTCCTATTAGAGGGAGTTTTTCCTTGCCACTGTCGGCCTCAGGCTTGCTTTGTTGGGGTTTAGGGCCAAGTTATATGTGGAAGTGTTTCAGACAATGACTGTTGTTAAGAGCTGCTTATATAAATAAATTTGAAATTGAATTGAATAATATATAATATATAAATTATAATATATATGTCATTTATGCCATTAACTTGTCACTTACCAATCGTTATAAGAACAGATGATTTATCAGAAAATATCGAGCAATACTATTGAGCAATGTATCTGTCAGGCTCCACCCATCACAATTCTGATTCAAGAACTGGGTTTGTAACTGCGGTACAATGCCAATCTTTAGGCTCAGAAAATTGCAACTGCACGCCAAATCAACATACAAAGAGTTAAAGCTACATCACGAGACAGACTCCACACACGCCATCATCGGGCCATTCTTCCAGATTTGATTTGAGGACGGAACACAGGACACTTTAAGCCTGCCCCTCTTGTTCTCTCTCTCACTGAGCACACACACACACACACACACACACATACAACACACACTCAACATGCATACTTAAACACACACACCCACACACAGATCACAGGCATACATGTGAAGAACAGTCTTCTAAACGGCAAATTACAAAGAGCAAAAATACACCAACATATAAACATTCAGAGCCACACACAGCGCGACACACACACATGCTTAGTCAATCACACAGCCCTTTTCTCGCTGCCTTGTTTAACACAGCCCCCTCCTCATGGATGCCAAAGCTAATCAAAAGCATGTCAAGATGAGTGTGTGTGTACATGCTAGAGGTGTAAACCTTCACTCACAATAGCTGGTAGAATAAAAGGGGGGAGTATTTTTTTTCTTTTACTTTTTAAGATATTTGCATTAGGTTCATTATTCATACAGATGCCCAAATCATCTGGAAATGCTTAAATAAAGTGAAATAATTTTTTTAAAGTTCAACTGGATTGAATGTCATGGACCACTTGCAATTCCCACGGTGCAATTCGGACCGCTGGTTGAAAACCCCCGATGTAATAAATAATTATGGTCTGCCACTGCGCCAATGCAGAATCGGCTCCACATCCTTGCAGCCACCATTAGGAGTTCTATGATTTCCGCGATGCGGAAATGCGAAAAACGCGGAATTCAACAAATAAAATGGAATCCATTGTAAAACCCATACGTCATATAATTCGCTGATATCGGTGTGTGGGCAAAGCAAAGCAAGGGTTTCTAATCATGGCCGCTGTAGCCCCTTGCACGTGTTACCTGTTGAGGCGGGACTCAGCTTTCCACACACACAAACGCACAGACACAGAGGGAAAAGTCAACGGTCAGCTGTGGCGAAGAGGCTTGCTGAAACACCGAAGTCCTCAAAAAAATGATGGAATGCTTACTCAAGCTTAAAGCAGAACAATGCCCAAACGATTTTATGAATCGAGAACAACTTTTGTAGGTTTGCCAGCACACGATACACTGGACCTGCAAGAACACGTGACGTGACATCACATCAGAAACGTTTCGTTTTGGATTGAAAAATGTTTTTTGTTGCTTACAGGTAAATGTTTTACCAAAGCAGTAAAATATTCTGCTGAACCCCAGCACTTTGCTGAAGTTGAATGAGAGATTTTTTCCTATTTGAATTGTTTTTCTTCCCCATCCACTCCATAATTAGACACTTTTTAGGTGAATAAATATGATTACAACATAAAACACGGAATTCAGAATAATAAAAATTTTAAAAATGGAATTTAAGAAAAAATAAAATTTAGGAAAGAATAAAAAAGGGATTTCATAGGGCCCTACACTATATTTAATGATCTGCATGAAGAACAAATGTTTCACACTTTACGTTTTAGAAAAGTTGGTAGAATAAAAGACCAAACAATAGTTTTAATTATTAAGATGTGGCTTTAGGATTATTCCTAAATGTAATTATATTGTCACATTCCATATTCCATGCCAGTATCTGATGCTGAGTCAGGGATACTAGTTCCAGCTTGGCCCATAACTGAATGATGATGAGGCATAATAGAGAAAGAGCTTTACAGAAGACGCCCACAGGCCTCAAACTCCCATAAATCTCACTCAGCTCACCGGTGTGTGTGTGTGGACCTGGGGCTGAATGTCTAACATGATATGCTAACAGCTGTAAAACTTGCTGTCCTCTGGTCTACTCTGATTGGCATCTGACTAATTTGGAGCGGTTCACCCACGCCACAGAGTGGTATTTACTCCCCAGATCAGGCACACGGTTCAGATCCAAACTTACAGAGAAATAAAACCTAACAGGATTTTTCTGAAGCTGAATGTGACAGCCAAGCTGACAAACACTATCATAGTAATAAAACTTAGGGAATGCACGATAAGGGAATTATTTGCCGATGCTGATATCCGATATTTTCATGCGTATATCTGCCCATGCCGATGCCAGTAAATGAGGAAGGCAGAGTTGAGCGTGTAAATATGAGATATTATGTTCACGAACGTTCTACTGCGTGCTTAGAATTTTGGCACAAAATAACATCAGTTTTAAGACATGCTGCGGGTTGTATAAAATCCCACCTCAGACTTTAGACATGCCTGGTAAAAGCGCTACCTTTCTGACGTACAATAAATGCGTCAAATCTAAGCATCGGACGATGCCGATGTCTTGAAAAAAAGCAATTGTCAGTCGATTCGAAAATGATTCCAATATTATCGTGCATCCCCAAGTAAAATCATATATTTTATTTATACTGTAAATCTTTCACTGTTGAATTCAGAATTTAATTTGTAAGAAAGTGAGTATCTAATGGCTCACCACACCCTAAATGTGTAGCTAAAGTACCTTGTGAAATGACAATTATCACAAACAATATTTTCATATTAACAATACAACTCATAAGAGCAAACAATAAACTTGAAATTTCTTAGCGATTTCCACCGCAATGATTTGTTTTGGTTTAATTGCAGGTTACAAAGAATACTTAAAATGCCCCTTTCAAACAGACGCAGGCAAAAAGAAGCAAGTGTCAGTGATTGATCGCATTGTCTATAACTCCACACTGTCCAATGTGTCAAAAAAACTTTATTTCAGATCGTAAACATCGCACACCTTCCTCAGATATGTGACTCTCCACGGCAAAACCAGTCGCTTGTCGCAAATTTTCAAAATTGAGCTATTATGTTTTCATGAAAGGGCATAAATCAACCTTCAAAACGATACCCATATTGAATGAGTCGGACGACATAGATATCAACATTCAAAGGAGTCGGGTTTCTCCTGTCACGCCAAGTGAGAAACGGAGAAATCTGCCTTTGAAGTTGACTATCGCCGTAGCACTCACAGACGCTTGGTGCGGTCGCGGCTACGTTTGTATTTACGGTAGCCCACGCTGCATTCACAGCCACACGGATAGTCTACCTGCGTTAGGTTAACTGAACTCGGGAGACGGAGATGGATTCCGGAGAAATATCTTCACGCTAGTCAACCAGTGGATTTACCGTAAATATTGAAGTAGTGCAGTCAAAACAGAAACTTTTAACATTCTGCTGGAATTGAATTCCTCACCTCAAGAAAGTCACGTTTTTAGGATGGAAAGGGTAAGTTTTGCAGCGAAATTTATTCACAACAGTACAATATATACCTTCCACTGTTTCAAAACACTAAAAACAAAAATTTTACCCCACGCAACATAAACGATGGTTTTTCTCGGAAACTTCCATTGCGATAAGCGACTGGTTTTGCCGTGGAGGGTCACATATATGCGGTCCTGCTTTGTATCTCACACCAAACCTAACCTTGTTGCAAATTTAATTCTGAAAGTGGAAATATTTGCCAAAGTTACAGCCAAAGGTAAAGAGGTGCCCTTTTTCTCTGCTCTTCATGTACAGTGTCTCCAAAAGTAAGCCTCCTCATGTTTAAAAGGAGAACTATATATAATGACATTAATGAGCTGGTGCGAAAAAAGAAAACAAATTGAGTTCCCACGATCAGCCAGCAGCTTGCGGATAAGAGTCGAAATGTCTGCCGTAACCTCACCGTGCCCCGTCAATCAGACAGGTATTTATGAGGGTCTCTGCTGGGCCGTGCTGAGACTGGACTCATCACTGAGGATTTGTGGAATTCCAACACTATCTCCCCGACTTCCATTCTTCTTCTTAACGGAGAGTCTGTCTGCTGGCAGCAGTGCTGCTCTTCCCTCTTTAACACGTACAGTCTGATCACTAATCTTTTTGCTGAAATTTTACTGAAAATATAAGGTGTGTTTGCACTCCTTCTTTCTCTGGACACATATACATATGTCTTGTTATCTTTGTGAGGTACTTTTATCTTGAGAGGTCTGAAGAGAGCTCAAAAAAATGGTCTATGTTATTCGCTCATTACTTTCCATCTTCGGTGCACCACAACAAAATGCGACCTCTGCATCTGACCCATCTTTGAAGGAGCAGCGGGCAGCTAACATGGGGAGCAGTGCTTGGGGACAGTACCTCGCTCATGAGTACCTCAGTGGTACCTTTACTGGTCTGGGATTCAATCCTGCGACCTTCTGATCACAGGGAAAACACCCCTGACCGTTATACCACCAACTGCCCCAAGGCCCCAGTGATGGCAGTGCTGGAGGAAGGATCCAAACCCACAACCTCTCGGTGTAGAGGCGAGTATTCTACCCACCAGACCAGTACCACCACAAATAAAAAACTTTTCTAACAAATAAAGTCTCATGAGAACTGTTCCTCACAAACCAAAATGTCCTCATGAAGCCACAAAAATCAAAATTTCTATCATTTAGGGAACGCTTTCTAAAATACAAAAAAATCTACCCACACACAGGCACAAGCAAATACACACACCATTCTCCCGAGGGCATCGGCTCTCCCCCTACTCATTAACTTAAACCCACACAAGGGAACTTCACAACGCGCAACAACTTCTTACTTGTTTTACAACCGATTTAGCCCCATAGGTAAATTACACAGCTATGTTACAATGCAAATAAATCCTCACCGGTGCTAAGACGTACAGCGAGAAACACACGTTTTACGGCCCTGTCACACATTCTCTGGCAGCGTTTGGGCTTTATTAATTGCAGTAGACTTTGTTCGCAGCTTGTACACATTAAACATGTCAAAGGCATAATGAATGGCTCCTAAACGCAACATACAGCCATGTTTTATCAAACCACTTCAGAGGAAAACATCGTTTGTAATACCTGCATTTTATAACCACCCCTTCAAAAAAGTCCCAACAGATTAAACAGATTAGACTCCGGACACCAACCAGATGTTTCTTCCACATTTAAATAGAAAAAAGCACAGTGACCCCAAATCTGGATTATTACTGCTAATTATTGAAATAAATCATTTTTACAAATATATGTGATGTAAATGAAGGTTCGAATTAACGTCGGGCAATTAATAAAAGCAATCAAAATGACATTCAGAAGATCTTGCCCATGATTGTTATTCTGATTATTTTTGAAATTATGTTAATTAGTGCTGTGCAATATGATCTCATATCCTGACTAGTTTATGTGCCACAATTGGCCTATATTTTTACTCATTTTGACAGTAAAACGCCATTTTTTTTAACACAATTTTATTCATTAAAAACTAATATACCGCTACCTTTTGCGCTCTTGAAAACGGCACTTTTAGCAGGGCTCTGGTAAGGTGCCTTTAAGGCGAACTACGGCATTTTCGGCATTCCATAGATCTGAGCGCGAGGGCAGCTCTATGGAACGCCGAAGCTGCCACAATTCCATAGATCTGCCCTTGTGCTCTTTAAGGCGAACTGTGGCACCTTCGGCGTTCCACAGATCTGAACGAGAGGGCAGGCAGATCTGAGCGTGCGTGGGTTCGAGTACTTAGAATTAAGGCACTAGTATAACAGCATAGTATTCTCTGTGCCTACATCCACATGGCGCCGTGGTGTCTACTGCAAACCCTCATCTAAACCATGACAAAATATTGCCGTAAACAGTGTATTTTGCAACACCACAAAATAAACAATAGCGTATAATATGAAACAATAGATGTTTTAATTTCATCAGCGCAGTCCTAATGTTAAAACTTTCTCCAGAGTGTGTTCATGTGCTGTCCCTTAATACCCTTAAAAACATTCTATTGCAAGTAAAATGTGACCCTCCACGGCAAAACCAGTCGCTTGTCGCAACAGAAGTTTCCGAGAAAAACGAGTGTTTATGTTGCGTGGGGTAAAATTTTGGATTTTTTGTTTTTAGTGTTTTGAAACAATGGAAGGTCTATACTGTACTGTTGTGAATAGATTTCGCTGAAAAACTTACCCTTTCCATCCTAAAAACGTGACTTTCTTGAAGTGAGGAATTCAATTCCAGCAGAATGTTAAAAGTTTCTGTTTTGACCGCTCTACTTCAATGTTCACGGTAAATCCACTTGTTGACTAGCGTGAAGATATTTCTCCAGAATCCATCTCCGTCTCCCGAGTTCAGTTAACCTAACGCAGGTAGGCTATCCGTGTGGCTGTGAATGCAGCGTAGGCTACCGTAAATACAAACATAGCTGCGACCGCACCAAGCGTCTGTGAGTGCTACTGCGATAGTCAACTTCAAAGGCAGATTTCTCTGTTTCTCACTTGGCGTGACAGGAGAAACCCGACTCCTTTGAATGTTGATATCTCAGTCATATGTCGTCCGATTCGATATAGGTATCGTTTTGAAGCTTGATTTATGCCCTTTCACGAAAACATAATAACTCAATTTTGAAAATTTGCGACAAGCGACTGGTTTTGCCGTGGAGGGTCACAAATGAGATATGCTTCAATAGTTGAGCTTATTTGTAGTACAAACCTTGTCAGTGAACAATGAGGACATAAAAACCACAAAAAATCTGCAAAACATAGTAGGTGTTCATTAAACAAGATCAAGGTAAAATGTTCAATTAATTGTAATACTGATTTCAGGTAATATCGTCCAGCCCTGATGCAAGCAAAAAGATTGTTTTTGGGTTGATTACAGATGTGTAGGAGTGAATCTCACTGTGTGTGGAGGGTATCATGCTGTACTGGGTGGGATTAATGTCAGGGCAGGTGTCGGGATAAAGATTCTGTAATATGAGCAGTGAAGATAATTAGTCAGACATGAGCTGACATGACGTGAGATCAACCGTAAAACACCAGTTTCTCATCACACCAGTCACCTGATACACATCCACAAGGTGAGCTAGAGCTTCAGAGGCGAAGGGGGACGGGCAGGGGGAGAGAGGGAGAGAGAGAGGGGGAGAGTTTTGACTATTATAGGCCTGTAATTATCTCCATATCTAATAGGCCAGCTATCAGGTCTTGTATTAACAAGATGTGATGAGAGACAAGAGATTAGCAACTACAAGTACACTCAAATGTACCATCACATTTAAATATACAGAGATGCATTAAACCAGCACATAAACCTGCACAGACACACACACACCTGAATATACTGTAGATCCAATACCAGGGTTGCCAACTCTAACGCAATGAGCGTGAGACACACGCATCTGACTGACTTCAGACGCTCTCACGCCATACCTCCGATTTCTCACGCTGAAAATCTATTTTATCTATCTCAGCTGGGCTGCCCGTTGCGTCGGGCCAAACACCACTTGCGATCGATCAATTATGCCTTACGCATGGCTGAACAGGCAGAAAGGTGTTCCCTCCTGTGTACACTCCTCTAAGGTAGGTGGCGCACCTAATGATGCAGCACTCGTCGGCAGGCCAAGCCGTCCCGACCCCCCCCCATCCCGTCGCCGCTCACGATATCGGCCACAGACACCCCAAAAGGTTTTTGGAAAAGTTGGCAGCCCTGCAATACACACACACTCAATGAACCAACAACATGTGCACACACACACACACTTGGATACAGATCCAACACGTCAGCAGTGCGTACATATACACTCTTGCACTCTAAAAATATGTGAAAAATAGTCAGCAATTTCCAGTAAGTCAGGTTTTTATCTGCCTGAATGAAACTCTACAAACACAAGTCATCTGTCTCCAGTCGACCAGCCCGAAGCTGAAACCAGAGCGAGAGACTGTTTGTACCATCACGCCAATCATTTAAAGCAAAATATACTGTAACTTCTCAAAACATATTGTATCTTTCCCTGGGAATATCTGGAATTAACAAATGCTTTTGCTTAAACGGAGAGACTCTTCTCACAGCGTCGGCTGGACCTGAGCCTGCAACAATGGACTTAAGGGATTCCACAGGTTTTTTATTCAGCTTAGCGTGAAGGATCATCTGCCTACCTTGGCTCATCCGGCCGTCTGAACTCAGCTTAGAACGTCATTAACAGCACATCAGGGCTTTTTTAACCAATGCCCGTTTCCCATGTTACTGCAGACGTGCTATTTTCAGACATTCCACTATAGGATGCTATTTCTATATGCACTAGTCAGAACGCAGGCACAGCTTAAATAAGCACACTGCAGAAGTCTAGGTAAAGACTTCTATTTTTACCTGTTTGTACGTCACATGAAGAAGTTCAATTGAGTTTAGATATAGTTATAGCATTTAATAAGACATCTAAGTATCAGTTTAATGATGCACTGTCATTAAACATACAATGTCTAGGAGAAAAGCGCACCTCCATCTCCATCATGGACCCGCCTCATCTGAGGAAGTGTCTGTTTTGTCTGCTGAGGTCAGGAACATGTTTCAGAAGTACACATGAAAGCTAATAAGAAAACACCAAGTACTCACCTTGAAGACGGAACAGCAGAGGATTCAGCCAGGCATATGAAAAAGAAAGAAAAACAGAACAGTTATAACTCACGCTTTCAAAAAAGTCAATTTCCTGTCGTAAGTTGTTAACTGTTGCGTTAGACAGCTCTGCTATTTTATTCCAGACATGCTGTGTAGGCATGTCGACTATGAACAAAATCACACTCCTCTGGCCCAGTCTAACAGGACACGTACATGAGGCAAATATCAATCTGTAATTAAAATACAAACAGCTAATGGCCAGTCAGTGCTAATCACTGTCTTCAGAAGACCTATATTACACAGTGGTCGCAAAAAGCTAGATTTATAGGTAAGCAATAACGATGCTAAAGTAGCTAAAGGTACATTGGCTAACCGCTAGACAAGGATGCATCTTTAACTTAGCCACGTAGCTTACATTTTCTTAATGACAGGTACAGTCTAACTACAACTTGGGATTAAGCTTTGGACTTTGGATGGAGCTGAATTCAAACCTACAACCTTCGAGTCTCACCAACCCAGTATGCAGCATAAGATTAGCCTAAACCTAGTTTTCCTGATGGAAACTTCTGATCAGATTTGTGTTGATAAAGTTCTCCAGAAGGACCAACACTGATCTTCACCGACTGTGTGTGACACACAACCCAGTGCTGCCTGAATACTGATTAGCTTCATCAGAGGCATTATATCACTGTCAGCAACAAGACGCAAAGCAGAGGTCGATGGTAGCACAGCAAAGGAAGAAAATCTCATTTGGTTATTTCACGCTCCATTACGACTGTGAATTGGCACCACACAAAAAGGTCTTTCAGTTAAAATCTTAAGTCTGACCTAATAAAGGCAGGGCTGGAGGCAGCTGAAAGAGAGAAAGCACAGCCAGATGTCTCGTAAAAACAGACATATGATATGATATGACTAATACGACTCCAGAGCACAGCTGAGACAGGTCAATACTAATGAATCAGTATCGACTGACAGACTTGGAGAGTTTGAGGGTGACATAACCACAACGCTGCAGGGAGGGTTTGCCCACACATGGAGACGCAAATGATGCCCCGGCACATATGTCCAAGTTGCATGATCAATATCCAGATATTAGCACTTAATCACTGTGGTGTCAAGACCGATACCATTTTATTTTAAAGAGTAATGGGTGAGCGCTTTGAGTCGTTGCTTATTTCTTCATGTCTTGCTCCCAAAAAGCTGGTCTTTCTAGTAGGGCTGGTCAATTAATTGACAATTAATCTAAACTGACATTTAGAACTAGATGTCGACCGATACTGGTTATTCAGGGCCGTTATTGCTAACGGTTAACAATATTTGGAACCGATATGCAAAAAAAGAAAATCTCTGATAAAATCTTTAATTTTACAAACAACTCTACTCTCTTCAGCGTTGACTGGCTACTTCTCCGGTGACATACAGCCAATCAGAGTCTTTTGTGGGCGGGACAATAAATGAAGCAGTGAGTTGAGAGCAAACGGCACAGAAAGAAGAGACGGCAGTGGAGCCAGAGTAGCGCACCTTGTAATTACTAATATCAGTGATGGTCAAAATTAAACACTGGTACCGATAATCCTAAAATGCCTAATATCGGTGCCCTGATAATTTGCCCGGCCGATAATCAATCGACACTTATTCAGTACATTCTAATCAGTCGAATGTTTCCCATGACGATTATTTCAACTATTTTTTACTTTCTGTTGATAGTTTACAAATTCATTCTGTTAATACATAATTCTTTAGTGTGTGTTCATGCATTATCCTATTAAAAACATACTACCGTGTGTCACATGACGACATGCCCGCAATCTAGATGCCTGTTTTATAGTTGAGCATATTGATAGCATAAACACTGTCAGTGAACTATGATAACATAAAAAATATCTTGCAATTAATCAGTGTGTCATTTCACCAGCAAAATGTAAAGACGTACGCAAGCAAGGTTTGATAAAATCTGGTGAAAATCTGACTCAACATATTTCCTGTTTTTTTTTTTTTAAACCCCAAATTATAGATCAATTTTCCAAAGTACAGGATCACACAAAAGTTGAGAAGTTTCAAAGTCTCTCTCTTTTTGTTTTGTGGAAAGTTTTACTAAAATCACCGGAATCACAAACCAGAGTTATTCATCTTTATACAATATAATATTTAAACGTGAGGTGCCAAACTGTACTCATAATAAAGACTCGCCGTTCCCACCCTCTCCTCATCATCTTGAGTAAGTACGGCTCCAAATTGCTTACAGATTGTCCGAAAACGCCCGTTTTCCAAGTCGGGGTGGCGCAGATCTGGCTATGTGCTCGCAGCAGGACGACTGAGGCTTTGTACTGCAGCCTCGCCACAAGCCAAGGCCTGTTGAAAGAATAACAACTAAAGAGCTTTACCTAATTTAATAAGAAGACGGACCTATGAGGTCATCAGGCCGGGATGAAGAACTGGCCCACACAGCCGCATCTCGTCACACATGGTATTGACTTTCAGAGAAAGAATCGGCTGGGCACGGCGCGTCGACTGGCTCTGGAGGTGCCCATGTGTCTTGTCTCAGGAATATTAACCAGATCAGATCTTAACCACATGCTAGAACTCTAAGATTTAAAAGCTAAAACATTTTTCTTCCAAATTAAATGTGAATGGCAGAAGTTTGTGTGGACATGTAGAGATCACCTCAAAATATGTATTCACAACCACACACACTTCTCCCACTCATATTTGATTTTTTAAAAATGCTTTCAATCTTTTTACATCTTAACCACATGTAAGAACTAATGTTTAGGTTGAGAAGCTAAAACTTTGTGGAAATATGACTGGCACAAAGTGTGTGTGAGTGTGTACACAGATTTTGAGGTGATTGTAAGGATCTGATGGTCCTCATATTAATAAAATCAGAAATTTGGAAGATTTTTGTGGCTTTGCAATGACCTTCAAACAGAAGAATTCTCCATAAGGAAAATGCCTTGTAGACGTGTGGCTACCGTATTATTTAGATGAAAGGAGCTTTCGAAATATAATAAATGTGTGTGGGAACACATTTTAGTGTGAGAAGAGGTTTCCATTTGGGAAAAATGGTTTCCATGTCTTACTGTAAAAACTAGGAGCCAAAAGATTTGATTTTGCTGATGGGAGTCAATGGAACAACCAGTTAAAGCTAGAAAGACACAGCTCTGTGTGTGTGTGTGTACATGTATTTATTGCATTGTGGGGACCTTTTGTCCCCTAAAATCACTTTTATCTGATTTTTTGGGCTTTGTGGGGACATTGAGAGGTCCCCATGAGGAAATATGACTTTATAGAAAATGTGCTTGTTTTATTTGAGAATCTAAAAGAGGTAAAAGACGTGCTTTTGGTTACTGAGGTTAAGGTTAGGGTTAGGATTAGGTGTAGGTGTAAAATTATGTACTTTACTTATTATGGGAGTCTATGGAAAGACCTCACAAAGATAGTAATACAAGACTCTGTGTGTGTGTGTGTGTGTGTGTGTGTTATCAAATCCATCTCACAGAACAGACAGGTCCAGACAAAGGTGAGCCTGACTGGCTGGTCTACAGTGTCTGTTTGGAGCTCTGCCCTCAGCAACATGGAGGTTTTATTGTCTTTCAGAAGCCACTCCTAACTACCCTCTACTACTACTTCTACTGCTGACATTACTACTGCTAATTCTTCTCTATCTAAAGTAGGTTAAATATATTTTGCCAAGTTAATTGGTCGGACCACAACAAACCATAATAAAAACTCACACGTCTACATAAGCGCTGGGCAATAAAAGCAAACCAGATCAAACCAGGAAAAAAAAATTCAATGGCAATAATGCTTACTGCTCCACTCCACTTCTAGTTTAAAGTGTGCATTTTAAATTCTATTTATATATTGCCTATTCGGTGTGCCTTATTTGTTCTTTGCACTGTTAAAACTGGAGCTACGTCGTCTCATCTCGCGGAATACTTGTACAGTATATAGCAGAGATGACAAAGTTTTACTTTGACTTTAAGTTCAATAAACTAGTACAACAGACAGTGTGCGCGTCCTGTCACACAAGTAGCGGTAACCAATGTGGCATGATGCAATTACAGCCTGTCCCTAAACAGAATTACCCGTTATGTCATGACATTTACATTTACAGCATTTAGCAGATGCTCTTATCCAGAACTTTCCTAATTTCAGGGACAGTCTCCATGGAGCAACTTTGGATTAAGGGACCTTCATACGAATGACGTCTTGAATGGAAACTACATGTAACAATTATCTCAGATGTGTAGACATGTCCTGACGACCTGTTTTCAATACTGGTGGAAAAGAGCAGAAAAATCAGCATTTTCCTTGAACACTTTACCAAACACTACTACTACTGGTGTTTTCAGGCCCTGGTGTCTGTGTGTTAACATTACTAAAAAATATTTTATGACTTTAGAACAAAAGTACACACCAACATAAATTAACAAATCGATTATTCCATTATTTTTCCTCAAACTAAAGCCTCTCATTTTTACCTTTAACTTTAGAGTCTAACGCCTGATTCAGAGCGTTACAAACATGGGTTCCACAAAATGCTGCGATTAAAGTAAATTTTTGAAGCTGCCTGCTGCTTTGGCCGATGGCGTTGTATTTACCGACACACGTCCCTTGTTACCGAGAGGAACTTTTGTGCTTAATTTACCCAGACAAGATGTAACCACTTACCTCTGTTTTCTCTTTGACCACTTAGGCACGCTTCACTTCTGTTTGATCAGAACAGCGGCAAGCTCAGAGCCAGCGGTGACCAGATTAATTGCTACCAATCTATCTTAAAAGGATCCATTTCTTGGCTTTATTCACAGTTTGTCACAACCACGTACGGACGATGAAAAACACATGTACAACACGCTGATTTGCCAAAATCCAAGGTATCTGCAGGGACTACGATCTTAATTCTAGTTTTAAGGATGCTCCTTTTGGGGAAAAAGCTCACAAGTAACAAATAATGTATAAAAGGCCTGCAGTCATACCACCAGCACATGTATAGTTACTGTTTATAGTATATCTTTCTATTTTAGGATACTTCTTTTTCTACACACTTTCTAAATATCTCTATTTGTAGATTTATACTCTTGTAATGTTTCGTTAATTTAATAAGTGTGCAAACTTGGACAGAACACCAACTAGGAAAGTTGTGGGCATCAACTGAGAAACATCCTGTCATTTCCCAGCTGATGTTCCCAATGCCCCAGTAGAGTGACACAACACTGTGCTGTAAAACTCTGTAAAAACCAAAGTCCTGACTCTGTGAGCTCATAAAAGATTCCTGGTCACTCATTAAAAGAGAAGGGGTGGACCCCTGATGTCCTGCTAAAGTTCCCCACCATGACCGTTTTAAATCTGGCACACATTGCCCCCTGTTTTTAACTGGAAAATCTCTCACATTACCCTGGACCAATGACTATCAAACATGGCTCTAGACAATATTTGAAATGCACTGCTTTTCAAGAATGAAGCCAGTTCAGTCTCAACGCCCAGTGACACTACCAATGTTGCCAAATTGTCTTTCCACCAATGTCATAAAACTCTGGGAGTTTGAAAGATTCCTGGGCATCTTTCTAAAAGGGGAGTAGGCACAGTGGTCAAGTAACTGACAACATTACATCAGTGAGCAAATATACTGGGACGGGTTCAAATCCCAGTCCTTACAAAAACAAAATGTTTGCGGCAAACTTGTTAATTTGTGGCGAACAGTGGAGTTAGCCAGAATATGTTGCCACAAGTTTGCCATTGTCAACTTGCAGAAAAGTTCTGGCAACAATGACAAATTGCCACTAGTGTCAAATGTATTTGACAGTGATTTGCCACAACAACTTGCCGGTAACGGGAAATTTTTTGTGAACTTTTGGTGACAAATTTGCCAGGCGCCTAAGTTTTCCACAAAGTCCAACGCAGGTTTGCTACTAACCTAAATTGTATGTGAAAATACGACCTTGATGCACATTTGCGGCAACATTGCCCAAGGTTAACAGCAACTGTTTGCCAGAAGCCTACAATTTTTGTAAGGGAGGATGGAGTAAAAAATGCTGTCACTGTTGAGCCTCTGAGGAACTCAAGACCACCAATTAGGAAGTTCCTCTGCTAAATGTCGAATGTAAACGTAAAAGTGGAATCTCAATGTTCTGCTAAACTGTTCTCCTAATCATCTCTTTATTAGTAAATTCTTCCATGCCTCTTCACCATCTTAGCTGATGTGTGGCGAGTGCAGGATTGATGTTGGAGAATCACCCAGGAGGAGCTGAACATTGCTGACGGTTGAAGAGGCTCCACATTTGAGCAGCCAGCAGCAGGCACATTAGGGCGTGTGTGGAAAGAGAAACTAAGCGAGTGTGCCGCTATCGGCATGGACCGATCATAGAAAAACAAGTTTTAGCCATGACAGGCCCATTAAGATGAGACAGTTCAGATATATCAGTGCATGCAGAGTGGTAAGAAAAGCAAACAATAGCTGGCGTTCACAACCACAAGGCTGTCTCTGTTCGATCCGTCACCACATGAAAGCAAACTTGCTCATGCAACCAGCAACCTCCAACAAGATTACTCACAAAGTGGTGATCACAGAGAAGTGACCAAACCGCAGGACCGACCGAGAGTGTGGCGGTAACAGTTTGCGTCAGCAGAAAAGCTACATCAAGAGCTGACTTTCCTGGAAATTAGGTAGCTGGCTGCTAAATCTGCACTTGTTTAACGTCAGTCGGTTGTCAACCTATTTAGTTTGTAACAAGAGTTGGTGTGAGACTTTTAAAGGGACTTGAATCATGTTTTGAGATGTTATGTAACCTTAACTGTGACCTAAAACAACAATGATTTATTCCTTTGTTCCTTTCCTTCCTTTATTCCTCTCCTCCAGCTGACGCGCAGCGCCTAAGGAGCAGTACTTGGGGAGGGTACCTTGGTCATGAAAACCTCAGGGTGTATTCACACCAGGAAAGTCCGTTAGTTCACTTGGTCCGGATCAAACTAAACGTTTCTTTTTTTCTTTGGTGCGGTTCACGTTCACATTGTAGGCCATGCAAGTGGACCAGAACTTGTACACAAAACTGCACATGTGCTAAGCTCGTTCAACCACTGGACAGAAACGTGTGGGGCGGGGTAAAGCGGGAAGCCCAAAGTGGAAGTACACAATCGTTGAGATTTTTATGTGCCGTTCTCCTCGTCCTTATATTGATATGGTTTATACCGTTACATACATTTGCAGAAATGTTTGTGAGAGCGCTTGGTGCAACGCCAGTTTTACAATATGATGCTAGTAATTTTGCAATGGTGAAGACGTGCTGCATGGAGGCCACAAAGTAGACCTCTCCTCGGAGCTCCACGCTAACCCACGGCTCATTTCTAGCTCTGGCTAAACATGTCTGTGTGTGTTGTGTAGTTATCCAAACAATCATGTTGCATAATGCGCGATAACGACGGGAGCCTATTAAATCCAAAATGGCATGCTTTTTGCAACTGGATCGAATAGAGGTCGGGCTGCTTCCCACCTTAAACGAACCACGTCTTCAGCTGGGTCTCGGTACGCTTGTTTGGTTCGCATCTGAGTTTGATTGCGGATATGCACATCTGCCCAAAAGGTCCGAACCAAGGGAGGAAACAAACTTGGGTTAGTTTTAAGCGATCTTAACAAGTCAGGTGTGAATATACTCTCAGTCACAAGGCCAACTGCCGACCCGTTACACCACCAACTGCCCCAACAGAGATAAGCTTTGCTCAAAAGACGGGGTTACGTGCTACAAAGTCACAATCAAACTTTGTCCATACTAGAGTCATCTAGCACTGGGAAGTGACTCACGTGTGGGACGGATGAACTGATAAAAACCAGGAGGTGCTTCTCTCATCGACCCTGTCAGTTAGCAGCTAATTCAGAAGACATACAGTGAGGCGATGTGCAGCCTTTAGAGGAGATTAATACCCTGAAACATGGCAGGCTTTTCAGTGGGATGCTATTGTTTAACAAGAAGGTCACAAGGTCTGACAATCAATACACAGTGTGTGTCAGACTGGAATTTGTGAGTCTGTGTGTTTCTGAAGCCCACGGCCATGTTTGGCCTGGAAACTTGTGTCTTGCTACTTCGAAACTTCTGCCCAACTTCTAATATTCTCTAGAACAGAGGTACGTCATGTTACTATCTCTTTATCACTGCATCCGGGCATGGTGGAGAGAGAGAGAGAGAGATCAGAGGGTCGGGTTTGAAAAATGCCCTTCTCTTCCCACTGCGCACACACACACACACACACATGCCTGAGATTCCAGGCTTTTATCAGGCTTGAACTGGGTTTATAGTATGGGCTGTGTAAACTGATCTGCTCATAAAGAATTACTCATAAACAGCCAGCAACACCTGAAGATTCTCCTCCGCCGGCGGGGACTGAAGGACACATACACACACACACTTTCCAGGCATTAAAATTTGGGTGTGTATGTACACTCTAGTCTACCCAGAAGGACCTGGTATTAGATTAAGGGTAATGGTATGATGGGGAAGGGAGAGGATGAGAGGGTGGAAGCAGGAGAGAAAAGAAGGGGGAGATGGGGAAAGAGTGGAAGGGAGAAAGAGAGAGGTAGAAGAAGGGAGAGAAGGAGAGAAAGAGAGAGGGAGAGAGAGAGAAAGGGGGGAAGAGAAAGAGGTAGAAGTAGATGGGAAGGGAAAGAGAGAGACAGAAAGATGAGCAGGAGAGAGGATGAAGAAGAGACAAACAGAGTGAGGTTGGAAGAAGGAAAGATAGAAAAGAGAGAGAGGAAGAGGGAACGAGCAAGGGGGAGAGGACACTCACATCTGTGGGGCAGTTGGTGGTGTAACGGTAATGGTGTTTGCCTCTGATCAGAAGGTTGCAGGTTCGAATCCAGGACCGGTAAAGTTACCACTGAGGTACTCATGAGCAAGGTATCGTCCCCAAGCACTGATCCCCGGGCGCTTGTTAGCTGCCCACTGCTCCTTCATGCATGGGTTAAATGCAGAGGCCCCATTTCGCTGTGGTGCACTGTGTGCTGTGGTGTGTTCACAATGACAAATAATCACTCACTTTCATCTGGACCAAGAGATTGTGGGTTCGAATCCTACGTCCAGCACTACCGTCACCAGATCCCTGAGAAAAAGCCTTAACCCATAGTTGCTCTCTGGCGGGGGGGGCGGTACATATTATCAGAATCACCAGACCTGTGTTCAATAGGTTTACCAGAGCTAATGCAATACACAGGACATGTGATTAATGTAGAAACAAAAATCACATTTCACTTGAAAGTGGCTGCATGACGACTATATTTTGTTTAATTGAGTATGAATTGGTTTAACATTGGCTAATTTGATAAATTTGATTATTCAAATTTGTATTCATGAAAGAAGTTCAATTCAGTACCCTTATGCCATATAAATGTAGAAAACAAGCTCAATTCTAATAGTGAATACATGTGGAGCTGCTCTGATCTAAAGCTGCTTTGCTTACTTTGACTTTTTGTAAATTACCCCAAGTCCCATCATTAATGACATCGAGATTCAGCACTAAATGTGGATCATTCATGTGGATAAATGTGGATGTTTCTGATTCGCAGAATTGCTTAGTTGAACCAGCAGGACATTGGGTCATCAAGTCCAGAATTTGTGAAATTCTGGACCTGATGACCTAATGTCCTGCTGATAGAAGCTAAGCAATTCTGCGAATCAGAAATATTAGATCAGATCCATGAAAACAGATCAGGTCTGAACTTTGCTGAACTGAACAGTGGGAATTCTGAACTTCTAAACTAATATGATATAAAGGAAATGCTGAAGGTGAAAGTCCAGAAAAACAAGCTCAGATAAGGGTCTTTTTGAAGCATTTAATGCAACTTTCATTTTCTGTCAGTGTCCTCACCTTCTAAGCATTCTTGTCAGTGTGTGAGTGTGAGTATGTGAGGGCACTAGACCCTCTCTGGGCATCGCAAATCACTGGCGAGGGCAGATGAAGGAGGAGTAAGTGGGGACAGCTTGGGGGCAGGGAGCCTCGGGGCTCTGCAGGGGTCGCTCACTTCTGCTCTTCTGAAGTCAGACACAAAGGTCACTTAGGGTCAAAAGGTTAGGAAGGTGAACAAAGGGACTGTCCAGTGACCCAAACCTTCACAAAGAGCCACAATATCCACTCCCTAACCTGGCGTAGATCTTTACATCTGCTTTGTGCTTAGCCGAAAGAGTTAGATGTGCTTGTGTTCGTCCTCATCAGCTGGATTTAAGAAAGCTGAAAATACGAGTGGCTCCAAGTCTAATCTTTGACTCTGTAAACAAAGTATCATGGGTAATATTTAGCATACTGTCTGCTTTGAAGGAATAGTCAACAGGAGAAGTAGAAATGTGGCTAATAGGGCTGACATTCAGAACCTGTAATCGATGTAAGATCTTACCCATGATGATTATTTGGAATTAAAAATCATATCTCACCTTTAACAGTTCAGCATATTTACAGTGCAAACCTTCTCAGGCTACGTCTACACTAATCCGGATAAATAAAAAAAACGGCGTTTTCGTCTAAAAACGCTCCGCGTTCACACTATCGTTTTCAATCGTTTCCGAAGAGTTGATCATCCACACTGAAACGACTGAAAACGCTTACGTTCCTGTACTGCGCATGCGTGAAACGTAAGACGAGTCGACCTGCGTCATTTTCCGTCTGCCGTTTATTTACTTTCTGGCTCTTTGAGAGCATGTACGAACTGATATTAATCTTTAATAGGGCTGTCAAAATTGAGAGCAAACAAAACAACTGCTGTACAATGCCGTCCGCCATCTTAGTTGAATTGGTCACATGACTGCATCATATGACTAAAATGCGTCATCGTTTTCGAAAGCCTCCGTTTTCACAGTCCACACAGCGACGCGAAAACAGCGTTTTCAAATTTATCCACTTTGGAGAGCTTTTTCAAAAAGCTCAGTTTTCCTTGACCAAAAACGCCGTCTCAGTGTGGACGGAAGGCCAAAACGGAGAGAAAAAGATGCGTTTTCAAACGAAAACGTATTAGTGTGGACATGGTCTCAGTGAAGCATAAGGACACAAAACAACAACAAAGAAACACCAAAGAAAATAACTGCTCATTAACTGCAATCGATATGGAATGTTCAATTAATCGTGATATTGATTTGAGGTCATATCGCCCAGCCCTAGGCAGGGAAATAAGACATATTATATACAGGCAATAAAAATAGGACTTCATTATGGGACTCATAAATACGTTTGGGGGGAATTGGAGCGGCAGTGGACCGACACTTGAAAGAGTGAGGAAACTGCATGAGCACACGGCCACATCACGTTATCACGCATCGCTTCGTGTGAAAAGCCTCACTGAAGTCATGCCAGTTTGGGAAACACGAGCTCCATGTTGAGTTCCTCGCTGATGAGAGGTGCGGGATTTGTGAATATAATCAGAGCTGCTGCTTTAAAATGGAAATGAAATGTTAATGCTTTTAAACGGCTTTTTAATTGATTGGAACTCCATCTGTAATCAGAGCCCACACATAAGAAGACATAAAGCAGGCAAGCCTGCTCTCTCTTGTTCTGGATGCTGTTGATCCCATTAGTAGCACTTCAGTAACATCTGCTATTGTGTGTGTTTCCTGGCCGCTACTGATCCTGCCCTTTGAAGACTCAGTAAGAGTGCGTGAGCATGTATGTGCTTGTGTGTGTGTCTGCATTACCAGCAGAACATCAAAATACCAGAGAATGTGTGAGGGCATCATGTTGGTGTGCATGAAGTTAGCTTGTTGAGTTTTGTGAGATTATCAGATCTAACACCAAAAAACAGACAGCAGCGTGTGTCATATCTAGAGGTGATCAAAGGAAGAAGTGGCAGTAAATCTTAATGCCAAAACATTCCTGCACTGTTTGGGGCAAAGTGTTTATGGCCATCATTGGGCTCTAAAAAAACAGTGTTGATCTCAGCTTACTGTCTGGAGACTTTGAGGTAAAACTCATTCCTAAATGTCTCTCACAACAAACTACCGGGGTGAATGTTTGCCTTGTGTAACTGAATTCAGTGGTTGAAGCTGAATGCATTAGGGGATTGCTAATAGGAGACCAGGTTAACACTCTTTGACTGTGTCAGCAAACGAACGTAGCTCAGCGTTTTGTCTGTTTTAAGGGATAGTCAGCAGGAAAAGTATTAGCGCGTCTAATAAGGCAATCGAACATTAATTGCAACTGACATTCAGAACCTGCAACTGACATTATCCTTCCTGAATAATTTTTACATCAGGGGTTAGATGTTTTTAGATATTTGCATTAAATTCTGTATTCATAAAGAGGCCAAAATCCTCTGGAAATGTTTTGAAATGAAAAAAATAAAAATAAAAATTGATTTCAGTATTGAAACTGCATGTCACAGACCACCTGCAATGCTGCCGCGGACCACCGGTTAAAAAGCCTTTAAAAAAAAAGAATTTAGAATTCTGCTAATACTTTCTCTTTCCTTAAAAATTTACTAGCGTGTGTGTTGTCATGTGACAGTTTTCTTCCAACACCACCAAAAGAGTCGCCCTGTCCCAGGAAACTCTAAAGATCCGATTCCGTCTCTCTCACAAAATGAAAAACACTCATCACTGACTGGTTGGTCTTTCGACTGTGTGTGTATGTCTTGTGGAAGGGGGCTGAGTCACTGTGCAGGGGACATTAATCACCGACCTGCGGAGGTCAGGAACAGTTCACGGATCAGTGCTAATCAAGTGAGCGAAGGAACAAGTCTGAGTTGGAGAAACCCAGTATGGGGTCCACACACAGAGAGGCCGAGCAGCCAAATATGAAGCTAAAGCCTTGTGGAAAGAGGTTTGCTGAAAAACACAGTCTAAAACACGGTGCAAATGCAGTTTTTTTGGAAAAGCCTAAGTGTAGTTGTAAGGTTTTTTTGTCTGTATTGGGTGTGATATGAGTTATTATAATACATATGTATGGCAGGACACAATATGTCTCTACAAGTGTACAAAGAGGAGGGTGAAAGCCCAAAACTGAGTGCTGTCAAACCATCTTATCTAATCAAGATTGTATATAGGGGTGGGGCAACGAATTTGTTGTCTCCGTATACCTATCCGTGAAGGAGCAGTGGGCAGGTGACAAGGGCAGCACCCAGGGAGCAATGTTTGGGGACAGTATCTTGCTCCTGCGTACCTCAGTGGGACCTTTATCGGTCCAGGATTCAAACCGGCGACCTTCCAATAACGAGGCCAAGTCCCTTACCGTTACACTAGCAAGTGCCCTGTTATTTTTAATGAGTGAGTGGAAAAGATAAAGGCACATGAGGTAAACAACATGTAACCAACATTATCACCAGATCAGACCACAACACAATTCTGTAAAATGCTGCTGTTATTAAAAACAGAATGGAGACATTCCATACCATAGGAGGTTTATATGTGGAAGAGTGAGCAGTTCAAGTGGCTTTAAATTGGGGCCAAAATGTGGAAAAAAAGCACTGGGGGACTCAGCAGGGTCTGATAAAGTGGTTATGATAAATGAGCTGCTCAGTTCTCACACACACACACACACACACCCACACACTCACACATGGCCATATGGCCTCAACTCTGGACTATATTATATTCAACTCTCAAAGTGTGTCACTAGAATAACATTGCTTAAAAGGGAATGTGGAAGCTTATCTAAAACCGTATTGGTCTGGAGGTCATTCTCAAATATGACCCTTATACACACACACATGTTCACATGTACATTATACCATATTTAAATATAGTAGGTTTAAAAGTCATGTTTTAAATAACTACTCTGAAATAAAATGATCAAAAAATTGAACGAGTCTATTATGATGATTTATTCTCAGGATCCGTGCGTTATGAATAAAGAAAGTGATTAAGGGGCAAAAAAGGAGGAAATAAAGAGAGAGTGGTAAAATAAAAGCTATAGGGAGTTAAACAGATGGTGGGAGACGTTAGAAAACAAAGAACAAGGGAAAGAAAGGGGGGGGAGGGAGGAAAAAAGGGGTTTACTGTATAAATCTGGTTCCTGTCTCCCTCCCATAGCACTCTATGTCGTGACTTTATGACCTCTAACCCCAAAACTGCCCTGTTTGCCCAGCAGCCCTCGAACACTGACTGATAGCCTCTATTCCTCCATTATCTCGCCATCCCTCCCTTCCTCCTTCACCCCCCACCAACCCCCAACACTCCTTTTTAGCATAACTAGTAGATGCTAGTTCACGCCCCTCCTTTCATCCCCAACAGACCTGACATGGAGTGGGAGCGCCTCCATCAGTGCAGGTGTGCCAGGAAGTGAGGGAAGAAGAGAAAGCAAGGAGGTTTGTGATTCATAAGCATAGGAAAGAAAAAAAGGATAAGAATGGCATCAAGCACACATGAATCAAAGCAGCTAGAAATTCCAAACAGAAAAGTCACAGCTCAACTTGTTGATTTGTTACGGGCTGGGCGTGGAGAGATTCACTGAGTCTGAAAAAGTCACTGAAAACGAGAGTGAGATTCCAGGAGAAAGTAAAGAAGGCCAAACTGGTACCAGCTCTGTTTGTATATAATCTCTGTTTTATGACGTACATATCAAACATATTTTATTACATCAAGAAAAGCTAAAAATAAGCATATTTAAATATTATAAGCATATTTAAAATGATTTAACTTTTCTCATTGTACATGGACCAGTCTTGGCTAGCTTTTTGGCAGTTAATCAAATAATGAAAGTGAGTGATTATTAGTCATTGTGAACACACCACAGCACAGCTCACGTGCACCATAACAAAATGTGACCTCTGCATTTGACCCATCCCTGAAGGAGAAGTGGACAGCTGTCATAGGCATTGCCGGAGAGCAGTGCTTGGGGACACTATCTTGCTCATGAGTACCTCAGTGGTACCTATACAGCAAGGTTCTGATCATGAGGCAAATACCCTGACTGTCACACTACCAACTCCTATCAAAACTAACATTTCAGAACCTCTTCTAAAATCTAGCCCATGTTGTTTACTTTTGTTAAGACTTTCCCCAATATCTGTTCATGTTTTGTCCCCTTTAAGGTCCTATATAATGAAAAAAAATCACGTTGTCTGTTCTTTGGACATCCATTTGGGTCTGTACTGCCTCCAGCACACTGTAAATTTGATAAAAATGGTCAATTGTATTAGTATTAATTTTCCGAAGCGCAGAAATAATGAGCGTTAGACTTCTCCCCTACTTCGGAGAACCCTTGGTAGAACTGCTAGCGCTTCCTGATCCGCCCTGTTTTCTCACAAGCGCTAGTGTAGGAATCACAGTGAAGAAGTCTACCGGCGGAGTGTTGTGTTGAACATGTACGGCTGTATGGATGGTCTGTTAGCAGCAGTCATGTTGATTATTTTCACGTGAGGTAAACTCTCGCCATGCTGTCTACACCCCAGTTCCGGAGTGGGACATGTGTGGGCAGCAGCGGTTCATTCACATTTAGGAATACTAATGAGAAACAGCCTGTTCTGAAAGGGACTGAAATAGAGGGTAATAAGCAGGTGAAGATGCCTAATCTGAGAGGTGTTTTCAGCAAACTACTACACAGACATGTTTAGTGGAGCTCATACACCGATTTTAACTTGTTGAAAAAATATTATACGGGACCTTTAAAAACATGACTTCTACAAACATACTTCACAAATCTCCTGACGGTGATGAGAATGAAATGAGCTCTTGGGTATTGCTTTACCCTCACATTTGCACCTCTTAAATAGCCCCTGCAATGTTAACGCAGCCATCTGATCCTCACAGCCGCCTTGTCACTGTGCTGGCATTAGCAAAACTCGACAGCTCTCAAGTTAAACTGAGTTAAACACACAGAAACACACACACATACTGATCTTGCAGTCTTCAAAATAGTTCCACTGATTTCCATATTACTAGATCTAAATAATACTAGAGCTACACCTAACCCTAACCTTAACCTCAGTAACCAAATGCAAACCTTTCAGCACTTTTAGTTTTCCCAGATTTCAAAAGATTTTGGAACTTAAAATACTATAAAATTTCTTTACGAGAACCTGTGCTCATATCATATCATAGAGCAGGGAGGTATGATCTCAACGCAGAACCACAATTAATTGAACATTTTACTAAGGGTCGAAATATCGGGGGCCGATATTAGGCATTTTGCTGATTAACGGTATCTGTGTTTCATTTTGACCATCACAGAAATTACGTAATTAGAAGGTCCGCTACTCTGGCTCCACTGCCGTCTCTTTTCTCTGTGCTGTTTGCTCTCAACACTCTGCTTCATTTAATCTTCGCCCACAACAGTGTCTGATTGGCTATACGGCACATGAGCAGTAGCCAATCAACACTGAAGACTTGCTGTCACTCACACTACACTCACATACGAGCGCAGCGTGAAGCTCCGCGAAGGAGAAGAGGACAGGGGAGAGTTTGGTGTTTGTAAAATTCTAAATTATGACACATTTTCTTTTTTGTTTGCATAACGGTTCCAAATATCGCCGTTAACTAGCAATAATCGGTATCGATATCAGCCCTAAAAAAAGATCTGTCAACATCTACATTTTACCTTGATTACAAATTAATAAACAACTATTTATAATATTTTTTTGTTTGTTTTTTCCCCCCTCAAGGCTTGTACCATAAATATGTTCAAGTACTGAAGTTGAGATATTTATTTCTAATGAAAAAGTGCAAATCATTGATATTAAAATGATTGAAGAAAGCACACACACAGATTTCAGACTGGAAATTTTTTCAACAGAAATATCCAACACGGGCAAGATCACTGTGATTCTGGATGTTCTGAATGTCGATTTAGATCATTTTTTGATTGCCCAGAACTGCCCAACAGAGCAACAAAAAACAACCAAATATTTTTTTCCTCTCTCTATAGGGGATATTTAGCTCCTCATAACCGCCTCCAAACTTGTTCAACCAACTCATACTCAATAATGATCCGGTGAAATCATAGGGCAATTAAAATTGTTCTGAAATGATTTTATGACTCAAACACAAACGATCCTCCTCACTAGTTGTTCCCCGTGGTTTTCAAAGCTGTGTTAGAACTGGAAAATCACCAAACTGTGCTGGACAGCGTCTCCGAATTGGACCCTTTGGGCTCACCCAAAGACTGTCATCTGTTTCTGCTACACTCATTTTGGCCGACAATGTCGTCAAAATGATCTGCCTTTACACATATTTTTGATATGTGTGTGTGTGTGTGTGTGTGAAAATGTGTGAGGTTTGTTAATGCTCTGGCTGTGACCCCGGAGCTGGTGGCCTCATTAGCCCTGAGTTAATGACTGTGACTGTGACCGAGGGGGAGAGCGCAGGTCAGGAGCTGGACACGAGGCTCCACACCCAAAACACAGCCACCGCAACCATGAATCTCCCCTCCTTTTATCATTTCTGCATCTTTTATGTACTGCATCTTCCAGCTGGAGTTATTGGTGTGGAACAGACTCTCTCTCTTTCTCTACATAAATGTCTAGTTTAAGAAAAATCATTTTCTCTAAAGTTTTATTTTTCAGGTTTAGTTTCTGTTTAATTTGCTCAGTCTTAAGGAATCAGGGTGCATTTCTCTACGTGTTGTTTGTCACTAAGTATGTGACAAATAAAGCATCTTAAATATTAAACCCCTCCTCTTTTCTCTCCTTCCCCTCCCAGTGTCCGTCCGTCTCCATTTTTATCTTAAAACAAAAAAACAAGCAGCTACAGCTCTCTCCTGGTCTCCGCTCAAGATTTCACCTAATACTACAACCATTAATCTCAACTAAGTACTTTCTGTGATCTTACATCGCTCTGTCAGGCCTCATGCTCCCAAAAAATCCCTGCAATTTTTACAATATGGGTATTTATAGCTTTACGCTCCCCTTCTCTCATCTTCCAATCTTTCAGCGGAGGCAGTAGTTCCGTTCCTCACTCATCAGACGGCCACAATGCTCTGCTCGCTTTCTCTGCCCATTCTTGCTCTGCTGCTACAAAACAAAATACCATTTCAGGCTTCTCAACACTAGTTAGTTTGATGGATGGAGTGATGGTAACGGCAGGTGCTGGAGAGGGACAGAGAGAGAGGGGGGGAGAGAAGGGGGGGGGGGGGGGAAGTGGAGCGGGTCCTTTGAGAGGAGGTCAAAAAGAGGAACGCTGTGCTTGATGAATCAAACCAGCCTCTCACACACACACACACACACACACACTCCGAATACGGCTGGGGGGTTGTTCTCCAGGGGCAGTGAGGCACATCTGCAGAGTAATGAACTACACATGCATGCACACACTGCATATTTTACAACAAAAAATTGATTTATTGTCAGTTTTTTGACCAAGAAAAGCTTAGATTTCACTGTAGAATTTCTTTTACAGTTTCTATTCGCATTTAGGTTCTGATTATATAAATACAGTTGATATTATTCCAACTGTCCAATAACTGGAAGTAAGAGCATAAACACAAAGCATCGGGGGCTGTTAGAAATCTTGGGCGATATAAAGAATATATAGATGACGTGAGTTACGAATAGGGATGCAACGGTTTTCGGTAATTTACTGTCCGGTACGTCCTGTTCGGCTCGATACACCCAGGTGAAGCGCGATAGTTTGGTACGCGCGACATTAAACTTTCATTTTCTTTACACGTGGTCATTGTGCACACATAAAAGCAGATCCATGAGAATTAAAATGCGAGTGCGAGGGGGTGCACATAGTGAACTCACTAGAATGTTGATTATGCAGGATCGCTGGTCAGCTGTGTAAACACGCTCGCTCTCACTGAAACGCTCCAGTTCAGTCAAATCTCCCCATTATTACAGACAAAACTCATATTGTAGTTGATAACTAAACACAGCAACCAGCATTCTACTCACAATACAGCCATTATTTTGTAGTGTTTATTCCAGAAGCGCGTCCATTGCTGAGTGGCGCACGGGGGATTGTGGGAAATGGAGTTCTCTCCCAGAAAGGCCAAAAGCAGCTCATTTTATAGGACAAAATGACTCCATATTTGCAAAAATGTCATTTATGTGTCTTTACGCATTTACTTCTGTTTTTGTGCACAGAATTGTGTTTTTTCACATACAGAACTAAAACTGTTGTGCGTCATTAATAAGCGTCTGTGTGAAACTCACAAGGAGCATGCTGTAGCGAGTAAAAAGAATTAAACGCAGCATCGATTCTAGAAAAAGTGCCTCGACCATTTTTGTAAACAAATTATTTGAGTTATTTGAATAATTATTTCAGCCCTAGAAATAGAAAAGGCAAAGAACCTACTGGATGTCAGAGCCTAGATGACATTAATGTACCGAAACTGTACTTATACAGTGGCCCAAAAAACACGATACAAACGGCGGGCACACTGTAACGTTGCATCCCTAGTTACGAAGGTTCGACTTATAATTTTTCGAGCTTACAATGATGGCAATTGTAAAAATATTTTATGTTTCATGGGGCAGGCAAACCCAGCCGCTTATGCGATACAATACGTTGGGACAGTGCCGGGATGTACGCATCTCGCGCCTTGTGAGGCGCTTCACTCTCGCCAGCGTTTGACAGAGTTCAGGTGTCTCGGTGTTAGAGTACATATTTTTTCGCTGTGTTTTTGACTGCTGGTAGTATGTTTTGACTTAGGACATTTTCAAGTTACGGGGTCATCGGAACACATCCAGAACATAAATTCGGGGTCTGCATTTAGCATAGTTGCCGAAGGCCCCTATCAGTGTTCAATCTTTCCCCCTTACAGTGCCCCTGCAAAGCAATGTGACACCGCTTGTAAACTCAGATAGCACCAGTAACACACACTCGGAAAAGAAAAACTACAAATTATACACCTACACCTAATCCTAACCCTAACCTTAACCTCAGTAACCAAAAGCACATCTTTTACCTCTTTTAGTTTCTCAAATAAAACAAGCACATTTTCTATAAAGTCATTTCTCCTCATGGGGACCTCTTAAATGTCCCCACAAAGCCCCAAAAAACAGATAAAAGTGATTTTAGGGGACAAAAGGTCCCCACAATGCGATAAATACATGTTCGCACACATACACACACACACACTTTCTCTCACACACTCTCACAACCTCCTTGGCATCTTAGTTTCGTAGGTTTGAGTTTCACCAGAGCACTTATCAGATGAACGCCTCCTTTCAGCACCTAGCTGCACTTGCTAACAAGATTCTACACCGTTGCTCCATTCCTGCTGCTACTGCTGCTGACAACTGTCATTTCTAAAACTAAAACTAAAACTTGCAGCTGCTCCGTGTGTGTGTGTGTGTGTGTGTGTGTGTGTGTGTGTGTGAGAGAACGTGTGTGTGTCTCGCAGCTACAGTAGCTCCATCACAGGCACGGAGGTTAAAGATGTGAATAAGCACTTTGTGGCCTGTAATGACATGCAAATAGAGGGTTAAAGCCACAATTGGCCACACAAACATTCCGGCCTCTCATTTGTTTGCTCATGCCGTCACTCACGGGAGCTCCACCTCCCCACCATAACTGTCCGCACAAATCTGGGGAGAATGGCGTACTTGTTACATGCCGCTTTGCTTTACACGCCCGGTCAAGTCGAGTAAAATTTGACAAGAAAATGCTTTGAGTGACTTCGCGGCAAGTGTAACATCTAATTGAAAGTGAAACCCGGCGGCCGGAAAGTAGCAATTACTGTCAGAGAACGCAACAAGTTACACTGGAAAAAAACAATTAAACACCAAGGCCGAGTTTGGAACTCTTCCGAGCTCTGTATGACGATCTGGTGACTGTGGCGGGCCGCAGCATGCGCTCAAACTCCAATCCCGGTCCCAAATCTGTAAAGGGTGGAGTTCTAAAATGACAGTCGTTGTCAGCCCCAGCGGTTACCAAGGCAACAACCACCCCAAAAAATATTTCAGCGTCATTTTAATTCTTCTTGGTGTCAGCATGAGTCTCATCCACAGCCGTAATATGGAACCAATTAGGATGACCACCATTGTTTTATTTTCCGATAGCGACTGAAAATATTTGAATGCTGATGTCTCTCCTTTACTCACTGTAACAAAATCACAGAAATTTGATCCAGGAATCTGTGCCGCATGCCGTCTTACTCAAGGCCTGGAATAGAGACGGCTATGTTTTGTGGATGGTGAGGGTTTGATTCTGTTCACAGGGGTTCTGGAGAGTTTAAGTCGGAGGAAGGCGTCTAGTCCTTAAAGTAATAACCATAATCAACCGAGCGTACTGAGACACACATATACACACACACAGATACACACTTTCTCACAAGGAAACCAGAGCCTGGGACTCCAGTTCCTGGCAATAATGTTCCTTCTCTTCTGCGTCCCAGCTCTCATTTAAGGAATCTGCTTTTTCTCAACACTGCACACACACACTCCGCCTGGCACCGGCCGACTCTCGGCATAGCTGGACCACACTTCTGTTACTTCTAATAAATAACACAAGAGAGCAAAGGGCCTCGGAATTATCCGATAATTGTTGCTGGTCTTTCAAGGCAGATTGTAGATATTCCATATGCCCTTTTTTCGCCGCGTTCAGTGTTTTTGTTCGGCTCGGATCTCTGAGCAGAGTCAAAGCCCAAATGCTTCCATTCTCCCACAGTAAGAGGTAATCTCGGATCTGACGCAAAAATTAAAAGCCCCTAGCTTTCAAGTCTTGCACTTCAATAATTCCTTGATGCAGACTCCAGACCTGGGGGGTCGGAACGAGAGTAAACTTTACAGAAAGAAGTATTACTAATAAGTAGATTACACTCTTTTAGACTTGCAGAATTCACAGCAAATTCACAACGTGGTTTGAACTTATAGGTCAAAGTTGGCATACGAACATCTTGATGAACGTCTTGATGAAAGACCTCCAAAGTAGATGAAAACCCTTATTATATCTGGCAGTGGTATATGAGAAAACTTCAGGATAAATCAAATATTACTGCTCAAAAAGTTCAGATGCAAAATCCACTTGAGAGTCGTAATCATGGAAGAGACTCGGTTTAATCCTGTCCACAGCAGCACATAAATATAGTCACAGACCATTTTTGTTGTAATGAAACAAATGATAAAACAATTGTGTGACGATGGGGGTTAATTAAATGAGAAGTAGGGATGTAACGATACATCGATCAACATCGATCAATATATAGGTTGATTGATCAACAAGCCCACCGCGTCAATGTAAAATAAAAACCTCGATCAGACATTACACATATTGCAACATCAGTTTATAGAACAAAGATTCTGTTTTTATTGGAAAACAAGGTTGTTTTTCATGTAGATGCCTGGTTGAGCTCAGGAATAAAAATGTCAAATAGTATTTTAGTTGCTTTTTATTATAGGACAAAAATGGAAGTGATTGTGCTAAATGATATATCATCATATCTGTATGATATGATATTGTCTCATATTGACAAAATCGTATCATAGGCACATTTATAACACGGTACCAAGTCGAGCATGCGTGATGGCAGAGTTGAGCACGTGAAAACAGAGACACGCACGAGCACAAGCAGTGTTGAGGGCGCACAGAGACCGTTTTGAGAGAGTGTGAAGGCAGAGTTGAGCACGTGCAGACAGAAGATTTTGCTCGCGAAAGGTCCACTGCACACTCAGAATTAGTTCTGGCACAAAAATAACATCATAGGCGTGTGCTCACCTGTGTGTGCCTGCACATGTCTGTGTGTGTGTGTGTGTTTAATAAAAGGACAAGGTTTAGACCTGTTCTATAGGAAAGTAAATGACTTCTGTGATCTGGCGCTATGTAGAAAATAAAATTAACTTGACCTTCAAGGGGGCGGGGGGTGCCGTTGGTGGGGTGGGGTGACCCCCTAGTATAACAGTAGGAGAAACACTGGTTGCAGACTTTGTTTTATTGACAGGCATCGATTTGTTGTCTGTTGAATCGTTATAACATTGTATGGTGAAAAAAAATATGAAAAACTGTTTTCAAACTGAAGCTTATGGACCAACTCTCCATGAGAATTCAGAACACTTATTAATATGAATCAAATGTGAGACAAATCTTCAGAATGGTCCTTCACATCTATACACATTACAGCCAAAACTGTCTTTTACGATGATTACTCACACTTCAACAACAGCCAAATGGCACCTTGAAGTCTTAGATCAGCCAAGATATTTGTTCAGTTCTTAATAAAGGCAAAAACCCCATGATTCCCACTGCTTGGGAAATGATCACCAGGAGACCATGTGGACCATCATGTGAAATATGTCCATGGTATAGGTTCTGAACATGGATGCTCACGGTGTTATACAGCACACAGAAATCTCTTCCCTTCCAGTATTCTACAGTTTCATGGTCTGTTTAGATTCTACAGTCAAAATTTCATAATTCTGACCCTCATCACCCACCTTCCTATGCTATTTTACCAATGTCTTTAACTCTGCACATGGAACTTTATGGAACTTTATGTACCTTATTGTATAATATATAGTTTCATTTTTTGTCCTATTTCCCTAAGCTCCTTATTTAAGTTTGTATTAAAGTTTGTAAGTTTGTATTGTATCTCTATTTTGTTTTTTTCTAATTTGCCTAATTGCACAGTTAAAAGAGCGGATCAGGATACATTTCACTGCATGTTGTACCTGTATAATTTGCACGTGACAAATAAAGAATCGTGAATCTTGAATATGTGTGTCCTCCAGTAACTCTTCATTAGTGGTCAGTTTTGGCCAAAGAAATGGTGGTGGTGGCTACGGGGCTGGATACTCAGTAACTGACTAAGAAGTCATCGGTTCAAGGCCCAATCTTACATCCAACAATACCACGATTGAGTCTCTGAGCAAGAGCCCAAGAACCTGAAGGTGCAGTGGACAGCTGACAGGCAGCGCCGGGGGAGCAATGCTTGGGGACAGTACTCATGAGCACCCCAATTGTACGCTCACTGGTCCAGGATTTGAATCAGCAACGTTTCGTTTACAAAGCCAACTCCTTAACTATTACACTACCACTGATTTGTATTTCTAAAAAGATTCTGGTGTTTAGTTTAGCGAGGGACAGCGGGCCAGAAGACAACCATAAGTTAACCATAAGTTTGTAACAACCGGCAGGTGAACCCAAACGCAGAGTCAACAGAACCAGGTCGCGGGCTCAGGGGTAGATTGATGAAAAACAAATAGTTTATTCAGGCAGAGGTCAGAAGCAAAAAACACAGTCCACGGAGAAAACAAATCCAAATCGCCAGAAGCATAGGGGTAATCCAAAAACAGGAAGCAAGGGTCAAAACCGAGGCAGGCAAACACAAAGAACGCTCGGTAAGTTGCCCTTGGCATAACAATACTTCGTGAGGAATGGTTGCAAATGAAAGTCCTTAAATACAGATGATGTGGATGTGATTGGTTAAAATTCTGGTGACGCTGATCTGGTAGTCTGGGGTAATTGTGAAGGTCTGGAACTGGAGTCCTGGTCAGATGGCCTTTCTGATGAGGTGGAGTTCTACCTTGGTCTGGGCTGAGATCTTACAAAGTTGTGTTTTACGATGTGATTTTGATCTGATTCAATTCAGGAGCCGATATGAAACAACATGACATCTCATTGAATGAAATTCTTTGAAAAGTGTTTTGCTTTGGATTAATGCTATGGGCTTGTTGATCAATGTAACGATGTAAATCAGTGCATTGCTGGTCTTCCTGGTGCAACTGAATTTTGGCCTATTAAGGGGGTTAAGTGCCTTGTTCAGGGGCCCAGTGGTGGTAGCTCTTTTAGTATGACAGAGCTGCATTTGAGCCTTTTTCTGTAGGCAAGCGTCCTGACACTAGGCCACTACCACTGAATAAGACACAACTGAGGGTCAGAGAATTGACAGAGTTGTAATGAACTCAAGAGAAGACTCTGCTGAAGGATAATGAGAGGCACCAAGACTTCAAACTCACCAGATTTGATCCAAATGAATCCTACGCACAACAACAATGGCCACACTGCAATAGCTTGAGGTGACTGTTTTTGGTCTGCATTTAATAAAATCATGTGCTTGCTTTTTAAAAAAAACAAAAACAATACAGAGCCATAAATGATTCATAAAAGACAGAACTCCACAATCACTTATTAGCCTTCGTCTCAATTTCATACAATCATCGCCTTTGTTTCCTCATGTGCTGCCCACATGTAGCCTTCACCCTCCTAACGTTTGTAGCAGTCCCATATTTTATGGCAGTGAAGAGACATTTGAAATCATGCCACGGCCATTTGAAAGAACAAAAGAAGATTCAAAAATGACCTGGGGGCTTGCAAACGAAAATCTCTGTTTACAATACACAAAGTTGTTATTAAGCAAAACCATACTCAACTAAAATGGGGACATAAAACATCTGAGTGAATTTCGACTCTCCAGAAAAAATCACATTCCACAATAGAGAGCTAAAACTGTTCCAGAATGACAACAAAACATGACAAACTCTTCAGCATTTTGTTCTTGTACGATACTAATTATGTCCCACTGACAGGGATATTATACTACGCGAACCAAATTTAATCAAGGTGCCAGGTCAGTTCGGATCTGATCCATACCAAGATAAAACCGTGGACACGCTGCCAGTTTCAGCAAACATTTACAGAGCGTCCACAGAGATCAGAGATCAATATGAACATCTATCAATATTTTACTTTTCTCACTTGTCTGTTTTCCTTGGTGTCACTTTAAACTAGTGGTTTCTGCAGGGAGTGGTAAATAAGAATATTTTAGAGCATTTTAAGAATATAGAAATATAGGAATACTAAATATA